>JARHVA010002470.1:1182500-1782500 GCA_037957365.1 Torreya grandis | reverse complement strand
CTAATTTTTTTGTAGGTGATTAGAATTAGTAGCATGAGCAATGATATAGAATGTAATAACAAATGAAGTATGTAATTACCAGGACCACTATCACACTGCTTTCATATATTATTATTCAAAAGTTTAAATCTAAATCAACTACTAGAACTACATCTGATATCAACCATTAAATGTGACTAAAGTACAAATGAATTAGAACCAAGTCCAAATGTGATAGGTGGAGGTTTGGTAAAAATAACTAGATAGAAAATAGACTAAGGTATGGTGGGAATGGTATATGGTATGGTACAAATAATGGGTATATTAAGTCATAACTTAAATAATCCTTATAGACAATAATTCAAATATCTCAAGCATAAAAATGTTTGAGGTACATTATGTTCATTGGTTCATCAAGTTCATCTCCTTCTAGCTTGGCAAGTATGTATACTCTAGAACTGTAGTTAAGCAATAACTATATGAAGCCCTAACTAGTTAGTCTGGAAATTTTCCTTCTTTGTCTAAACATTGAAGTTCTTATTTTATTTTAATATAAGGTCACCAAGCTCAAACTCACTATGTTTAATGCAATAGTTGTATTGGCCTCATAATATATTTTGATATGCTTGAAGGTTATTAAAGGTGGCCATGCACTTTCCATCTAGTAAGTCTAGTTCTTGCAAGTTAGCTAATCTGTATTCCTCATCATAAATGATGTGTTATAGTGAAATATAGAGAAAAGGAAACTTGACCTCAACAAGAAGAATGGCATAAGTGTCATAAATAAGGGAGTATGGGGTAGCTCCTATTGGAGTATATAAAGTGGTACAATAAGCCTAGAGGGTGTTAAATAGTTGCAAGTTCTAATTACGACCAGCATCATTGACAATCTTATTTAGAATATTGACAATAATTTTGTTAGAAGCCTTAGTTTGGTCATTACCTTGTAGGTAATAGGTTGTAGATAAATGTTATTTGATATGGTATTGGGCACAAAGTGTTTTCACATATATTTTTTAAAATTATTGACCATTATCAGATATAATGTCAGCAGGGATATCATAGCGACAAATGAGATGGTTAAATATGAATTTGGATATCTACTTACCAATTACATAAGGGGAATGGCTTCCACCCACTTCATGAAATACTCAATAGAAATAAGGACATGTTTATGTCCATCTAAGGATGTAAGATTTATCTTGACTACAAGGTTAATTCCCCATATTGAGAATGGCCATGGTTTTTCAATGATATGTGTGTTTTGGCTAGAGCATGAATCAAATTATCATGCTTTTGACAATTTAAACACTTTTTGACATATGCAATTGCATTTATTTTCATAGTTGGCTAGTAATAACTAGTACATAGTAATTTATTAGCGAGGATAACACCAATAATGTGAGATCCATGCACTCCTTCATGAACTTCCCTCAATGCTAATATGGATTTTACCAAAGATAAAAAATGAAGCAGAGTTCTATCATAGCTTTTACAATATAGAGTAGATCCAAGTAAGGTATAATATGAGGATTTATGGATGAATTCTTTTTTTTTCTTGTGTGAAAGGTCAAGAGGAATGATTTGGTCTTGGAGGTAAGCATATATGTTAGAATATCAAGGAGACACAGGACCAATAATGTCGCAAACCATCTCGATGGCTACATGTTCATGCATCGCTGCTAGGAGATGTTATAAAAGAAATTGATATTCCTTAGCTCTGTCTATAATATAAATCATAGATCTAATTGTGACCATGGCATCAGTTGTTATATTATTATCTCTAGGTATTTGCTCAAACTAAATGTTGGCATTTTTTTGTTTAAGATTGTTTATCATGTCTTTATATAGTATCAACTTCTCATCCTTCATCTAGTTTTAGTTTTTGACCTAATTGATGATAAGTTGTGAATCACTATGAACCATTAAATGTTGGATGTTCTATTATACTAATTGGTGAAGCCTTACAATAAGTTCTTCATATTCAACTATGTTATTAGTATAGGGAAACCCAAAGTGGAAGGACTTAGGAATAATATCCCCTTATGAAATGATAAATAATATGCCAGCACCTAACCCATGTGATTTGAAGGAACTATCAAATTACATTTTCCATTATTCTACCTTAGGAGGTGCTTCTACTTCTATTGTGGTCATGATGACTTCATCTATAAATCTAAATGTAAGAGATTAAGTATCAGGAAGAGGAGCTTATGCAAGCTAATTTATGATTATTTGTCCTTTAATGACCTTTTGATTGGCATATTTGATCTTAAAATCACTCAAAAGCATGATCCAATTTTCCATGTGGCCCTATAAAGCTATTTTGGAAAGTAGATACTTGAGAGGATCTACTTTGATAATGAAAATGTTCTTAGTATTGAGCATGTAGTGACACAACTTTTGGGCTATGAAAACCATAGTCAAACAGGATTTTTTAATCAGATTATAATTATGTTCATACACAACCAATGTTTAACTCAGGTAATAAATGGCATGATCTTTACCATGTTCATCATGTTGTGCCAAAATTGCCCCTAGTGCATTTTTAGTCATTGATAGGTAAATTAACAATGGCTTATTCAACATAGGTGGAAATAAAATAGGTAGATTGGCTAGATATTCCTTAAGATGATCAAATGCTTTATGGGAATTTTCATTCCATGAGAAAGTAATACCCTTATTTAGAAATTATGTAAATAGATGGCATTTATTAGCAAATTATGATATGAAGCATCAGATTGATTATATTTTGCCCTGTAAACTACTAATCTACTTCAAGGTAGATGGTAGCAGCATATTTGTATTGGCTTGAACTTTGGCTAGATCAACATCAATGCCCTATGAGAGATAATGAAACCTAATAATTTTCTTGAAGCTACACCAAATACACACTTCTTAACATTGAGCCTAACTTTGTACTCTCAAAGTCTCTCAAATATTATTTAAAGTATAACTAGATGGTTAGCTTAAGTCTTAAATTTACCCAGGATGGTGTCGAAATAGTCCTTGATGATGGCATGCATCATATCATGTAAAATCATTGGCATGGCTCATTGGTATGTGGACTTTGCATTCTTAAGTCCAAATAACATCACCTGATAAGAAAACATTCCCCAAAATTGGTAAAAAAACCTAATAACATCAGCTGTGGACTTTGCTCTCCTCCCTAGAACATTCTATCCTTAGGGTGAGAGAAAAATTAGCAAAAAAACCTGATATGAATCCTATCCCCCTCCATTAGGGACTCATTTTTTGTTTTTATAATTTCCACCATGCCCTTGAGCCATCCAAGACTATTAGAATTGATAGCGGGGAAATTTCTTCTAACCCTTTTGCTAGTGATGTTGTCGATGAGCTCTGTCCTTCCCCTGTCTCTACCAAAACTAAAGAAGTCTCCTTTTCTACTCCTGAGGAGACCCTATAGACACCCCTAGCTCCTCTATGAGTACGAAGGGAAAGAAGAGGAAGTTTTATGCTGGTGAAGAGGGTATTGGGGGGACCATTGTGGGGACCCATAAAAATCCTTGTAGGACCACTGGGGGTCAAGGTAGTAAATACCATATGTCCACTAAGGTTAGTAAGGAGGACCTCTCTATAGGAGTTTTACGGTTGGGGTGGATTGTTGGCAAACCCGCTCCCAAGGCTAGGCTTATTGACTACTCAGAGAGCACCTCAGAGGAAGCTACCTAGGAGGAAGAGAACAAGGAATTGGAAGTTTAGGAAATCTCTAAGGATACTAAAGGTAAGTAGGAGAAAAGAGAATTTGAGGCTACTACAGAGGATGTTGCTAACATTGCAAAAAATGCTGACAAAGAGGGAAAGATGTATGTGGAGGAAGCTGA
This sequence comes from Torreya grandis, assembly GCA_037957365.1. Taxonomy (NCBI): domain Eukaryota; kingdom Viridiplantae; phylum Streptophyta; class Pinopsida; order Cupressales; family Taxaceae; genus Torreya; species Torreya grandis. Next base: position 1,778,676 of record JARHVA010002470.1, on the reverse strand, counting down.
CGAGGAAACTAAAACCAAGATTGGTTTGAAAGCTAAAATTGCTACCCTAAAGGGTCGCATCTAGAAACTGGAGCAGAACTTTACCACTGGGCTCTAGAATTCTATTCTCCTGAACATGTCTATGCTGTAGGACTTAGGTAATACTGCTTCAACTGTCAATGTAGAGAACACTGAGAAATTGAATGACCTCATCAAATCTATGTTTATGTAAGAAGAGATTTCTCTGTCTCTCATTTTTCCTATTCTTGTTTTATTTTAGTTTGTTGTGTCTGTCGATACACTAATCATGTTGTTCCTATTTTAAGGCATCATTTATGTTGATTGCCTTCATGGTTCCTCTACTTTTGTAAGGGTTCAACCCCTGGTCTGCCACCTTATATAATCAAAAACAAAACATTCCCCATGGAGTGGTGAACACTATTTTATGTTGGACTTTTAGTGTTATTTTGATTTGGTTATATCTTGAAAATCCATTCATAAAGAGAATTTTATATCCGACCATATAATCAACAATCATGTCAATGTTTGGCAGAGGAAAGTCATCCTTTGGGAAGGTTTTGTTAATATCCCAAAAATTAGTGCACAGCCTAATGCCTTCTGGATTCTTGCTCATCGGTACAATGTTGTAAATCCATTTAGAATAATCTTTCTATCAAATTCATCTCACATCTAAGATTTTCTCCAACTCTTTCTTAACTATCATAATAATATGAGGATGCATTTTTCTTAGCTATTACTTAACTGGTTTGGCATCAAGATGCATAACAAGTTGGTGTACAACCAAGGTAGGGTCCAAACTTGGCATATATGAATAGGCCCATGAAATTATGTCAATAAAATCCCTCATAAGGGATGAAAAGACTTCATGTTCCTCTTCAATGAGGGATGTGCCTAGTTTGATCCATTTTAGGTCCTCTAGAATCCCAATGTTAACCTTAGAAGTGTCCTCCATAAAGAGTGTAGAACCATCTTCTAAAATAGTTGGCAAGGAGGTAAACTAATTAACAATGGAAAATTCCTCTGGTTGGATTGGCTCATTTAATTTTCCCAAATAGGATGAATCAAAATCTCCTAATGCTAGTAAAGGCCATGTAACAAATACTTTTGGGCACTCTTGTACAATTTGTTCAAAATCTTATCACTCTTTGGTGCTAATTTTGGATCCATATATAAGCCTTTAACTATTGGTCTCATGTTCTTCATGTAATGAGGGGTGAATATTCCCATTTAATGGCACCTAAAATATGTTTTCACCAAAATACATGCCTTCTTATTTACTTTTACCTTGGTCTAAAAGTGCCTCAAAGAGGTTTTCACTTTTAGACCTCAATGTTTAGTTTTCTTTTTACTTTTGGCCAAATAATTTCACCCTCTCTTTAAAATAGATAACATGATCCAATATAATAGAAAATCCTTGCTTGTGATCTCCTATAGGAATGTGATCCCTCAAACCCAAAAATTCATAGATGGACTCATCATTCTCAAACTCGTACAATGGTACTGTCAACTCTTGTTGGTCCTGGTCTATAAACTGTGGGTGATAAAGGGTAAGTGGCAAAGGGTGATAAATAAGATTAACGGTACAAATGGCATGGGGGTAAAATAAATTCATGTTGGTAAGGTCATCGTAGATGCTATAATTGGACCCTATGACATTCTCAACATTGTCTTTACTATTTGATGGTGTAGGAACTTGAATAAGGTATGTGGGGTCACCCCCAGGTAGTTTAAATCCAATACCATGTGTTCTTTTACACTTGGTCATTGATATTGACTCAATCATTCCTTTTTTATGTATCTCTAAGCCTCTACCTTCATAAGATAGATTATCCATAATTTTATTAGGAATAGGATACTTTATGCTTTAGTGACAGTCAGCTAGCTCATAAGTATAAATCCATGAATCATCTTCAGCTAAAGGGTATTGTTCTAGGCCAAAGGTTGGTTTTAAAATAATGGGTTTGTTAAGATGATATTTTTCATTGATCCAACACTCCATGCGAGTATCTTGGCCCAAATTCTCCCATAGGCTTTTAGATTCTATGGCAACATTTCAATGTGGAAGGAGTCATGGGTATTATACTCTCTTATACCTTTATTAGATATATAAAAGTGATTGGTAATGTTTTGTGGAGGTGCAGTTGAGGTAGAATATAGGTTAATTTAGTTAATGTAATTGGATTTTGATCTTGATTCAATGGCTTTGGCTTTATCAAGTTTTCTTCCATCAAATTTAGGTGTAGGATTCAAGCCAAAATGGTAATTATAGCTATTATACTCTACCTTGATATGTTTACAATACTAATAAGTCTATAGATCAGTTAGTATAGTCACTTCCATCCTTGAATGGGGAAGTTTAATACATTGATGTAGTGTAGAAGGTATGGCCTTGATTTCATGAATCCAGGGTCAACCCAATAATAAATTGTAAGATAATTCTAGGTCCAAAACATGGCATAGAGTGTCATGGGTCAAAGGCCCAATGACCACTAACAATTTGATAGTACCTTGTGATTCATGTTCTTCATTACCATATACCTTGATAATAATGGTATCTAGGTGAAGATCAGCCACTATATATCTGAGATGCTTTACCAACTTTAGAAACACAATGTTTTGGCCTGAACCATTATACCAATCTGGAAAATGAATTCCTTTAGGAAACATCTTTGGTTTTGGACAACTAATCATGTTTACCTGAACCAATTTATAGAATACAAACTCAATAGGCTCTCTAAGGTCATTGAATTATCTAGAAATGGGTGGTCTTCTCCTTAGATGAGAGGCTTATAATTAGGCTTGATTTTGTAGCTAATTTTATGGAGGTCTTGGTTGATTAAATGGATGTGGTAGTTGTTTAATGGGCAAAGCTAAATGGACAACTGATGTTTACACCATTTGTACATGGTGTGATTTAATGACCCTATTACCAACAACATTCTTGTTATAGTTTTAGGCCTTTGGTCTTTCATTATTGTTGGCATGATCTAGTGTTGAAGTTGGTATTTGAATAGGGTTTTTATTTTCATTATAGATTTGGTTTTGGTTATGTTGACCTTGATGTTGGTTTTGGATATGGTTGGAAGAAGATAGTTAATGATCCATTTATTGATAAGGAGATTTTTAATATGTATCCCTTTCTCAATAACTGCTTAAAAAATATGATCATACTATAGCTCAAGATGATAAAATATATCATTGTGTAGGCTCCTAGTAAATATCATGGTTAATTTATTATCTAGCAAATTATGAGTGAATCAGCTTGTAAGTTCTCTCCATTGTTGTAAACAAGCAGTGAAGCTTTCACCATTTTTCTATTTTACTTGGCCCAATTCCACCACTATACTATTATGTTTAATATTATATGATAAATTTTGTACAAACTTATCAAAAAAATTCATCAACATCTGGTATGAAATTCTTTGGCAATTTTAAAATCATTTCTAAGGCTTGTCCGGTTAGACTTCTTGGAAAGAGGAGAAGAAAATATATGTCATTGTATGCCACTGATTGGTAACAAATAAATAATTATTTTAAATTCTCTTTGGGGTCACCTTTGCCCTTATATTTGTTAAATTTAGGTACCTCATAACCTAAAGGAAATAGTATCTAAAGATAATCCATATTGAATGGATATGAGCATATTTTGTCCAACCTAAACTTTTTTATTTGTTTCCCAATTTGAATAGCTTGAATTATATCCTTCAATTAAAAAGATCTTGAGATATGAATTTGGATGGTGTGGCATGTTGTTTTTGAGGTTGTGTAGTCAAAGGTGGATTACCTTGATCAGGGTATGAAAAAATGGCATACTTTAGAATGTTTATTTGACTGGTTGGATGACCAAATATACATATTTGTGTATTGGGATTCTACTATTGATAGAGAATATGTTGGTGTTGTTAAACATTCTGGCTAAGGTTGGTTACATAGCCTTGGTTAGTTAATTGTAGTTGTGATAATGTCATTTGGATAAGCGAAATGTGTTGGTATTGTTGGGTTTGGATGGGAACTTATTATCTACTCATCAAACCCTATTGTATAAAGGGAACACATTGTTGGCTAAAACCTTATTATTGAAGGTGTTGGAAGTTAGATTCCTATTGTATATGTGATACCTATTGAGTGAAAGGCAACTATTTCTTAACACTGGTATCTATTTTACATTGGAACCTTGTTGTTGATTAAATACCTATTATTGATTGGGCACTTGTTGAGGGTTTGGAATTTGTTATTATTGACCAACTTACACTTTATGTTGACCAATAGAAACACATTATGGATTAGGCAATGTTTGTGATTGTTAAGGTATATTGGTTTGTGCTTATTGTGGTGGAAAATTTATTGCCACCTATTGAGGTGGTGTAGTGTTCTACACTTATTGAGGTAGTAGGTTGGTTTCTTGTTTTTTCTAATTGCCCCCTATTACGTAATTAAGGAAGTAGTTGGTTGAGGAGTGGAGGTTGATTGTTGTGTTTGGGAACTAGGCATACCTATCCCTTGTTATTTTAAACCACTTGTTGTATTAGCTAGAGAAATCTATTTTACATTTATATATAGTATATTAGACCCACTTTGGTTCACATTGGAATATATTTGTGTACTATCCATTACATTTTGAGTGAGGTCTTATATTTGAGCGATAGTTTCTTCTATTATAATGAGGACATTATACATGCCTCCTACTAGCATACTTTAGCTAAAGGGGTCTATATTGTAATTTTCATAGCCCAAAGAATTTGTTTGTGGCCTTATTGAAGGAGCTAGCTTTATAAGCAATGTGTTTGAAATAGCCATGGAATTAAAATTGTGATCTAGGTTAAGTAATTTTGGTACACTTGTACCTATTCCAATTGATCATCCATAGGACCTTTCCCTTTCACAATCAAACTTTGGCTCTGTTGATGTATTTGAACTAAAGCTTAATTGTAACTAATTGATGTTTATATGAACTATTGGTTATGAGGCATGTTACTAAGTGTTTTAATCAAACTATAAAGACTTTCATGTAGGAAGTCTGTTGGGAATTTGGCTCCAAATTCTACTACCCTGACTAGAATTTTATCTTTATTTTATAGAAAATAGTGATCAAACAAGTATGTATCATAACTTTTCAGCATTGGTAATCTTATGTATTAGGGATTTTGTTCTTAGATTTATTCAACATTAGGTGTCACTTGAGTAAGATATTATGTCATTGCTCTTGTTCTTGGCCTAGATAGGATGGTGCACTCACCAAGTACTGTACTAGTGGGTCTAGCCTTTATTCTTTATATTTAATACTATAATATGGAAAAGGATCCATATCATATGTTATATCATCACCATATAGTTCTTTAATGAAGGGGTCACTAGTAACAAAGTTCTCATAGCCTAGATTATACAGTCTCGCTACGTGTATAATGAGGCATGCTCAGATCTATGATTGGGTCCCTTGAAAAATAAGGTCTAAATGTGTGAAACAATGATGGTATGAAAAAAACAACCTTTATCTCTATAAAATAATTCCAAAGGGTAAAACAACGAAACTAGGTCTAAGGTAAAGGTAGAATAAAAACATGAAACTGGTCTAATAAAGGTACTAATTTACCCAAAGGCTATTATAATTAGTGGAAAAGGTGAAACAAACACTCAAAACCTATTTATGGATCAGGTACTAATTTTCCCAAAGGAAATTATAATTAGTGGCAAAGGCATCTATACAAGGTATAACAATCATGAACTAGGTCAAAAGGATAATAATGATTTTTCCAAAGGTGGTTATAATTGTTAGCATGAAAATAATATTAGACATGGAAACAAAGGTTGATCTAAAATATGAACTCAAAAACTCAATCTAAATATAAGGTTGGATAAACTCAATAAATGGCTCATGAAACAACCTGACACTAAGGTAATTGGCTTGGAAGACACTCGATAATTGGCTCATAATAGACTTGGTATTTGGCTTATAAATAACTCTTTGACAAATAGAACTAGGACATTTTAGAACTCAACACAATAAACTCTTAACAAGGCTCATCGTGACTAAACTTATCATAAAGGATGCTAAAATAAGGCACATAACAATAAATAACTACTAAGTCTAGGCAAGGGGTCTTTAGACCAAATAATAAATAAATCCAAGTAACACAATTCAAATGCAAAAGGTAGAACACTTAAGCCCAAATTAGATGAGGCTTCAGTATAAACTTTATTAGTTTAGGATTTATACTTTGAAAGATTGAATTTCAAATTTAATGTGAAAGACTCAAATTTTCTAAGGCAAAAGGGCTAGACTAAAATGATTATCATAACTGAGCATTTTGAAACAAAAGGTATGAATGGTTTTGGAACTTGGTTTCAAATAAGGCAAGGTTTTGGAAAAAATTAGGCAGTATAACAATGCTTCTTCAAAAAAATAGTAAATAATGGTTTTAGATAAAAATCCAAGGCAAATGTTTGAAACAAAATGGGTAGCATAATAATGCCCTATTAAACAAGTAGCACACAAATTGTTTTAGATTAAAATACAAGGTAAACACATGAAACAAAGTGGGTAGAGTAATACCTCTTAGTTTAAAGTGGTGTGAAAACATGTGAAGGTTTTGAGTCATTTAAATTTGACAAAAAAATAATCAATTTTAGACCCAAACACATGCTAATAAAAAAATTAGAAATAGCACTAAGTGTACAGCCTATCCCTAGAACTAACAGGGTATGTGTAGCTTCTACCAAAGTTTCCACTAATATACCGATTCTCAAAATTAATTAAGTGTTAATCCTAATTTTAAATAGTGCATGTAGGTAGAGTTTTTAATCCCCCTTTATCTCTCAAGCATTGGTACGTGGCATGAACTTAGAGTACAAATCACTTGGCATTTGGCAAGATATTCTATGAAAAAGTGGGGTTTATATAACATCTATAAGTTTTAAAGTGATCTAAATGGTCCTAAATGTGAACAACACAAGGGTGAATCATGTCAATTTTATTTAAACTCACTAACTTACTATGCAAAGGTCTAGTCCTTTGCACAATGACTTCATCCTTGTACTACCTAGCGAAGTCAGATGTTTAGTGTGAATTGATCTAGGTTTTTGTTAGGATTGGCAGGCTAACTGATCAATAATTGTTCAATCCTAGTATCACATTCCCAATTTGTATACCCTACTATGGATTGGGGTTAGTATGATGTTAGGAGATGAAACTGTGGGTCAATGCACCCCTAAAGAACTTGTGAGGAGGTGATGAACTCCCTCCCATAAGCTAATGCATAAAAATAAACAAATGAAAATAAGAAGAACTTTAGAGGTCATTTCTTAGTCACCTGAGTCACTAAAATATTGGGGAGACCATACATGATATTTCCTCCATTCAGGATAAAAAAATAAGGCAATAACAAAAGAACTTTGGTATCCTGAGTTCCCTAAAGGGGTTGAGGGGAGAGCATACATGTAAAATTTGGTTTGCCACAAATAATTTAATCTCTTTGAAACTAGCTAAAAAACTAAGAACAAACAAAAAGAGAAAATATATTTATATCTCTAATATAAAATGAATTTTCATTTTAAAGGCACCAAATCAAATGTGAATGAAGTTTTGATCCCTTCACCTTGTTTACTCTTGTGAAATTGAAATGTGAAAAATACAAGTTGTGTTAGGTCAATTTTAAGCACTAAAATGAAAGTGTGTATGATACTTAGAAGAGTTTAGGCCTAAATTTATCCACTTGGGTTCCTAAAAAAACATTAGGGGGTTCTCTTGTCTTTAGGCAAAAAATCAAATCAACAAACAACTTTTTATTTTTAGCTCATTAGTTTTTGTTTACACAGAGCAAAGTCACTCATTCCAATGAAATCATTATTTTCCATGTAGAATAAATAGACCAAAATAGGTTCTTGGTGATGTCACCATTAGACAAGGGTGAGGTTGCCAATTATTTTAGGTGAAGTCATTAAATATAACCTAAAATATGATGAAGTCACCAAAATCAATTGTAAATATACCTGTTAAATCTATCAAATTGTAGGATCATTGTCATTATTTTTGTTTTTTGATGTCACCATTACACAGATCAAAATCATTGATCCAAATTCACTGATTCTTCAAAATAAAAGATCATAAATAAATAACAGAGTAGGCAAATTTGCCATTACACAAGGTGAAGTCATTGATTATAAACAGAATGAAATGATGGGATTTTTAAGCATAAAAATCTAAATTTGAAGATTTAAATGCTCTTTTTATGAATCCTAAAGGTTATAAATCATTCATCTATTATATACAATATGTGTGGTCCCACTAGTTGTGCCATTATGTATCTTAGGAATCTGAAGAGTACACAAAAGTTGATTAGTTCCTTGTTAGTGAATCAATTAAAAATCTAAGTAAACTAAACACTCTTACCTAATAACTAGGGGAACCATAACATAATGGACAAAACCAAAAATAAGAGATAAAAACATAAAAAATTTACCTCTTTTGTCTAAATTGATGTCCACTTGTTGGCATAGTATATGTTCTTGCTCGATCTATAGCATTAGAGACATTGATCAATACTTTTCTCCATATTGGTAGCACTTCTCCAATAGCCACATGTGGATTTTATTGGCTTGGATTGGTGTGAATATTGATATCAATTTGGCATTATAACATTACATTGATGTCTTCTTAAATGTATTTTTGCAAAATAACCTTACACACAAAAACTTGTTTGGGTAGAGTGAGGGCACTTTTATTTATAGGTCTTAAAACTAAATCTAACCTTAGGGAGGTTAGGTTTATTTTTAACCTTAGTTGAGTCTAAAATAACCTTGATTATGTTTAATTTAACCCTAGGTTGGGTCAAAGCAATTAGGAAGGCTTGACAACTCATTTTAGATATTTATGATCCATAGTAACTCATAAAAGATATTTATGAGGTTGTGACTCATCTTTTTGGAATTTTAAGAATAAATAAAACACTTTATTAGCTCCCTTGACTTTGAATTCATTTTTGTTGAAAAAAATTTTTATATAAATTTAATTCACTAAGTCAACTTGGAATTTTTGCTGAAGTAAGTTAATTGAGATTTTATTTTTAATTAATCTTGCTTAGTACTTTTTAGCTTTTATGAATTGTTTTCAAGTGTTTTGCATTAATAGATCAGGCCAAGAATGTCTAATTGCTAGGTAAAATTTTGACTAGGGTTAAAACCAAGCTAGGTTGTTAGTGCATATATGGTAATACCTAAATAAGAAAGCCTCAAAATATTTCTAGGCAATTAAATCCCTTACACATCTGAATTTGGGCATCTAGGTGATTTCTAGGCTTAAATTACATCATTTTTTAGAAATTGATCTAAATATTTATTTAGACACAAAAGTGGTGAAAAATATGTCTATAGATTAAAATAAATGTCAGCCTAAGTGTGTATACACACCTTGTTTTTTGATACAAAGTTTGATTGTACAAGATGACTTAATGTAAAAACCTATAATAATGCCACTAAAAGTAGTTATTGTCCATATTTTAAAGTTGAAAATCTAAAACTTGAAATTTGAATTTTGAAAAGAGTGTAAGGAAAGTATACATCTAAAATAGTATGTAATATAATTACCTTGTAACTTGAAAATGTATAAGCATCTACCCCCTTGTTGAGGCATTTGGAGAAATGTTGAATCTCTAGTGAATTGAGAGTGATCAAGTCTCAATTTTAAAACTTTGGAATGTTATTGAGTTGGAAATATTATATCATTAAACTCTCAGTTAACTATGTCATGTACTCTATAAATTATTTGAAGGGGTAGAACCACCAACTATGGCTCACTACATATAAAATGTGCAACCATAAATGTTGAGTATCACTGGAGTCTAGTGTGGCTCACTTGTAATATGAAGATGATTTACATTGTTGTATATGGATCTAGATTCTATTTTAAACTTTGAAACTTTTAAAATTTGAAACTATGAATCTTTTGAACTTGAGAAATTAGAAATTTCCATGTAGTAACTTGTACTATACTGAATTGATATTGACTGTCATTTGAAATTTGAAACTATTAAAACATATAACTATTTGAAACTTTCCACTTGTAACTATAGGAATGAGTACACATGAACATCATGTGCCCCCATAATCTAAAAACTATGAAACATGTTATAATTTTTGAAACTATATAGTGCCATAAATATTAAATTTTCTCATGAAGACTTGACTTCTCAAAATAAGCCCATTGTGATGCCCTCATTTTGAGATGAGAAATGTATCATGTAAGTCAATTATATCAAAATAAATCATATCTTGAAAGATATAATCTTATAATATAATTTAAACCTTTGAATTGGATTGCATCATAGTATCGAATATAACATTGAGTTTTGTATGAAAAATGTGTTAAAGAGACATAACATTAAAGCACATAAATTAATATATGTATGATATGTATCATGGCACCAAATTAAGAGTGGAGAGTAGGAGTAATGCATGATATGAATCATGGAACCATAATAAAAATTAATGTTCAAATAATAAATTTCAAACAATATCACATAATTTGCATATAATGTCACACATAAGGGCCAAATGCCAATACAAGGGATATGTGAATGTTACATAAACACAAAATGCCAAGGGCCACATCCAAATGACATAATGATTCCATAAATGGAAGAATTTACATATGTTTTACACAAGGTCCACACACAATAATCAAGTAAATCCTATCTTATCATGAGGTAAAGTAATAGAGAAGCATAAATAAAATGAGAATAGTCTACATCCACCATATAGATTCATGTTGTTATTAACAAGTAGCATATTTTCATGTAATACATGTATAAAATGAGTGATTAGCAAAATAGTTTCTGATATGTAGGTCAACACAGTATAAAGGTTGTGGATATTTAAAACCTATTGAAGGGTTCACAAAGAACAAAGAGATACCCACCACTTAATAAGGTTGTTAGGTAATAAGGGAATCCCAACATCAAAACCATGTAAAATTATGTCATGTATCACACTCAAGTACCTCGTGAAAAATAATATGCATAAAATGAAATATGTTATATACCTAATGTATAACAAATAACATATGAAAATAAGTAAGCTAAAAAAAAACTTTTTAGATCTTGATTTTGAATTTTTTGAGAATAGTTTTTTTTTTTTTGAATTTTTGCCTTACTTGATTTTTTTAATCTTTTCCATTTTTGAATATTTGAATTATTGCCATATTTGAATTTTTTTCAATTTTTTTTTATATTTGATTTTTTTTTAATTTTGAAATATTTGAATTTAAAATTACTTAAGAATTAAGGCTACAAAAATAGAAGAAGTGGAACTGATTCAAATAATCTCAACAAGGTGTTAAAGCATAATATGATACAAAAGGAAGGCAATCCATGTGCCCCCAATGTATGTGTAAATGAATCATGACATTGAAGATCAAATGATAAAAAATCATTAAGGATTAACATGTTCCTCATGGTTGAGAGAGATATGACCATGTAAGTACAATGAAAGTCATAGTATGATGGAGATGCAATAGTGAGAAAGAATGAATAAATTTTTTGCATTGTTTGAATTAGTTTGAAAATCAAGAGGGAAAGCATCCAAAGTGAAACATAAATCCAAAGGCTAGAAGAATTCTTGGATAAGGGATAGAAGAATTAGAAAAGAATTAAATAAGTTATGTATAAATTATAATGCTATAAGCTAACTAATTATATTAGTGATGGGTATGTATGCATAATTCATGACATGATATGAAGGAAAGACTTATTGTGATGAAGAAGTGCCAACTGTATATTCCTTTGAGTCTAAATAAGTATCATATGTTGTAATATAATCTTCTAAACTATTGCTCATATTTCCATGTATGTCCATGTGCCTTATGAGAATATGTAACAACATGTACTTATGGTGGAACTTTTTGAATAACCATTGATGCCTTATGAGATGGAGATATCTTTTTATCTATAATATTTAGAGAATGTACCACACTTTTTGTAACTAACTATAAAAGGTCATGTGTAACTATATCATGCTCATAAGTAGATGGAGAAACTAATTTTATACTATGCTCATGCTCATAAATATATAGAGAAATTAATTCTGTAATATGCTTTGGAATATGTAGATCATGCTCTTGAATTATTTTGTATATTATTTTATTACCATAATACTCAATAATTACTGTAAAAGGTACTACTTTAATATATTGTATCAAAGGGCTTCCTAATAGCATATCATAGACCCCTATGGTTGGTAGAACTAAGAATGGAGTGGGAACTATGAAAGGGCCCACTTGTAAAGGTATCACTATATACCCAAGAGTATCTTGTGTATGTCCATCAAATGCTTTGACACTCTAGAAGTATCCTTTAAATCTTGTTATGTATAACCAAGAGAGTAAATAAGTGTTATGGTACGCACATTTTGGCTTGATCCATTGTCTATCGTAACACTATGTATGGATTTTTTGTCAATATATGATTTAATAGAGAGTACATTTCTATCTAAATCATAATCAACAACTTCACTATCATCAAATGTGTTACATCCCAATTCCTTGATAAGCTAATTATTTGACTATTTATAGATGGATATGGTAGATACACATGATATTGACTATATTTGTTGATTATGATATTTCGGGATATTAGTACGTTGACTAATTGGATGATAACTCATGATTTCTTAGCATGAGTTGGTATATGTATGCACTTTAATTTTTAATCATATTAATGAATTGTTATTATTACATATTATTTATTTTGAATATCGTGTGATATAGCCTAACTACTTGTGTGTGTGTGAGGTGGATGTAGGTGAATTCTTCCCTCGAGCACATTGGAGGGAGAGCACCATTAGAGAGGATGATGTAGATGGTGATATCACTGGTCGATAGAGTGATAGCAAAACCCTACACACACCATGATAATTAATCATGTTAGAATTCATTTAAAAATGATTATTTAAATTACTTATTTCTATGATTCCTTAAGTAGGTATGCAATAGGAATAAAATTACCTTATGTGGTTAGCGTAATAAGTCATTATTATTTTAAGAAGTAGAGTAAAATTTAAATTTGGATTATTATTTATTATTTTATTATTTTTCCTTTAAATTACCAAAATATGATTTAAAATGGCTAAATATGAAAATAGGATTTCATAATTAAAATAAAAGGGAATTATTTTGTGTTAAAAACATTAAAAATATAAAAATAAATTAAAAATAAGAAAATAATTAAAAGAGCTTAAAAATAAATAAAAACAAAAAAAGATAAAATGAAAATAAAACTTAAAAACAAAATGTTGGAAGAGAAATTGGTATCTTTTGATCCATTTAAAAAATGACATGAAAGAGATTTGTCATAGCTTGGGCATTAGAAAAGAGAGAAGGAAGAATAAAGCATGGAAAGAAGAAGATAGGGGATCAACTAATGAATTTAATGGTAAGTAGTGTATTAAAATTAATTATTATGTTGATGGTATAACTATGTTCAATAGAAGATCTAAAACGTAGAAAAACCATTGTTGAAAATGAGAATTGGGTCAAAAAGTTTAATCATTGATATTATCTTTCTAAAAACTAGTTATGGATTTAAAACCTTTAGATTAATGCTAGATCAGTTTTGATTGGGATAATATGCTTTTTGCCTCAGCTTTCCATATATCGTTAAATCCAAACCACCAATCCATTTTGAAACATTAGTTAAGTCTTATAACTTTCTCATAGAACTTTGGAAAAGGTATTAAACTATGTTTATATGGTTACATTTATTCTGAATAAGCTTGGCTTAGAACTTCATTTTAATACCTGAATAAAATCCTTGTCTAAAAGTTTTAGGCACTAGAATGGGAAAAAGGGCATCCCATTTTTGGTCTTCATAAATAAATAATAATTTGAGTAATTTTCCTATGGCATCAATATGAAATATTCTGAGTAAATTTTCATCTAACAAAATCCCTTAACCAGTGTTGTATAGACCTGTTAATGAATATGAAATGAGAAAATGCTCTTGTCTTTTCTAAAAGAAATTTTAGAGCGATTTGATAAATTTGTATATTAAGAATTAAGGCATTGAATTTAAGTAGAGAAATCTGCAAAAATGTAAAAGCTTAAACTTCTTAAAATATATATATTCTATGAGCCAAACTTATTTAAAACCAGCTATAACAACCTTTTATTCAATAGCATTAACATTGTTTCCATATCAAAATATGTCCTTTTCTTTTTTTAACTCAGCCCAAGAGCAACACCACCACCATTCCTTTTATCTCAATTGTTTCAACTCAAGCAGAACTGTGTTCCATTTTAGTCAAGGATTTTCAATAGACCCAAGAGTGCTCACCTTTTCAACAGATTTTAAATCTATGTCTATCTCCATGTTTAGAAATGACATATATATATAATGTATATTTTTTTGGTAGTGTTTCTTTTGGGGTGCGAGTTGCTTCATGTCTATTTCTTGCATTTAACATTTATATCATGAAAGTAACTTTCTCTGATTCTGTCATGAGTTTCATTATACTTTAGCTAGTACATATTTGAGTTTGTGTTATTTTTAATTGATGGGAAGGGCAAAGAGAGACCCACACTTGGTTAGCAATAATGTTATTTTATGATTGGAGTAGATAACTATGGTAAATCAAATATATTAAGAATAAATTATAGCATCCCATGTATGATAAGTGTGCTTAGAATTATGTATGCTTGAATCTAATTTGCAAGCAATGACTTCTATAGTGATGTCATGGAATTTGACTAAACCAGATAATCTAAATATTTATGGTATCATTTAGGGAATTAGTTTGGCTATATTTAATATAAAATAGGGGTTGACGACTCTATTTATTCCATTACATAGTGGTTTTTTTTATATTAATCTGAAGTCTTAATAAATGGGTTGGAAATGATTAATATTACATGTGTTATATATATTATAACAAAATTTAGAAGCCATGTTATATCCACCATGTTAGTATGATTGAGAATCCATAATAGATTTGATGGGCATAATATCGAGCTATTTACCAAATATCTATATTAATGATTAATAATTTTGAAGAATAAAGATATTGGTCTACTTATTTAAGAGATTTCATAATGTAAGGAGGTATAACTAGGGGTTTAACAAGTGTTATACTAATATCACATAATGAGTTCTCAAGCTATATTTATATTAGATTTTGATATTGAGAATACCTCTATTTTTGGAAATGTCCATATTAGTTAAATTGATAAGTAAAAGAACTATATTCTATTATGTATTAGACAAATTAGTGAGTTATAAATATAATCATAGATGTGATTATATATATATATATTGTTAACCTTAGTTATATGATGACCATGCCTAAGGATGGATGTACATAGACACGGAGGTACGTGGATGTATATGGTTATAATAAAATGATTTAACAGGCGTAAATAGATATAGCATATGTATAAAATTTGGGATGTATGTTTATAGTGTAGGCTTGACTAGTATGTTGTCATGAGTTAAACCTTACAAAATATCAAGATTATTTATTATATTAAAAATTGTTGCATGGAATTTGATAGTATAACTAGTTATGTGTTTATAGATATTAACTCAGTGTTTTTAATATGGGTATAAATGAGTCTCATAGTAACCTTGGAGGTGTTTTCTTTTTATTATAGTCCCTTGGGTGGAGTATTAAATGAATAAATAAGGATTACATAAATGACTTAGTGAATGCTTGTTTATAAATCTATAATGTCATACCAATGCTAGTCTAGATTTCTAAGTTAATATTCTCAGAAGGAATAGTAGTTAAAATTGAAAGAAATAACATAACATAAGAATATATTCATGTGGAGCACATTAGGATGTGTTAGTGCTCGTATGTGGAGATTCTACAGATAGCTCTTTAGAAGAGTGGAATAAGTCATTAAATTAACTAATAATCAGGAAGCTATAACTCTTGAATTAGTCTCCTAAATACAAATGAGTCAATAGGATAACAAGTTTATCTGATTCACTTTTAGTAATGTGAATAATTATTAGCCTTATGTATTCAATATGGGAAACTTGTGTGCATTACATATTATAAGTGTATTATTATAAATATTTTGTTATACTTAATGCATAATGGTGTATTGTAATGCATCTTACTGGCATTTAGAATACCCAGGTGGTATAATTATTTATTGTATGCTTGTTACTATGATTCAATTAAATATTGTTAATAATAAGTTTGGATTATATGTTTTCATGTATTTAGGAACCTATGGTAGTATGAGATATCATAGGCTACTATAGTATAGAATTGTATTGTACTCAGGTGGTACTTATTATAGTTATTACATCTAACTCACATTTATCTATATACATATTAGTATTTACTATGGATAGTGGGTGTTCTTAAAGTTGGTAGATTGGAGTATGCATGCATGCAAACTCTAAGAATTTAACAAATGTTATGTTATATGTTATTGTGTTCCAATGACTTGATATTCTATATATTGCATGCAAACTCTAAGAATTTAACAAATGCTATGTTATATGTTATTGTGTTCCAATGACTTGTTATTCTATATATATAGTTACTCGTATAACTCCTATGTTTTTATGTATTTTGAGATTACTTTAAATGATTGATTGTAAAAAATTGGTAGTCAAGTCTTAGAACACTAGTCTACGGTAATATGGGTTACCATAAGGTGTAGATAACTGGAAACTAATTATATTATTGAATTGTATGTTTACCTAGGTGTTATATTTGTAATCATTATTTCTAGTATGTGATAGAAAATAATGGAAGATTCATTCATATGTTAGATGGAATTAATGTATGTTATTATTACTCCTATGTATAGCATGTCATGTGATGTATTTTCTAGTAGGATGTAAGTTGATGAATCTTATGATTGAAGTGTATTTGACCAATCTAAATTAATAATGTAGATTAAGGATTGAGATGGACTTTAGTGGCTTACTGGTATTACAATGTTAGATGAAGTTAGTTCGATAAAGTGGTGTGTATAAAATTGATTGATCTGGATCATTATTATTTATTATTTATAAAGCTTTGGGCCAAAGTATGTTTAGTGAGACATTATCATTTCATTAGTATGGTTCACATGTTAGTGTGATATCTTGTAATAAAATTGATTTCTATGATACATTGCATGTTTATTTTATAATCATACAGCACACGAGTACTTGCTAGTCTCTCTAGATTTTCATGTCATCATTATCTACATATAGATGAAGGGAGGGCCATTCCCTGATGGAATTAGTGTATGGGATCATTGGTCCATGGCTGGTGTGGTAAATCACTTGGATGATGTTCTCCCTCTCCATAGTAGTACTACTATTGAGATGACACTTGAGATTACCATAGATACTAGAGAGTTCAAGGAACTCATGCTTTGAGGAGCCAGGTATCTAAATTATGTACATTTTAATAGATTGAATATTATTATTGATTATTGTCATAAAGGATTATAATTACTTATTATTGTACATTGGCAGTAGAGGTTTCAGAGTTACATCAGTGATGGTTGAGTTATTGTATTACTTTCTATATTCATTTTATGTAGCATCCTCATGACATTAGACATCTATGATATAAGATGTAATGTGTACTTAATATTATCACTTGAATATATATGTGATCTCTATTTATATTCTTGAGGTCTAATCAATTTATGGTTTATGTTTTAAAAAAAAATCATGATTTTCTATGTCTAACCCAGTAGGGTTGTTACAAAATGTAATCATAAGACATGATGCATGTTTGCTTGTAATTATACCAATGATGTTATCAGGTGGATGTCCATGTGTATAAGGAGGAATATGAGCATTATATTCATAATTTAATTCATAATTATCCTTGTTATTTTCTTCATGATTTATAAAATGATATTTTTAAATTTTGAGCTATAAATTTTTATTTGTTCATTGTTTAGCCTCTTCAGTAGGTGTGCCAATATCAATAATGTTCTCATCAATGAGATCTTAAATATTTTGCTTAAGCTTGAAACATATGTTTTTAGAATGTCTTATACATTTGTGGTAGTCACTATATGCACTACCATTAAGAATTTTAGATTGTGGTCTAGACATGTCCACTCCTAGTGGTGGAGGAAGAGTGATTAGACTATATTCAAGTAGATTTTGCAATAATCCAAGAGGAGGTGATGGTAACCTTGAGAATTTATTCCTTCTTAGAGCTTGTAATTGAAACTTTTGTGTTAGTTATGAGATGTCCATATTTGTAACCTTGGCTTCATTATTTCACTCATTTGGTTTGCTCTTATAATTTTTATTTCTTTGAAATTTGATAGTTTAACTATACATATGCTTGTACAAAGTAAGCAACTTGACCTCACCCTCTTTGAATGCATGGCATAGTTCATAAAAATATTTGAATTTCTCAAACAAAATTGACTCTTAAAGTGGAGATAAAAAAACTTTGAATGAAAATATCTTAGATCTCATTATAAGCCTTTATTGATTGAAGATTAAGATCATATAAAAATATAAGAGCATATTCTTTCAGAATTCTTAGAAAGAGCTTTGTTAATAATTTTTCATTATCTACATAGTCTAGATAAGATGAATGGAATGCATGCAAATATATTTAAGATCACTTTTGCCTTAATATAAGTGAAGCTTAGGAGCCACAAATCTAACTGGTAATGGATGAGATGTACTTTTGGGTGCCAAATGGTTATGAAATAAATAACATGAGTCCATATATGGACTAATATGAGAGATAGTTTGCTCAATGTGAGAAAAATTAGCTTGAAATTCAAGGAGTGCATGCTCAAGAGTAGCATTTGGAGAATTAATTGGAGGAGTGTAAGTAGAATGAGTAAGCATAGGCATGGATATATTTTAGAGACAAAGTGATGTTATCAAACCAAGGGATGATGTTATGGGTGTATAAATAGGAATGGATGCAATGGTATAATTATCAATATTGGAAAATATATCTTAGGCACCTTTCTTTTGTTCATAGCTAGAAACATATAAAAATGACTCTACCTTTTTTTACATTCTCATGAAGATATTTCATAAATTTTTCATCATAAATTGGACCAAATTACTCATGAGTATTGGTTCTAAAATATGATCCATAATTCTCCCTTGAAGAGGGTGCATAATAAGTGTGGAAGATCCTCTTAAGTTATAGATTTTAGACAATGTATAACATATGCTTCCTTTTATTCCTAAGTCATTTAAGATTTGAAAAAACCTATTAGATAATGATAATGACATGATATGGTAGTACAATCATTTGTAATTGTAATATATTAAGATTGAACATTATTTAGTATAGCTTCTCTATAAATTTGACATTGAATCCATGTGAAAACATAATGAATAACAGGTTGAAAGTTAATACAAGATGCAACATTGAATTTCATAATCCATTGTATCATATGAAATAAATATTCACTCATTGATCTCATTATAAATATAATACACTATGAATCAAACAATATTAATGACTATGAATACAATACAAGCAAAAATCAAGGTAGAAGGGTCATCTAGGAAAGGGTTTAAATAATTTTATGGGCTCTCAATATACTTTCTTGTTCATTGATTATAGAGACAAAATCATGCTTTATCCCATTCACCTCATTTTTGAGGGTATGGTGAGGGTAAATTCTTTGGGTGATACACTCCTCTTAGGTGTAGAACAAATCAAATAGCTAAAAGATGTTTCATGTGGTATGAACAAGGGATCCTACACATTTATGATATACAGTGAGGTACATGGAAAGTAAACTCCATGTTTAGTGTTGTATAATGGTTACGAGTATTAGGGTAGACCTTTCATGCCATCATGTTTATAAAAATGTCACCATGTAATCCTTCACAATAGTCATTAATTAATTTTTAAAATGTTAGAACATTATTCCTAAAAATAATCAAAAGTAATAGAAAATAAAATTGAAAATTTTGTGTATATGTATCAACAAATTTTAACTCAACGACGAAAAAAAGAGCTTTTATGTCATAATTATATAAGGTGAAAAATAATCTCTTTAGTGTTAGATTACTCCAAGGTTAAAAAGGATTGAATTTTTATGTGTCATATTTATATCCAAGTTTGAAGATTTTTTTCTTTTAGTGTCAGAGATTTATAGAAATATGTAAGAAATTCTAGGACAAAAATCAAGCAAACAACAAGAAATATTCAAAAAATAGTGGGTTCACCAAAATGTTTAACCTGTTTTAATTAAATGAATTCAAATGAATAGATCTAAACTATTGAAATTGATATACATGAATATATAGATTTGATAGTGAAATATAGTATGCTAAAAATTTACATAATTGGAAATTAGATAAAAATAATAGATATATGTATTATGTCATGATTGAATGTAGGAATTAAAACTGTGTTGGGATAAATCTACAGAAGAAGGATAGGGTCATAATATGACATTGTCTGTTATATGTGGCCACATCTTGGTTAACTATATGCCTAATTTTTTGATCTAGTTCTATGCATCTATCTATGAGGTTTTCCTAATTAATTATGTGTGCAAATATTTTATGTGGGATATACAAAATAAAAACCCTTATTCTTAGGCAAAAACTAAATAAGAGATCAAATGTAAATAGGGGAATAGGGTTAGGAAAATAATTTAACTACCCTTAAAAAAATTCTATGTAATCTAAGTGTTGAATATATAACCCAAATAGGTCGATGTAGTTCTCCCTCCTAGGGTGATTGTGTGATATGTGACTATGAAATTATATGAATATAGCTAGAAGATTAATTAAAATGTTTGATAATGGATGCCCTTGACTTGAAATAAAAGATATTTAGACCCAGCCTATGACTATTAGAATATAGTAAAATTGAAATTGGAATAAATAGTGCTCTTTTTCTCATTGTGCATTGGAATTTCTAAGGGATTACTAGATGTAAATTTGGAGAAGCCTTGATGTGTATATATAGTATAATATTTGGAATATTTCTTTAACTTACTTTACAAAAGGTGTGGAAGAGTTATTTTGAAATGTCTCAATTTGAAAAAGTAACCACTAGAGTGCAAAGGACAAGGTCACACTAGTGGACAAGGCTATAGTGCGGCCCTATCTGACCTAGTATGGACTTGTCTCACAAGGACAGAGACTACTAAAATAGGTCTAATAGGAACCTGTATATTGAATAGGGATGAATGGGGTTGAAATAGGGATGCATGTATGATATTTTTAGTGTTTACAAGATAATAGCTTATAGATTATGAGTTTGTAAAATGGTGAAAGGACCAAGTAAGGTAAGGATGTCAAGATTAAATATTATCAAGCATGTAATGATTAATTTTATGTGTCTATATTTGATGCATTTTATTAAAATTCCAATAAATTACAAATTAAATCTCAAGTAGTTCAACAGTTTTCCAACTAAAAATTGAATCAATAAAAGAACAAACATAATGTTTCCTTTATTATCACTTGTGTATGTAAGATAAAACTAGATGTATATATAATATAAAACCAAAATTATATGCAAGATAAAATTAACTCTATATATAATATAAAATAACCATATATGTAAGATAAAGTTAGTAGTATATGCAATATAAAAATAGTTATATAAATAAGATAAAACTAGTTGTATATGTAAGATAAAATAAGATATATATGTAAGGTAAAATTAGTTGTATATACAATATTAAACCAACCACACAAGTATTCCATAAACTTCATCAACTAAATAAATTTCCAACCATGTAAATATTCACAAAAATAAACTTGCAAAGGCAATTTCCAACCATGTATAAATAATGATCCAGGATTTAAATGTATTTGACTTAGTTCATTAAGAGTAAAACCCATACAAGGGATTCATAATAACATGTTGAAACAAATAATGTAAATTACATTATCTTTCCAATCAATCTAG
Organism: Torreya grandis; assembly: GCA_037957365.1. Lineage (NCBI taxonomy): Eukaryota > Viridiplantae > Streptophyta > Pinopsida > Cupressales > Taxaceae > Torreya > Torreya grandis. The sequence continues at coordinate 1,756,806 of JARHVA010002470.1, read as the reverse complement.
ATGTTCCTAGAACTTACATCAATAATATAACATTAATTCCTTTGAAACAACATATTACACACATCTGTTATAAAATTTTAGTTTTTATTTTCTACGTACAAATTACTTCATCAAGAAAAAATTTAAAAAAACAAACTTAAATGGGCTATATAAATCTTCAAGTGACTTATCAATACATACAGTAAAATTTTGCATTCTTTTATCAAGATATTATACTTCAATATGCACTATTTCAAACAATATGAAATAGGGGGTTAACATATAATTAGCATGCCTATATTTTTCTAATATCACAACTTAAAAAAGCAAGGATTCAATATTTTTCAAACCATAATAAGTAGGTTTAAAATTCCATTAAAGATGCAGAAAGATTTTCAATATCATTGTAATAATTTTATCAGTAACCAAATAAGAGAAAAAAATCATATCACAACAAAGAACTAGCTATTTTCCTTTCCCTAAATCATGTTGGGACTATTGAAAGTCTAAAAATAATGCCACACATAATACATAGGTGTGTATATACTAATATGCCAATGATTTTACATGGGAAAAGGAATATATACATCCCACAACAAGCATTATCATGGAACTTACACCCATTTCTAAATTTTGCATCTAAGGGTTTTAGACACAAAAGCAAGACAAGCATCTATGCTCACACAGTTCTTATAAGGAAAAGGATGTGCCTAAAAATTCAATGGTGATAGATGCCTTGGGTCACCATGATTCCCTTGTAATCCCTAGATTACTCCTCACCTAGTTATTCTTCTACCTTAGGATCCCATTCATGGCTATAATATTCAATGGTGCCATAACCTACCTCCACATCTTCAACATCCTCCTTTCCATGCCCCAACATTAAACTATCACATCATCTTTTATAACAAAGTTTAAAACTATTAGGTTGCCCTACATAATAAATATTTAGATAGTTGGGACATTGGAAATATTAAACACTTATGCATAAAATTCCTTGTTTTACATTTAAAAGAAGTCAACCATGATTCTTCTTATTTCCTCCCCATTCTTCCCTATCAGCCATGGCCTCTTGCTTTACCATCACTTCTCATTAATTCCTCGACTAAAACCCTAGCCTGATTTTTTACTTATTTTTATACCACTAATCATGGAATTACAAAAATAAAACTCTAAATTGTATTGACTTGCCTTCACCATAGTTTATATTGAGGTTACCATATGAGCGGTAAAATTTATTTCTTAGGGTTTTCAAACCCTTTTTAATTTATTTTAAATCTTATTAAAATAATAAACTTGATACTTTTCAAACCATGTGTAATTGTTTTGATTTTTTATGTGGATTTTATGCCCCATTTTCATAATATATGTTTGATATTAACCTTTAACCCTTCAAATTATAATAAACTCTACCTTTAGACTTAGTCATAAGACCTCATTAATGATTCTTAAATATTGATCACCATTCCACCTTTGAACCTTAGAGTAATACAAGGTGAAACCTATTCTTATTGGGTCATCTTAATAAGTGATGTTACTTAAAAAATTAAGGGGTAGTTCCTTCTATAATGTATCAATGACAAAGTTAGTTTCTGACTATAATAATTAAATGGGAGGTTTTCCTATTATGAGCTTTATTTTATGCCAAATAAAAATAATTTATTGATGTAATCAAGTTCAAGGTCTTAATTAACTTAATCATCAACTAAAACCCTTTCTTGACCCTAAGCAAGACTTTGGACCACAGGGTCAAGTCAAATTAAGCTTATAATTAAAAGTCATAATAAATATTAAATAAGGATAAATAATTATTATAATATTAATAATAAATATTTCATACTGCTTAATAACTCCATTGCCTTCTACTCCAAGTAAAAATATCTTTTGACATAAAATTAAAAGTCATCATGATAGGATGTGACATCCTTCCCCTCTTATAAGAAGCATCAACCTAATTTGTGGTAAAAAATAATCCACTTGGATGCTCATCAAAGTGATATTGTCCATATGTGTCATTGAGATGGAGGGCACATTTTCATTTTTATGAGGATAAAAATTCATTTTCAAAATATTATGCTTCTTCTTCGCCATTAGGAAGAACTTTATGAAAACTTGTCAATCACTATCAACATTTACCCTTAAAAAGAGTTGCTAAATTATACAAAAAAAAGTTGTGTTGTCATTTTCCATTTTTCCTCAAATGGTGAAATACTAAATCAATACAATCACAAAAATAATATTTCCATAACTAGAAGAAAAACTATGATTCAACTAGTCACTTCTAATTAGGTGCATTTGGACCTGCCACCTACATCCATATGATGGAGAGACAGAAAATCTCATGGGCATTTTACCCTCCCAATCTTAGATCGAACTAGTCCTTTGCACACCTCCATATATATAAGTTTTGTCCCATAATCTAATGAAGATGACATATAAGGATAAAAATCATCCATGAACCAATATTTTCATTTATTAAATTTTAAAGGTACACATTACCAACAAGTTTTCCTCAATACAACCATTAAGAATGTAGAAGACCATTTTTTGGAGTTAAGAGTAAACATGTAAGAAGCAGAGAGGAAGAGTATCATTTAGGGATTTACCTTAAATTAAAAATCCATTTAGATTCCCTGTAGAGCTCTCATCCACCAAAGGTGGCCTTTTTTATTCCAAACACACATCTCATCCACTAAGAGTGGCTTTACCCTTCACGAGAAAGGTATAAATAGAACTGATGACTAGGAAAAAGGAAAATGTGTATATGATTCAATACTAAAATTAACTCCATAAAACACAAAGTAGGTATGATAGTAAATAGTAATAGGAGATGATAATTTCCTTATGTATATAGAAGTAGGAAATGGAAAATTATTGCTAGATAAACTAGGTATACATTCTTATGGCCATAAGGTAAGAATTATCAAGTCAACCTTGTTGCATCTGCACTCAATAATATGCATATAAGTCACATTGTTACTAAGGATTTCCACAATTACTTAGTAATCTCATTCTAAAATCCACAACTCAATCCTTAGGTTTCCCCAAACCTACCCCTCCTAAAATTTATTTAGCAACTAATGATATTAAGGAATCAAGGTAAAGGTGATCTCATAAAATTATGTGAAGGATAATGTATCGAGCAAGTGTCTCATACCATTTATGTAAAACAACCTCTCACTCACACTTTTTTAGGGATCATATACATAATTTATGGTCTTCACCTAGTCCTGAAGGTCTCCTTCCCATGGGTTAGCTTAACACAAGCTTCGATCACTCACAAATTTATTCCATTAGTCTAATGTTTATCTAAGTTTTATCTTTTTGTTAATTCTCATTAGCTTGTATTTTTTTTTAAAAAATATTAACAATAAGAAGCTTATAAATTTAAAGGAACACATTAGGTTGATTGTTGAACCTAATCTTTGATACCATAATTTAACAGCCCTCTTGTTAGGAATAGAAAAAATAGGCTAGAATTTTTTTCATGACCATAACTATTCATCATGAAAAAGAGAGTGTTAACTAATCAAAACTTGCACCCCTAAAGGATTCACTAACTCAAATAATTTTTTGCAAGACTCATTGGTTATGGACCAAAATTATGATCCCTTAACCTAACAAACAAAATTTTAGTTACCCCTTGACCTCAGAAGCTTTCAATTACTATCTACTCTATCCCCTTAACCCACCATTCTTGGTTTCATAACTAAATGGATCAATTGAATATGTTTACCAAAAGGGTTCTAGGGTTATTCACATTATTTTCTCAACCCACTGAGGTCTTCTTACCTGAGAGCCATCTCACTAAGATACAATGTTATAAACATGTATTCAAGGGGTTAAATTTACCAACTTTCATCTTGGTTTGTCATTGCTTCTAATTATGGTCATGCTATCACATAAGAAGATAAGACATAATGCCACATTCATAAGGTATCCCCCTTGGCTATTTTAAAGATAAAATTCATATGATAACTATCTCTTCAAGGGTTCAACATAGTTCAAATGCTTCTTATCATGATTTAATTACAAGGTAGGTACTAATATGACATTCACTTCCACTTACAAAACATTAAATACCATATAACCTTGAGGTCCAGGTACTACCAAAATCAAGGCATGATTTCAAACTGGATAATACCTCATTAACAATCTTAATATTCTAACATCGCCCACTATGTGAGATCTACAACGTAATATTTAATGCATAACACAAATTCAAGTTCATATCTAGGTTATAACATCATTTTAGATGGTCTAATATGACCATCAGAAGATATATAAAAAATATAAATATTTTACACTTAAAGGGTCTATACACACATTAACTTAGTCAATGGATGGATACAAGGGTCTAGGCTATTTGGTAATCAAATTAAACTATATTTTACCATCTAAAAATGAGCTTAATGAAGTTTATCATTCAATACCTAACTTTACAACATATAAATTTATCCATTAGGTCCATAATATTCATAAGTAAATAAGACCACCATAGAGATGAAACCTAGTTAATGAAAGTTTAAAACAACAAAAGGTGAACGTATTTCCTTAAAAATACATGTTAAGTAATTTCTAGGTATAACTATTTATCCATGTGTTATATTCTAAGTTCAACAACTTGAATTACTTAAAGAGAGAGGAGAATATAATTTACCTTGGAAAATAGTTACTTTGAAACAACTATGAGGGATTTATCCTACTACATAAGAACCTACATAATAATCATAGCTATATATACAAGTTCAAAGGCCATTGTGAATTCACAAAAACCTAATTAAAAAAATTTACCAAATGTGGTAATTTAGCAGTCAAGCACACACAACCCTGTCGATTACTATACATAGGTGTATCCTATTAGAGACAAAGCATCTTAGAAATTACAAAAATCCCACATCATATTATACATATTTATCAACATCCTAAAAATCTAATCTCCTTACAACCATTCATGAACCCTACTTATTTTAAATTATATATTAGGAATAATTGTAAGGGCTTGTGAAATCCACAACATTGTATCAAGATGAGACAAATTGCCTACCAGTTTGGCCATGCACAAATCCACTAGATTATCAACAAACAATCTCCACATCCAACTTATATATAGAAGAGAAAGTTGTATATACCATAATAAAGGGAAAGAACCTATAGTTATTCAACCATATTATCAAATATTATCAAGTAATGTTTTGTTATTCTCTATATCATCAAGTTCATGTAGATACTAAAATTTGGTATTAGACACTTGAAAATATCTCTTTTGACCTACCTTCATCATGAATGACTTGTGCATGTATATATGCCTCTTATTCATCATTATCTAACATCTACATGCTTGATATGAGTCTGATCCTCCCATTTTCTATTATTCATGTATAAGAACCTCTCATCCTATGTCAAACTAGCTAAATATCTTACCCAAATGTCTCCAAATCATAATATTTACATTTATGCCTCCTAGACATAAACATCAGGCTCAAAAAAATTGTCAATAATTTTTTCACAAGGGTGACATTATTGTCCCTCACATAACAATGGTTATGTTATAAATCTAATCAATTCATGTAGGTCGGCCCTTTTTCCTAACATGTCAATGGCATGAGAAATTACCCAAATGGACTCATTTAAATATAAATCAAGGACAAGATTATTAAACCATCTAGCAACTCATCAAGTACATGTTTATACATTATTAAACATTGAGCAAAATTTCCCTATTCTTCCCAATTGGCAAATTAGACACTAGGTGCAATCATCAACCAAGTTTGAGGCACAACAAGTCAAATCAAGAGCAGACATTATCAAGAGTAAAAAGATATATCATTAGGTGCATCATACATAAAATGAGCACAATTACACATTCACACTAAGGGGAAGAACTACATGTGGGTTGAATTCCTTCTTTAAAGTATTGGATATATAGGTAGTGGTATATCATCAATGGGGGTGATTAGGATCATATCAACCTATTACACTTCCAAATTTTTCTATAGCTTCATCCTTTTACAAATGGACTTAAGGTTTTAAGAAGAAGAAGATTACTTTTTTTAATTATGCATATAATCAAGTATCAGGGTCAAACATATGAATATATTATAGGAATGTGTAGTATATTGTACAGACACAAAACCTCAAAATAACCTAGGATAATAATGTCAACCAAAAATCACTTTCATCGATGATTTCACTTTAGTTTGAAATTAATGGCCCTATGTACATGGATAGATAATTCTAGATGTGAGTGACTCACAGGTCTACTTCTAACCCCTTTCCACTATCATAAATTATTCATAGTTAATTAGTGAACCAAAAAAGCTAAGTACCTTGATCTCTTTAGTATTTTCTATATTTATCAAATCAATTTCATTATTTTAAATTGAGATCCATAATTAATTTTCATATTTTACAATCTAAACTAAATTCAAATTATTATCTTAATTAGGGTTATATAATCTAAATTAGGGTAAAATATTGCACTATTAATCTTGTTTAATACATAAATTCTATACGTATACTCAGGTGGTGAAATAATAATGAAAATAGATCCTAATTAAAGTTGAGTTAAGGATCTAATATTCCATTCACCTTTTTAGTATAGAACTTAAAACTAATTTCTCTCGATTTCTTATTTGTGTAGGGATTATACCATAAATAAAATTAAATAATTAATCCTTATCTCAATTAATAATAACATAAGTTACCCCATCTATATTAGTGTGCATATTTAATAATGGCATAGTGCATCATGAAATCACATTTAGTTTCATTTTAATATTTACATATGCAGAGCTCTAAAAACATTCAATCTTAAGTATTATTAGACTAATTATCCCACATAAGTCATCATAAGTATATACATTTAGTACTTATTAATCTAAAATGGATAATCAATGTCTTAAGTGTATACATTATTACAATAGACTACTCTAGACTTAATCTTGATTTGTCGTATTAAATAAAATGCATTACATATCTAGTCACAAAAAAATCAACAAACCACTAATTTTAAAGTCTTAAGTATAATTTCCACTGTAAAAAAACATTATAGTTAGATAATGCATTGATAATTATCCCTTTACTATAATAATTTTGGTTTCATGAAAGAGATTTACATGCACATTTGATTGTCATAAAAGTTGTTTATCCTTATTATCCTCCCTGGTCTATAAATTTCACTACTTCTTATTTGTATTTTTCATTAAGACCCAAGAAATTTGTATGCCCAAGGATCCACTTTCACTATTAGAAGACATAAGGTAGACTACATTCTCAATAATCATTCCTTATGAGTTGTTGACTAGTGTAAACTAAGTCATTGATAAATCAATAGTTTTATCACTAGCTATAACATAACTACACATCTAACTCATGTACAATCTAGCAATCAATATTTTAAATAGTGCATGATAGGAGTATCAAATGACCCAACATTATGTCATTCCTACAATACCAAATAATATTTATCTTCATACCCTATGATGCTAACAAAATTAACTTGAGCATATTTGGTAATATTTTTAATTGTAGCAATCTTTTTAGAGTCCAATCAATTAAAAGTTCAATCTCAAGTAATTATACAAGTGTTCAACTACAAAATGGATCAATACAAGAACAAACTTTATGCTTTCTTTATTATCAATTGTGTGTGTAAGATAAAACCAGCTGTATATACAAGATAAAACTAGTTTTATATGTAAGATAAAACTAGTTTTATATGTAAGATAAAATCAGTTGTATATAAAAGATAAAACCAACCATATATGTAAGATAAAACAAGTTTTATATGTAGGATAAAATCAACTATATATATAAGACAAAACTAATCATATACGTAAGATAAAAAGAGATGTATATATAATAAAATATCAACTATATATGAAAGGTTCAATTGTATATACAAGATAAGATAATTCATGTAAATATTCCATAAACTTCATCAACCAAATACATTTCTAGCAATATAAATATTCACTAAATTTTAATTACGAAGGCAATTATTAACCATGAATAAATAATAATTGTATAAATAATGATCCAAGATTTAAATGTATTTGACTTAATTTATAAAGACTATAGTTGTAGATACTAAAATATAGTCTTTGGTAGTTGACAATTACAAGTTTCACACACATTTATCATGAATGACTTGCACACAAACAAGGTCCTAATATGCCATTCTCTTACACTTGAATGCTATATTATAATTCAACCCTTTCATTTTTTTATTATACACCTATAAGAACCTCACTATATGTTTCAAACCTATTAAATATCTTACATAAACATCTCCAGACTTTTGTTTTAGTATACATGTCTATAGGTTGGTTCCACTAGATTTGATATGTATCATTAATCGAGAATGACCTGATCTAGTCAATATTAATCAACTCCCAGCAACCACTATTTTATAAAATCAAACCCATCCTTAAGTTTGGTCCATCAACCTATCATGTTAGTGGCATGATAAATTATACAATTAGATCCATATATAAATAAATCAAGGTCTCATTTAAAAGGGCCTTGCCACTTATCTAATATACATTTATACACTATTGCACATTGAGAAAATATGCAATATTCTTCCCAAATTATTGATTTACCACTAAGATAAATCACAATCCAAGATTAAAACACTCTAAATCCAATTCAATTTAAACATTATCAAGTATAAAATCCATATCATTAGTTATATACATATAATAAAGGATCACAATTACACAATCACACTAGGTGGTATAACTGCGTGTAGCTTGACTTCCCTCCTTAGAGTATTGAATACATATGTAGGACTCAATTATCAGACATGGGTGATTCGGGTTAGCTCATCCCATTAAACTTTCCCACATTTTGTATTTTTATATCCCTCACAAGCACACCTAGGGTTTCAAGGGAAAGGATATTGATTTCTAGAACTGTGTGCATCATCACAGTTCAAGATCACAAATATTGAGAAAGTAAATATAGTCATAGGTGATATTATAGTCACTTTTCCCTATTTCTACATAGGTTAGTACTAACCAATAAGTTGGTATCAATATGCGATACTAACCCACACATGTAAAATTGACCCAATATAGATAGTGAATCAATTCAAGAATAAAATGAACCACATGCCTACTATATCATGATTTTCACTTATAGAATACAACCATAATCAGGCAATCAACCATGAAATTTAAGTATCTATATGTTTTTAATAATTTATATATTTAACATATGCCACTTGTTAAATAAAAATAATCAATCTTAGTATTTTACATTCATATGTATGCTTAAATGTCATATATATCAATCTAAATTATATTAAAAATATGTTTTAACCTAATTTGGATGTCTCTCACACATTAATCCAAGTTAGGTTAAAACATATTGGTAAACCCATACACATATTGAATAATGCAAAACCCTAGGGTTTCAACTAAGGTTTCATCCTTCTGTCATTTCATATTTTTATTTTAGGATATTAGATTCAATGTCTAATTTCCCCATATAAAATAAAATAAATATTTTCACCTTTGGCCTTCACCTTCTATATAGTTTTAAGATCCCATCATATGCCATCCAAGAAGGCTAGCTCCCTTGTACCTCTAATATGCATTACTAGATTAAGTGGGACCAATATAAAGCATAATCAAATTCCTATTATTTTGGTTAAAATCGATACAATGAATGTTTCATCTTCTTTTTTTAATGCAATCATTTATGAATATGTGAAAATATATAATATATTAATATGACTCCATTATAACATGATAATAAAGATGAGCAAAATGAACTCGATGGTAAAGATAATTATGAGAGCCAAGACAAAATTCATCCAAGTGAACTTAATTGGGTAGATCCTAACCAAGTTAAAGCCTTATGTAATTTTTGTGGACTCTTTTAATTTCTAAAAGACATGGGTAGATTTGTCCAATTGATCCTAGCATCTAAGGCCACACAACAAGTACCTCAACAAAATCCCTTTACCATTATTCACCAATCCTTTTAAGCTAGTACTTCTACATTAAGTATTATTACCAATATTATTTGTATGCTTATACCTCTAGTGATTTATGTGATATCCACCTAAAGTTTGGGGGGACCACAATACCACCAATAAATTTTGATACTTATTCCTACACAAGAAACCTTTTCCCCTCCCATGATGACTTTGCATGTTCCATTTACAACCTCACCTAATGCACATTACTAGATCAAATTGTTACAACTATGCACACCAATGTGTTACAACTAAAGTAAAGTCCATCAAGAGCTAGTTATTTCATGGATTCGCATGCTTTTATCCACAATCCATTAGCCCTTAATATAGTAGCCTACCTTTAACAATATGATTCATATCTCCCAAGCTCACATTATATAAAAATAAAGGTGATCTTGAGTAAATCTAAGATCATTCCATGTAGTATGCTTGGACTATGCATATAATGGCAAGCTATTGACTAAGTTATTTCCAGGAAGTCTTAAGGACTATGCATTTTGATGGTTCTAAAATAATTCTCTTTAATATTTAAGATCATTCAATCCTTTGGATGAATAATTACTAGATCCCTTTACCATAAACATTGATAAATTATCTTACACACAAATTGCTAAGCTTAAGTAAGGATCTAATGAACTAATCAGTGACTATGTGCTTCAATACAATACCATGTTAGGTAGGATGACCAATGTTATGGTTAAAAATTAATTAAAAGATATATTCAAGCAAATTTTGCTAGCATGACTCCATGAGTCAATTATATTCAAGACATTAAAATCATTTGATGAACTATGCCATACAGTGAGGGACAAAGAAGTCAAGTTAATTACTTTAAACAAACTTAAGTACACATAAACTCCTAAAACTACTTTAACAACTAAGTTTCAAATCAAACCAAGTTATAAAGTAAAACTAAATGATAAAAATAATGAGGAAAAGATTACAATTAATGTAGTGTCACAACCTATAAACTAGTTACAATTGACAAGGGGTAGTTTTTATAATTACCATCACCTCCAAATGTTCTACTAAACATGTTACTTGAGTGTAGCTTTATCATATTCCTACCTCTATAAGAGCTTGTTCTAAGAAAACCTAGACTAAGGAACTATGATGTAAATGCATATTATGATTATCATTAATTTATGGGGAATTCAATTAATAGATGTTTCAAACTAACACATAAGATACATGTTCTAATAGATGACAAGATTATCAATTTAGGCACTCCTATAGAGGAATCTAGACCCCAACAAAATGGAAATAAAAAATTGAAGATTTTTATTGATCCTTTTTCTAAACATGAAACAACAAAAACTAAGGGCATTTCAGAGGTACATTATGCATACAACATGCATCCTCTTTTGGTGGCATATGATCATCCACTAGATATTATCATTGGTACACTTAGTGATATTATGCCTTAACAGCCTATGATTACATTCAATGACTGCAATATAGTTGATGATGATTCATATTTTCACACATTATTCATGGGAGATTACATTAAGGAAAAACTTATACATAATGTTATGATTGATAATGGTTCAAGTGATAATGTTTGCATGATCTCACTTCTCCAATATTTTTGGTACACATGACAAGATTTAAAATATACATAAAATTTTTTTAAAGGATTATACAGACATAAACATAACACCTTGGGATGCATAGTATTACCTATTTAGGTAGGCTTAGCCATATTATGCACATTGTTCATGGTTTTACAAATTAATGGGGTATTTAACATGTTAGATCACCCTTGGATATATATAAAATGATAATATTGATACACATTTATCATGAATGACTTGAGCACATAACGAAGGTCCTAAGCATCTATTGTCTCACACTTGAATGTTATATTATGAGTCAACCCTTTTATTCTAGTTATTATACACCAACTTAGAACTTTAGTACCAGTTGATCTTCTCCTAATTTGTACAACCCTATCCATCATCAGTCTTAGACACAGTTATAGTGCCACTTGCAAACTTAGTCCATGTTGATCATTTTCAATCATATGTCAGTTTCACATAGTTATATCATATAAAACAAACATCTAATTCTTTCATTTTTTTCATAGTTAGTCTTATTTTATTTAACTATACTTTATTGAGTTCAATAATTTGTTTTTATTTTACTTATCAAAAATTAGTTTACAACATTTTCTATATTATAATCAATTTATCTAAATTAGGGTTAATCACCACATTAATTCCAAATTATGATAAAACATATTAGTGAATCCATTTTTTATTCAATAAATGCTTAAAAAATGTCTCAAGATATATTCCCAAGCATTTGACACTAAAATAACTTTATTTTAACCATGGATCTAATATCTAAAACTATTAATTTTTACTTTCAACCTTAGATTTACTCGTTAACACTAAAAGAATTTTATTTTAACCTTAGATCTAATATTTGACATTAAAATCACTTTATTTAGACCTTTTATTTCATGGGAATTTATTGATCTCCATACCAAAAAAAATTCCTTATGTTTCTAGCTTTATTATTATTTTAGGTTTTGTTTACAATATACTTTCCATGTTATTTCTATATGCCATCTAAAAAACCTATCTCCCTTATTTATTTAAGGCATAATTCAAGGTTATATGGGGCCCATATTAAAAATATTTAAACCCCTTTGACCCCTATTAAAATAGATTCCTCTTTTCAAAATAATGGTTCTCTTTCTTTTGATGAATAAATTGATCAATAATATTTTCAAGAAGATAATCATATTAAACAAGCTAATCAAGATGAGCATAATGCATGAGATAATTATGATAGTTTGGATAGGATTCATCCCAATTAACATAATTGAGTAGATCATGAACACTTACAATATTTATCCACATTATGAGAAGGACTTTGTCAAATACTACAAGATATACCAAAAGTAATTGAAGTCCTTTTAGCTTCTTAAATTTCACAAAAATCAAAAAATTATACTTTCAATGCATAACAAGAATTGTGATCAAGGAATCCAAGAAAGGTGGTTAGATCATATGTTAGCTTCACAATGAAAGAAGTCAAAATGAAAACAAACACACTAACAAGTATAACACTATCTTACCTAGATCAAAGGGAGGAGCATGGTGAAGAAAACCAATTGACAAAGCACAACTAAAATGCAAGAAAACATACCATCCTTAAATGTTCCAATAGGTTTCTTCATTTGGCTTGCTCGGCTTGTGCTCAAGAGATCTTTGGAAAATGGAGTTGTGTGTCTCATTTTACCCTTGGCAACATGGTTTGGCTCATGCTTGCTTGATGTAGCTTCAAGTCTTGGCTTGTGATTTTAGCCTTATAACACTATGGTCATGCAATCTTTCTCTAAAACTAGAATTATAACATTACTATATTCAAGCTCTTCAAATGAAGATATATGGCTTGTATTTATAGGTTTAGCAACTAACCTCAACCCAAGGTAAGTTAAGGTGTAGTTAGGGCTTATAATGGATTTAAACCTTACCTTTTTGAGTTAATAACCCTAGTAGAGTTAAAAGGTGTCCAAACATTATGATTAGCATGGAATAGGCATGGGTGAGATATTTTGGGATTTTGGACAACTCACAAAAGGTAATTATGAATTCCTAAGATATTCTTTGATTTTTGAATTTTCTTTTTGATAATTCATTTAATTACTCATGGTTAATTCAATTTAGGCATTTGATTAATTATTTTTAGGCTTTCAAAATTTTGAATAGTTTTGAATTAATTAATGTGTGCATTTGATCCCATTTAATTATTTTCTAAGCCAAATTGTATTTTATGAAGCCAAATTTGAGATGTTTAGAAATTCTTAGGCTAAATGTGCAAAGGTTGGTAAGAATTGATCCAAAGTCTGGTATGTAGCCATTGGTGGCTAATTTTGAATTTCTATATTTTTCTCCTATTTGGGAAGGCATTGAAATTTGTAAGCATAGTAACATCTTCTCAAAGATTGAAAAGATCATATTATGCTTATGACTTCAATAGAAATGGATAAATTGTAGGGTGCCCCCTTAAGGGAATGGTTGGCAAAATGGGTCGGTAAATGATCCCTCGAAAGAAGGAAACAAGTGGACTAAATAGATGAAAACATAATGATTAACCCAAAGTCAGGCATAATCACTGAGAATGCAAGTGGGATGGTGTATAATGGTTTTCCGAAAGATAGTTATAGGCATTGTACCTTGATAATGGCAAATATGATATGGAAGATGTGAGTTGGATGATATACAATGATTTGCTTAGAGTTGATTATAATCATTAGCATCTAGATTATGGAAAACAAGCCCATATTGGGTAGAAGAAAGTGAATGATTTGCACAAAGTCATTTTTAATCATTAACCCCCAAAGTGGTGGAAATGCAATGATTTACCTAAAGGTAGTTATAATCACTAGAAATGTAAGTTGGACGGTGTGCAATGATTTGCCCAAAGGTGGTTATAATCATTGTACCTCGATTATGGAAAAAAAGTTGTGAAATATGATGATTGTAAATATGATGATTTCAAATGGATATAGAGGATAAAGATAAGTAGGCAACTTACTAGTAGGGAGATGTTCATCTTAACTAGCAAGGATGACACTTCTTTCATTATTTTATTACTCTATTTGGGATATGATTTGGATTTTGTTAGGATTTTTATTGAAGGTAGTGTCAAGGAAGTATCATTATTATATTTTTCATGTAGACTTCCTAAAGTTTATTTTTATTGTAGTCGTGAAGGTAGGCAACATGATAGAACGCCATGATAACTTGGCCAAAATATGCATAAGGACTGACTCTCGATCCAATACTCAATCAAAAACTATGCACCAATGATAAAACCATGATGATAATGTTGACATATAAATATGGATTAATTAAAGAGTAATGCATAAGGAATAACCCAATGAATGTACCTAGATTGAATCGAGGTAACATTACTAAAAACAAACAAACAAGCACACAAGAAAACAAACAAACAAAATAAATAGACCAACAAATAACATGACATAAATAAGGTGAATATTACCCCTAAAAAAAAGAAACAACTTAACAAACAAACAAAATGGGGTAATAGAAAAAAAGGAAGGGGGTGATCGAGTTGAATCTAGATGCACTAGGCAAGTGGACGCTACCTACATAGTTTGGTGGATGTGATATCCGATAAAAAATTTAGGTCAAATGTAGTTCTCCTAGGATTTAGGATAGAAAAACATGATGAGAAATAAAATATGATGGATGTGATAGAATAATATGGGTTTGGTCTCACAAAATGGCAAGTGTGTGGGATGAAGGCCAAAAGGAATGGGGAAACTAAATGACAAGTGATTTTTTGTGACTTAGTAAGGGTTCCCAGAATCCTTAAGGCAAAGAAGTGGTCAATTTTTTTGGTTTTTTCAAATGGTTTTACAAATGTTTTTGGAATTTTGGAGTATCTCAACTCAATTAAGGATGATGAGACACTAAACAGTCAAAGTTCACAAAATAATGAGAGCGTTCAAACTGAAAGGTTATTTGTACAATGGTGGATGCCTATGTAAAAGGGGACTGAGCTGACCTCAACAAGTATTAATCATGGCCCACATAGTCTCAAAATATCCTCATGTCACATCAGTTCCACCTTATAGTGGAGGAATCTAACTAGTGTAGTAGCCAATTAAAATAAAATAGGCATAGTTGGCATAATGGCACAGTATGGCATAAGAATGGCAAGTTGGTATGTCAAGGCACAATAAAACAATGTTGCCCCTATTTTTCCCATAGGTGGTTATAACTAGGATATAATAGCTCAGATCAATGATACTAATTTTCCCATAAGCAGTTATAATTAGTAACAAGACCAGTAAGACACTGATTCACCCAAAGGTGGTTATAATCAAGCCCACACAAACAAACATGATATAGAACAAAACAATAAATAAAGGGTGAAAATGCCAAAACTTTTGTCTTATTATTTCAAAATATGGCCTTTGTCTAGAATACTTGAAACAACTATTGAAACTAATTTGATTCTTCATGTTAAAATCCAAACCAATAAATGTACCAAGGTTAAATAGGCTAGGTAGGTAGGATCAAAACATGTTAGGTTGAGAGAATGGAATGGTAGAATGGATAAGTAATAGGCAAATTAATTTGATGGTAGGATGGTAGGATGGTAGAATGGTATAGTACAAATAATAATGTAGATAATATGGTATAACTTGAAATGGTCCTCATAGATAATACACCAAATCATTTAAGCATTATAACATTTGAGGTGTATAATGTTAGTCAGCTCATCAATTTCATCCCCATTTGGTGTGGTGATCCTATATACTCCAACGCCATAGTCTACAAAAATGATGAAAGGACATACCCAATTGGGTTTGAACTTGATTTTATGCTTCTTCTTGGTCATGGTATTCTTTTGGTTCTTTTATAAGACAAGATCACCAAGCTCAAATTGTCTATGTTTTACATATCAATTGTATTGGCCACGAAGTTGATTATAATATGCTTGAAGGTTGTTTACTATGTCCATGCATTTCTTATCAAGTAACTCTAGCTCTTACAAGTGAGCTACTCAATAGTCTTCATCATCCAGGACATGCTTCAAAGAGATGCATAATGAAGGTAACTCAATCTTAATGGTAAGAATGGCTCTATTACCATAAACAAGTGAGTATATAATGGAACCTATGGGAGTGTGATGATTGTGTTAGGAATAAATCTTAAATTGATGATGAACAATTTCACAGAATTACAATAATAATATATATAAATAGAGATGTAAAAAGAATAGAAATAAACATGAAAAATAAGAAGACCATATTTAATTTGGTTCACCTAATTTGGGCTACAACCACCAAGAAACACTTGCTCAAATTTTATTACAAGCCATAAGAATACAATCCCCTCTCAGATCAGTTTTCTCACTATTATAATGCACAAATATTATTTGGAGCTGTGTTAAATAAACCCTCATAAATTTGTACCTGAATTCACACACTTTGTTCTTCCTTCTCAAAACCTTATTATAATTATGTATTACCTATGAAATATCCATCTATACATAATACATCAACAAAGTGGTATTACAAAACAATGGGTACCAAAACCATAGACAAAGTCAACCTAAAATGGTTTCCCATTAAGGGGGTCCAAAAAAAATTTAGAAATACATTGTAATTTAGAAATAGGCTCCACAACACAAAAATCTCCCACTTGGAGACTGATTTACTTTGATCAGGCTTCTCAACCCTTCACTATCAATTATGAAGGCCAATCAAAATTGAACATAGCTTCAGTTTCTCCCTTATGACCACCTTGGTCATCATGTCTATAGGATTCTGATTGGTATGAATCTTTTCTAGCTTCAAATTCTCTTCCTCCAAAGTTGTCCTAATGAAATGGTACCTCAATTATATATGCTTCATCCTAGAGTGGAAAGCAGAGTTCTTTGTTAGATGTATAGCACTCAAACTATCACTATATAGCTTCCCTTTCTCTTGATTATGCCTCAACTCTTCAATCAACTGTTGTAACCAATACATTTATTTGCTTACCTTTATGGAATCAATATACTCAGCCTCTATGGTTGACAAAGCCACAATTTTTTCTACTTATGAAATCTAGCTCATCAATGTGTCACCTACAATAAATACATATCATGTTGTACTTATCCTACTGCCTAAATCTCTAGCCTTGTCTCAATCTAAATAACCACGTAAAGTGGTGTCCAATCCACCATATCTTAAAATTATCCCCATGGTCCCTCTTAAATACTAAAGGATCCACTTCACTACCTTCCAGTGTTCTCTACCTAGATCACTCATGTATCTGCTTGCTGCTCCCACTATATGGGCAATATCTAGCCTAGTACACACCACATCATACATCAAGCTGCCAATGGTTGATGAGTAAGGTACATGTGACATCTACATTCTCTCCTCTACTATTTTGAGACACTGCTCCATTGATAACTTGAAATGACCTACCAAAAGAGTCTAAACTGGTTTAGCATCTTTCATACTACACCTCTCCAAGACCCTTTTAATGTACTCTTTCTATGATAAATTTAGCTTTCATTCCTTCCAATATTGATTTATTCTTATACCAAGGATTTGTTTTATTGCTCCCAAATCCTTCATAGCAAAGGAATTACTAAGTTAACAAGTACCTTTATTTCCTACATGTTCTTACCTATAACCAACATGTCATCCACATACAGATAAAGGATAATGTAATCACCATCATCAAACTTCTTAATATATATGCAATGGTCTGAATGACACATGGAGTATCCCTTCTCCATCATAAAATTATCAAATTTCTTGTAGCACTATCCTGGAGCTTGTTTTAGGCCATACAAGCTCTTATTCAATTTTCACACCATGTTCTTCTTTCCTATGACCTCATATCCCTGTGGCTGCTCTATATGCAAGTCCTCATTCAAATCACCATGAAGGAATGTAGTTTTCACATCTAGCTACTCTAAGTGCAAGTCTTCTACTATCACTATCCCAAGAATAGTCCTAATAGAAGTCATCTTTACCACTGAGAAAAAATCTCATCGAAATCAATTCCCTTCTTCTGTGCAAACACCTTTACCACCAACTAGGCCTTATACCTTTTTTTTCCTTGATCATCCTCTTTGATTATAGACACCCACTTATTCTGCCATGCTCTCTTACCTTCAGGTAGATTTACCAAATCACAAGTCTAAATTTCCATGAAATAATGATGTTCCTCATCCATAGCTTGCTCCCACTTATTCTTGACATCTACCTTCATTGCTTCTTAAAAGCACTCTAGATCTCCATTGTCCATGAGTAATTAAAAATTAAGATATGGTTAAAAATGTTTAGGTTCCCTTCTTACCCTAGAAGACCTTCTCACCACAGGATTTTGGGGTTCTTGTGGATTAGGTGCCTAAACTAGTTGCTTCGATACTTTATCATCTACAATGTCCTCCAAAACTATGTACTCTTTTCTAGAATCCTCTTTATGATCCTACAACTACTATTTATACATGAATTTTTAATTAAAGACAACATCCCTAGACTGAAATATTTTCTTGTCCTTAAGACTCCAAATCCAAAAACCAAAGCCATCCTCACCATAACTAATAAAGGTGCATTTTTTAGACTTAGCCTCTAACTTGGTCCTATCATCCTTATCAATATGAATGAAGGCTTTACAACAAAATATTTTAAGAAATGAATAATCAACCTTCTTACTAGACCAAGCTTCCTTAGGTATACCTCCATCCAAAGCAGATGAAGGACCTCTATTTATTAGATATTTAGCCATGTTTATTGCTTCTACCCAAAATTGAAGAGGCAAACCTACATGAAACCTCATGCTCCTAGCACACTCCATGATAGTCTTATTCATCCTTTCTGACACTCCATTCTATTATGGAGTTCTTTGAACCATCCTCTATCTGATAATTTCATTCCTTGAATAGTAATCAAAAAATTCATTGCTAGAATATTCCCCACCATTATCTGACATTAGATATTTTAACTTGAGACCTGTTTCATTCTCAACCAAGGCTTTCCATCTTTTAAACATATCAAACACATCATATTTTCTCTTAATACCATACACCTAAAATTTCCTAGTTATATCATCATTAAAAGTGACATAATAAGATGACCCACCATAGAATATACCTGGGCTGGCTCCCATATATATGATTGAACTAGCTCCAACTTATTCTCCTTCCTTGTAGGTCCAACCTTGAGAAACTTTACCCTTTTCTATTTTCTATACACACAATCTTCACAAAAATCTAAATCAGATCTTTTTAATCTAGGAAATCAGTCCTTCAAAATTTGCATACCCTTTTGGCTCATGTGACTGAGCTTGTTGTGCCACAAAGTTGCATCTACATTTATAGAAACTAAATTAAAATAATCAACACTAGTTGATAAATATAGGGTACCAACCTTCTTACCTTTTTCTACCATAAGATCATCCTTGGTCAGCTTCCAAGAATCTACAATAAATGTCACCATACATCCTTCACTTCCTAGTTGTCATGAAGATACCAAATTCCATCTCAACTTACGCACATCCTTGACATCTTTCAGTAGCCAAGTGATCCCATTTTGCATCATGATCTGAACACTTCCTTTTCCAACTATGCCTCAAGTCTTATCATCACCAAGATAAACATGTCCAAAATTCCCTTAAACACAATCAATAAAATAATGCCTATATGGTGTAGCATGAAAATAATCCCCTGAATCTAAAACCTAAGACTTAACAATATTATAAATGGAGATAATTAATGCATCCTGACAAACATTATCTATTTCTACATTCACCTCCTTGGTGTCTTCTTGATTTTTTCTCTTAATCTGAAGAGACCAACAATCCTTTTTTGCATGCCTAGTCTTTCCATAGTGCCAGCATACCATCCTGGCCCTTGATTTTGACCTTCCAAGAATATTTGACTTTCCACACTTTCCTTTTCCTCTAAACCTTTGCACTCTCTAATGCCAAAGCATCACCTAAATTAGAAGTCTCTCCAGGTATTTTTCATTGCCTTTCCTCACTAAGGATTACAACTATGACATCCTCAAACTTTAGCTTGGCATTATTAGAGACCAAGTTAATCACATCCATTACCAAGCTATTCCAACTCTCTGGTAAGGACCACAAAATAAGTAAAACCCTAAATTCATCATCAAAATCAATTTTTAAAGAATTAAACATACAACCATATTAAATTCATTTAGATGATCAGTAACTAAACCATTTTCAGACATCTTAATATTAAATAATTTTTTCATTAAAAATATTTTATTAGAAGTAGAGGGTTTCTCATATAACTTCCCTAATTTATTCATGAGACTTGTGGTCTTCTCCTCTTATATATTAAACATGACCAAAGATACAAGGCATAACCTAATAGCCCCAAGTGATTTCATGTCAATCATCTCCCAAACCTCATCTATCATACTCACTGGTTACTTTACTTTTTCTCTCAGTGGAGCATGGAGGTCCTTTTGATAGAGGTAATCCTCCATCTGCATCTTCCATAAACCAAATTTTTGTCTATTGAAATTTTTAACCTTTGATATATGATCATCAGCCATAGCTCCCACTTGAACTAATAACCCTTCTTGTGATTCAACACTTCAACAAATATAACCTAAAGCTTTGATACCAGTTGTTATTAATAAATCAAAAATTGATGCAAAATGTTTTTATAAAGTTGCAATAATAATGGATATGAACAGAGATGTAGAAATAATAGAAATAAACATGCAAAATAAGAAGACCAGATTTAATGTGGTTCACCCAATGTGGATTACATCCACCAAGAAACACTTGCTTAGATTTTTTTATAATCCACGAGAATACAATTCACTCTTAGATAAGTTTTCTCATAATTATAATGCACAAATATTTTTTAGAGATATTCTCAATAAACCCTCTTGAATTCACACACTTTGTTCTTCCTTATCAAACCCTTGTTCTCATGATGTATTACCTATGAAATATCCATCTATACATAATACATCAACAAAGTGGTATTACAAAACAATGGGTACTAAAACCATGGGCAAATTCAACCCAAAATGGTTTCCCATTAAGGGGGTCTATAAATTTTTTATAAATACATTATAATTTAGAAATAGGATCCACAACACAACAATCTCCCACTTGGAGACCTATTTCCTCTTATAAGGCATCTCAACCCTTCACTATCAATTGTGAAGGCCAACCAAAACTAAACATAGCTTCAGTTTCTCCCTTGTGACCACCTTGGTCATCATGTTTGTAAGATTCTGACTAGTATGAATCTTTTCCATCTTCAACTTATCTTCCTCCAAAGTTGTCTTGATGAAATGGTACCTCAATTGTATATGCTTCATCTTAGAGTGGAAAGCAGAGCTCTTTACTAGATGTATAGCAATTTGACTATCACTATATAGCTTCCCTTCCTCCTGCTTATGCCTCAACTCTTCAAGCAACTATTGTAACCAATATATTTATTTTCTTACCTCTATGGAATTAATGTACTTAGCCTCTATGGTTGAAAAATCCATAAGTTTATGTAGTTATGAAATCTAGCTCACCACTATGTCACCTACAGTAGATACATATCATGTTGTACTCCTACTATCTAAATCTCTAGCCATATCTAAATCTAAATAACCATGCAAAGTGGTGTCTAATCCACCTTAGCTTAAAACTATCCCCATGGTCCCTCTTAAATACTAAGTATCCACTTCACTAATTTCTAGTGTTCTTTACCTAGATCACTCATGTACCTACTTACTGTTCCCACTACATGGGCAATATCTAGCCTCGTGTACACCATGACATACATCAAGCTACCAATGGTTGATGAGTAAGGTAAATGTGACATCTGGATTCTCTCCTCCTCTATCTTGAGACACTGATCCTTTGATAACTTGAAATGACCTGGCAAAGGAGTCTCAACTAGTTTAGCATCTTGCATACTAAACCTCTCCAAGACCTTTTTAATGTACTCTTCCTGAGATAAATTCAACTTTCATTCCTTTCAATCTTGATTTATTCTCATATCAAGCATTTTTTTTATTTCTCCCAAATCCTTCATAGCAAAGGAATTACTAAGTTGTTCTTTGAGTACCTTTATTTTCTGCATGTTCTTACCTACAACCAACATGTCATCCACATATAGACAAAGGATAATGTAATCACCATCATCAAACTTCTTGATATATATATACAATGGTATACAATGACACCTGGAGTATCCCTACTCCATCATAAAATTATCAAATTTTTTGTACCACTATTGTGGAGCTTGTTTTAGGCCATAAAAGTTCTTCAGTTTGCACACCATGTTCTTCTTTTCTATGACCCCATATCCCTATGGATACTTCATATACAATTCCTCCTACAAATCGCCATAAAGGAATGTAGTCTTCACATCCAACTACTCTAAGTTCAAGTATTCTACTGCCACTATCCCATGAAAAGTCCTAATAGAAGTCATCTGTACTAGTGGGGAAAAAATTCATCAAAATCAATTTCTTTCTTCTGTGCAAACCCCTTTACCACCAACTGGGCATCGTACCTTTTCTTACCTCCATAATCCTTTTTAATTCTATACACCCACTTGTTCTATAATTCTCTCTTACCTTAAGGTAGATTTATTAAATCCCAAGTTTCATTTTTCATTAGACAATGATGCTCCTCATCTATAGCTTGCTCCCATTTCTTCCTGACATCCACCTGCATTGCTTCTTCAAAGCACTCTAGCTCTCCATTTTCAGTGAGTAAAAAATAATTAAGAGATGAAGAAAAATGTTTAGGTTCCTTTCTTACCTTCGAAGACCTTCTCACCATACGAGTTTGAGGTTCTTATGGAGTAGGTGTCTAAACTAGCTGCTTGGACACTTTATCATCTGTAATGTCCTCCAACACTGTGTACTCTTTTCTAGAATCCTCTTTTTTATCCTGTAACTATTTTTTATACATGAATTTTTTATTAAAGATAACATCCCTAGATAAAAATATTTTCTTGTCCTTAAGACTCCAAATCTGTAAACTAAAGTCATCCTCACCATAATCAATAAAGGTGCATTTTTCAAACTTAGCCTCTAAATTGGTCCTATCATCCTTATCAATATGAAAAAAGGATTCACAACCAAATATTCTATGAAATTAATAATCAAAATTCTTACCATACCAATATTCTTTAGGTATACCTCCATTCAGAGTAGATGAAGGACCTCTATTTATCAGATATATAACCATATTTACTCCTTTTACTTAAAACTAAAGATGTAGTCCTGTATGCAACCTCATGCTCCTAGCATGCTCCATGATAATCTTATTCATCCATTCTAACACTCTATTCTACTATGGAGTTCTTGGAACCATCCTCTATCTATGAATTCCATTCCTTGAATAGTAATTAAAAAATTCATTGCTACAATATTCTGCACCATTATCTGACCTGAGACATTTTAACTTTAGACCTATTTCATTATCAACCAAGGCTTTCCATCTTTTAAATGTATCAAACACATCATATTTTATCCTAATGCCATACACTTAAACTTTCCTAGTTGCATCATCAATAAAAGTGACATAATAAGATGACCTACCAATAGAAGATATCTGAGTCAGCCCCCATACATCTGAATGAACCAACTCCATCTTATTTTGCTTCCTTATAGGTCAAACCTTGAGAAACTTTACCCTTTTTTGTTTTTAATACACACAGTCTTCAAAAAAATCTAAATCAGACCCTTTCAATTAAGGCAATCGATCCTTCAAAATTTGCATATGCTTTTGGCTCATGTGACCAAGCTTGTTGTGCTACAAAGTTGCATCTACATCTATAGTAACTAAATTACAATAATTATCACTAATTGATAAATATAGGGTACCAAGATTCTTAAATTTTACTACCATACGAGAGCACCCTTGCTCACCTTCCAAGAATATATTATAAATGTCACCATACAACCTTCACTACCTAGTTGTCCTATAGATACCAAATTCCATCTCAAGTTAGGCACATGCCTGACATCCTTTAGTAGTCAAGTGTTCCCATTCTGCATCTTGATCTGAACACTTCATTTTCTTATTATGTTGTAAGGTTCATCATCACCAAGATAAACATGTCTAAAATCCCTTTGAACATAATCAATAAAATTATTCTTATATGGTGTAGCATGAAAAGAAGCCCCTCAATCTAAAATCTAAGACTCAGCAATATTGTCAATTGAGAGAATTAATGCATCCTGACAAACATTACTAGTTGTTACATTCACATCCTTGGTGTCTTCTTAATTTTTGTTCTTATTCTGAAGAGACCAACAATCCTTCACATGCCCATTCTTTCCATAGTGTTAGATACCATCCTGGCCCTTGATTTTGACCTTCAAGGACCATTTGACTTTCCATGCTTTCCTTTTCCTCTAAATTTTTTATCTCCCTCTACTCTCTACCACCAAAGCATCACCTAAAGAAGAATTATCCCCAAAGATTTGTCATCACATATCCTCACTAAGGATTACTCCTATAATATCCTCAAACTTCAACTTGGAATTATTAGAGACCAAGTTGCTCATAGCCATTACTAGGTTATTCCAAATCTCTAGTAAGGAACACAAAATAAGTAAAGCCCAAATTTCATCATCAAAATCAATTTTTACAGAATTAAACATACTCACATCTTTATTAAATTTATTCAGATGATTAGCAACTGAACCATTTTTAGACATTCATATTTAATAAATTTTCCATTAAAAATATTTTATTAGAAGTAGAGGGTTTCTCATATAACTTCCCTATCCATTCATGAGACCTTTTGTGGTCTTTTCCTATGATATATTAAATGTGACCAAAGATGCAAGGCATAACCTAATGGCCCCAAGTGTTTTCCTATGAAGCATCTCCTAAGCCTCATCTATCATACTCACTGGTTGCTTTACTTTTCCTCTCGATAGAGTATGGAGGTCCTTCTAATAGAGGTAATCCTCCATCTGCTTCTTCCATAGACCAAAGTTATATTTATTGAACTTTTTAACCTTTGATATGAGATCATTAGCCATAGTTCCCACTTGAACTAATAACCCTTCTTGAGATTCAACACTTCAACAAATACAACCTAAAGCTCTGATACCAGCTGTTAATAATAAATCAAAAATTGATGCAAAACAATTTCATAGAATCACAATAAAAATAGATATGAATAAAGATGCAAAAAGTACAAAAATAAACATGCAAAATAAGAAGACCAGATTTAACGTGGTTACCCAATATGGGTTACATCCACCAAGAAACACTTGTTCAAATTTTATTATAAGCCACAAGAATATAATTTAGTCTCAGATCATTTTTCTCACAATTATAATGCACAAATATTATTTAGAGCTACGCTCAAAAAATCCTCCTCAAATTGTACCTAAATTCACACACTCTTCTTCTTTCTCAAACCCTTATTATCATGATGTATTACATATGAAATGTCCATCTATACATAATACATCAACAAAGCAGTATTATAAAATAATGGGTACCAAAACCATGGGCAAAATCAATGCAAAATGGTTTCCCATTAAAGGGGTCCAAACAAATTTTGGGGGGCTACCATCCTTGAACCTCTATTTGTTAGGCACTACCACCCCCAAACCCTTACTTTTGGGAGGTTGTCAACCCTGAACCCTAGAAAGACTACATAAAGAGTGTACAATACATTTTAAATGTATAGTATTTGAAATACATTGTAATTTATAATTAGGCTCCACAACACAATAGATTGGTATAATATGCCTAGAGGGTGTGGAATATCTGAAGGTGTCAATCATAGCCTGTATCATTGACAATCTTTTTGAGGATGTTAACAATGGTTTTATTTGATGCTTCAAGCTAACCATTACCTTGATGGTAATATGCCATGAAAAAGTGTTGTTTGATTTTTTACTCAGCACATAGTGATTGGACATCCTTATTCTTGAATGATCCTCCATTATCAAATATAATATGGGAAGGGATACCATAGTGGCAGATGAGATGGTTAAAGATGAATTTGGAAATTTATGGTATAGCTTCAAACCACTTAGTAAAATCTTTTGTTGTAGTAAGGATATGTTTTTGGCTATTGGATGAGGTGGGGTTTATCTTCCTGATGACATCGAGGCCCCATGTAGCAAATGACCATGGTGTTGACATTGGTTTCAAAATCTTGGCCAGGGCATGAATCAGATTGGCATGCTATTGACATTTATCACATCTTTTGACATATGCATCCATCATTGGCCAATAATACCTAGTATATAAGAACATTTTGGACAAGATGGCCCTATTGGTGTGGGCTCCACATGCCCCTTCAATGAACTTTATGTAATACTAATGTAGATTTTGTCGAAGGTAAATAATGAAGTAGATTTCCATCAAAACTATGGAGTATAGGGTTAGTCTATGTAAGGTATAACATTAGTCATTATGGATAAAGGCTTTTATTTGTTTGAGGGATAAGTTTGGTGGTAAAACATGGTCGTGTAAATAGGCATATAGGTTTGAATACCAAGTAGAGTTGGGACCAACAATATTGTAGATCGTTACAATGGTTGATGGTTCATGAGCTAGTGTTAATAGATTTTTAACAAGAAATTGGTATTCTTTTGTTGTATCCACTTATTGAATCAATGATACAATAGTATCCATGGCATATATTATTTAATTATTTGCCTTTTATATATGTTCAAACTAGATATCGGTAATTTGTTTATTGAGAGTGTTGACCATGTCCTTATATGGAACCAGCTTATCATCTTTGGTTTGAAAGTGGTATGTAACAAGATTAATGATTAATTATGAATTACCATAAACCTTTAGATGATGTATGTATCATTGTACTACCTATCAAAGCCCTGTGATGAGTGCTTCACATTTAGTCATGTTGTTGGTACAAAGAAAGTTGATTCTTGAATGACTTAGGGATGAGATCCCCATGTGGCATCATAAACAAAAGGCCTACACCTGATCTATGTGTTGTGAATGAACCATACAAATTCATCCTTTGGTGTTGTTCTTCAAGATGTGTTTCAATGATGGTCATGATGGATTTGTCAAGAAATTGGAATATCAGTGACTCTGTATCTACAAGGGGTGCTTCAACTAGCTAATCTGTAAGAACTTACCCCTTGATGGCTTTCTAGTTTACATATTTTATCTCAAACTCACTAAGAATCATGATCCATTTAGCTATGTGGCCTTGTATCATTGTTTTGGATAGTAGATACTTGAGCGGATCAACTTTTGAAATGATCATGGTCTTATTATTCAATATGTAATGTCACAATTTTTGAGTTGTGAAGACCTGGCTAAATAGGCTTTTTTAATGGGCATATAATTATGCTCATACATGACTAGTGTAAGATTAAATAATACATGGCATGTTCTTTTTCATTATAATTGTGTTGAGCTAGAAGTGCCCCCAGGGCTTTGTCTATCACGGATAGATATAGAAGGAATAGTTTCCCTAACATTAGAGGCAATAAAATTGGTGGATTTGAAAGATAGTCCTTTAGCTATTGAAAATCTTTCTAATAATCATTATCCCAAAGAAATGTGACACCTTTATTCAAAAAATGTGTAAAAGTATGACACTTGTCTACCAATTGAGATATGAAGCCTCTGATGGATTGGATCTTGCCCTGCAAACTATGGAGTTACTTTAAAGTGGTTGGTGGTGGCATCTCTTTTATGGCTCATACTTTGGCTGGATAGACTTCAGTGCCTCAATGAGACATAATTAATCCAAGAAGTTTTCTTGTAGTAATGCCAAAAACACATTTCTTGAGGTTGAGTCTAACTTTGTATTGATGTGGTCACTCAAATATCCTCTTTAATGTTGCAAGATAATCAACCTTGGGGATTGATTTGCCTAGTATGTCATCGACGCAGTCTTCAACAATGTCATGCATAATATCATGAAATATGATGGTCATGGCTCTTTGATATGTGTCCCCTACATTTTAAAGACCAAATGGTATAACCTAATAACATAATGTTCCCCATAGAGTGGTGAACATTGTTTTGTGTTGGTCTTTTCGTGATATTCAAATCTGATTATAGCCTAAGAATCCATACATCAATGAAAGCATCTCATAACCCAATATGGAGTCAAAAATCATGGAAATGTTTGGCAATAAAAAGTGATCCTTAGGGTAGGCTTTTTTGATGTCCCTAAAATCAGTATAGATTTTGATTCCTTCTAGCTTTTTACTAATAGGTACAACATTAGAAATCCATTTAAAATAGTCAATTGGCCTAATACATCTTGCTTCTAAGAGATTTTCCAACTCTTTCTTAAATAATATAGCAATGTGAGGATGCATTTTGCATAACTTTTTCTAAATAGGTTTGGCATCAAGATATACCATATGGTGGTGAACAACCAAGGTGGGGTCCAAACCAGGCATGTCAGAATAAGCCCATGCAAAGATATCAACAAATTTTGACAAAAGGGTTGTAAGGACTTCACATTACTCCTTAGTGAGGGACGTACCTAATTTGATCCATTTCAGGTCATCTAGAGTCCTGATGTTAGCCTTTGAAGTATCCTCCACTAGAAGGGTCGAACCATATTCAAGAATAATGGGCAAAGATTTAAACTATTTTTCAATGTCAAAGTCCTTTGTTAAGACTATTTTTTCAAGTTCTCCTAGACATGATGAATCAAAATCCCCTAAGGGTAGGTATGGTCATGTAACAAACACTGGTGGGAACTCCTGAATGATGTAATCAAAATCTTGTTGTTCTTTAGAACTAAATTTAGATCCATAAATAAGTTCATTGGTGTTGGTATTCTGAATGATTTGATCAAAAGCCTATTCTTCATCAAGACTAAACTCAAACCCATAGATAAGTTCATCATTGGTGGTCTCTTGGTCTATATTTGAAGATGGTTGAACACCCCCATCTAGTGGTACCTGAAATAGGTTTTCACCACTAGATTGGCCTTTATCTTTACTCTTTTCTTGGTGCAAAAGTGCCTCAGAGAGGTTTTCACTTTAGGACCTTGATGTTTGATTTCATTATTTTTGTCTAAGGATGTTCACCCACTTTCTAAAATAGGATTCAGGATCCAATTTTATTGAGAACCCTTTATTTTGGTCTTCCAATGGAACATTGTCCCTCAGGCCTAGAAAATCACATAAGGCCTCATCATTTTGGAACTTGTCAACTGGCACATTGGATTCTTATTGGCCCCAGTCAATCAGTTGGGGATAATATAATGGTGATGGATTATGGTGAATGATTGGTTAAGGGTATAAATGGCATTATTATCAAATATATTGGTATGGGATAGATCATCGAATTAGCTATAATCAAACTCTACTTTACTATCGACATCATTGTCACTAGTCATTGGCAAAGGAACTCAAATAAGATACGTGGGGTCACCCTTAAGTGGTTTAAATCCAAGTCCATAGGTTTCTTTGTACCTAGTCATAGAAATTGCCTCAAGTATTCCTTGTTGATGTGGTTTAAGGCCTCCTCCTTCATAGTCTTGGTTATCCATGATCCCATTAGGAATGTGATACCTGGATTTATTGTTACAATCAACCAATTTGTCATTATAAAACCATGATTCATCACCTTTAGGAGGGTCCTATTCTTGGCCAAAAGCCAATATGAAAATAACAAGTATTGGACTATGCATTTGGCCTTTGGCCTTTCTTTGCATTGCATGATTGGTTTAACTTCTAGTCTTTCAAAAGACTTAGGGTTCTATGGAAACTTTACAATGTGAAAGGTGTTATGGGTCAAATATTATCTTGGGCCATTATCCAAAATAGTATAATGATTGGACATCTCAAGAGGTGGCATGTGAGAAATGGAATCAAGGGTATTAGGGTCAATGTAGTTGGCCTCTAATAGATCAATCAGTATTACTTTCCCCTTATTCTTCTTGGTAAGTTGATTCATGTTGAAACGGTAGTTATAGCTCTTAAAATCATCTTCTAAATGTTTACAATGCTTGTATGGATGCAAATCTCTTGAAATATTAACCTCCATTCCTTAATGGGAGAACTTGATAAATTAGTAAAAGGGACAACATGAATCTTGTGTATCCAAGGTCTACCCAAAAACATATTATATGATAGATCGAGATCTAACACATGGTAAAGTATATCATGGGTCAAATGCCCAATTATAACTGGGAAACTGATGGTGCCTTGTGATTCTAATTCTTCATTATCATAAGCTTTGATGGTGATTGTTTTTACTTAGAGATCTGTTGTTGTGTAACCAAAAAGCCTGATGATCTTTAGAGACACAACATTCAAGCCTAATCCATTGTCTATGAGGACACATTTTACTTTGTGCCTCATTATGTAAACTTTGATGTACAATGGATTATTATGCAATGGGGCAAGGGATGACATATCATTTTGATTGAAGGTTACTTGTTGTCTTGGAGTTAGGTGTCCAACAAAAACTTGAAATTTGTCAGGGAATGTGTCATTGGGAACTTTTGATTGACCAAAGAACTCTGTCAAGATGTTTTTTTTGGATTGTATATGTACGCAATAAATCTAAAATGGAGATTTATGCTAGCATCTTTTACAATTGTTTCACAATGTCAAATGTATTTTCTAAGATTGTGGTAAATGGATTATTCTAAGGCAAAATGGTTGGTTGGATGATGGGTAAAATGGCAGATGGTTGTGGGTTTGGTATGGTAATCCTTGACTATCAAGTTGTGATTACATAATTAGGATTGGGTACAGGACCAGTGTTGCTAGAAAATGATGGTAGAGGGGAACCAAATAGGATAAGTCTTGGTTATTGGTACATTTGTGCAAGGTCACAGGCTAACAAAAAGTTATCAAGTAAGGTCTAAACATGGGAATCCCTGCTTATTGGTTTACCTGTGTGTGGTCCCAAGTCAAGGAAGGATTACTGGTATAGCTTGGTTGATTAGTTATGATTAGCAATGGTCTTGTCTAATTGGTACTTGGTCTTGGATTAATGGAAATGGTGTTAATATGACCACCTGAAATATGACCCATAACTGAATTGTAGTCATGACCACCTACATGGTAGGTATGTTGATTGTTTTTACTATTTTGGCCTTGGTTATGTCTATTATTTTGACATTATTAGTTTTTTTGTTGGCTTTATTGGTTCTATTGATCCTATCGGTTTGACCTTGGTTATTAATACTATTGTTATTGATATTGCACTAGCCACTATTGTTATTATTGTTTTTTATTGTTATATTGGGGAAAAGGATACTGATAAATGTCAAGGTTTTGATTGGATGTGTAAGCTCCATGATCCAATGTGATCTCTCCATTTTCTAACATATTTTCAATGACATGTTTGATTTACACATAATGTTATAAATTATGACCATTAACCCAGTGATATTTATAGAATTAATTTGGTCTATACCAGTCTAGAATGTCATCACACTCAAGAATTTACCCTTTTGGAATAGGCCATTTAATCAAGTGAGCTACAACAAGTTTGCAAAACACTAATTCATTAGGTTTCAAGGTTGAAAAAGACACAATGAGCAGGTAGCTTTCTTCTTAGAGGAGGGTTTTGCAAAGGCATAGATTATTGTGTTTGTTATATTTATTGTATTGGTCTAGGTTATTATACTTGGTATGCTTATTGCATTTCTTGAAGAGATTGTTGGTTAGGAGGTATGTGCATATGTGACATAGGTTATGTAAATAGTGGTTGTACCATTTGGACATGTCATGATTTTGTTACTCTATTACCAACAACATTTTTATTGTGATTGAATTGTTTGGATCTATCAGATTTATTGGTCTGAGTTTGTTGTGACACTTGTACATGGATTGTAATTTGATTCTTGCTATTGTTCTAGTTTTGGTTCTAGTTTTGATTTGATGAGGTTAGTTTAATGGTCCCTTTGTTAATGAGGGATATTTTAATCACCAAACCTTTGTCAATGTTCTCTTTGAATATATGTGCACACTGCAACTCCAGATTGTAAGATATCTCACTATGTAGATTTCTTGGTAAACACAGTGACTAAATACATATCTAGTAGATTATGGGTAAATTGGGTTACAAGGGCCCTCAATTATTATAGATATCTTGCAAAGTTTTCACAAACTTTTTTTTTGGCCTTTGTTAAGTCTACCAATCAAGTCTCATGATCAAGATTGTAAGGGAAGTGCTACATGAACTTATCTAAAAGATCATCAAAATATGATACTAAATTCATGGCCAACTTTAGGAACCATTATGATGTTTTCCCTATTAGACTTCAAGGAAACAATAGAAAAAGATAGATGTCACTATAGGCCACTAGTTGGAATGCAACAAAAAACTATGTCAGATGGGCCTTGGGGTCACCTTTCCCCTTATATTTGTCAAACTTTGGTTGTTCACACCCTGAAATAAATAGTATCTACAAGTAATCTATGTTGAAGGGGTAGGAACATACATCATCCAACTTGAACTTTTTAGTCTGTTTCCTCACTTGAATGAGGGCAATTACATCCTTCATT
Source organism: Torreya grandis (assembly GCA_037957365.1). NCBI lineage: Eukaryota > Viridiplantae > Streptophyta > Pinopsida > Cupressales > Taxaceae > Torreya > Torreya grandis. Next base: position 1,723,846 of record JARHVA010002470.1, on the reverse strand, counting down.
TGTTGCAGTTCTTGCTCGAGGAAACTAGTTGGAATATTGACCTATTGAGATGGAGGCTAGTTAGTCAAAATTAGATTGCTTTAATTAGGGTATGATGGAGGTATTTGTTGGGGAATGTTGGATTAGCTAGGAAATAGACTAGGAATATGCATGCATGAATTAGGGTGTGATTATTGAAATTATACGTACTGTAGTGCGATATTCTAGTTGGGATTGGGTATGTAGGCTTGATGTTTGGAATACTATGGTTGGGATGGAGGAATATGGACATATTTTGCTTGTTAAGGTTGAATATGAACATGCTGACAACTAGTCATACCTAGATGATTGAGAGGTAATTATGAACCAAGAACCTATCTTTGAACTTGTGGCATTTTTTGCATGAAAGACAATTATTATCTAGTGGTTACTTGAGGAATATTAGGACCTCTTAGTTACGTGAATTTCTATTGAGAAGTGGATGCATGTTGGATATTCAGCATCTATCATTGACCAATATTTATATGTTGTTGGTTAGACATCATTTATTTTTGGATTGCCATGTTAGTTTATGACTGAAGAGGTATATTTATTGCTACATAACAAGGTAGAACATTGGTTGTCCCCTGTTGAGGTGGTAATATGTTTTACCTATATTGCATGGGTATATTGGATAGTGTCTACTATTATGGAATATTACTCATCACTTATTGGGGTGGAGCAATATTCATCACATTTTGTTGTGGCACAACACTGGTCATTGGATAACTACTTAATCCTTGTTATTGGGTGCTAGAAGAAATAGTTGGTTGAGGATTAGAGGTAGTTGGTTGGGGTTGGGAAGTAAAAAATCCTATTCCATGAGTTTGTGGACCACTTATAGTGTTATTTAAAGGCATATTTTGTTGTTGACTATTTATTTGTACGTTAACAACACTTTGGTCTAAATTGGATGTTACTTTCATATTATTCACTATGTTTTGCTCACCGTACTACCTAGAAGTATAAGACACTTCCTTGATGGTTGGGGTATTAAACATTTTTTCTATTTAAGTGTTTTATGTAATTAGGTCTAAACCTAAATTTTTTTGACCTATTAACTTAAATAAGACCCTTATTGAAGGGAGTGACTGAATAAGAGGTATATTTGACATGGCCATATTGTTAAAGTTTCATGCTAGGTTTTGATATGTTAGGTATGTTATATGCATTTGAATGAAGTGGTCCTCCATGAGGCCTCTTTATGTGACAAGCATATATGGATCTTGATACAACATGGGTATAATGTCATTAGTGTTACTAGAAGAGGCATGTTCATTATAAGACATGTTGTAAGGTCCTCCTACTAGACTTGACATGTTGTCATGGGAAAAGTCTACCAAACACTAAGTCCCTACATCATAGATCAATGGCATTATACCATAATAAGGTTTTTGTTGGATTTTTTTTATAATTGTAGGTATGCTAGCCAAATATTGGGTAGTTTTTTCTTGATCTTGCTATGTGTAAGGAGGCATGGTAACTAAATAATTGGTCAAAGGATCTTCACTTTGTTCCCATGTTTGAATGTTTTAAGGTGGATAAGAATCTACCTCCCAAACGACCTCATCTACAAAAGGGTTTTAAACAAAGTCCTCTTATATGACAACATTTCTATATCCTAGATTATACATGGCTCCACTACGTGTATAGTGAGACATGATCAAATCTATGAAAAATGTTTTACAACAAGATGATATTAGAGTTATACAAACTCTAAAAATATATGTCTAAAAAGACAAAAGAGGTTCAAACTCTGTCTAGCTTGGTCTATGGTGGAGTTTTATCTCCAAAAAGTATATGAAAAGACTTGGTAAAAATATTATAATGTTAAATTTATAATATTAAATGTCTCATACAGATAAGGTCAAGTAAAATGAATTAAAGATAAGATGACAAAGTCTAGGTTTAAGGATTCTCCAAATAGGTCTAAACTAGGAAAAGAAAAAGAGTCATTAGGACTTTTATCTAAATGCAACATCAAAATATAGACTTGAAACAAAGGATGGTGATGAGATTTTAATTTAACAAACTTAGAACACTTTGGCAAAGACTAGGCACTTAATTCTAGACATAAACATGATCAAATTGGTATAAAACATAAAATGAAAGGCAATTGAAGATAGACTGATTCTATCTAATAAAGGCACAAATAATGTAGTTTTTAAATTTGAGTAATGGATTAACCTAAGTTACACAACCTAAAAGAGAAAGATTTATGTATCAACCCCTATGTGTCGAGGCCTAAACTAAAATCAATCAATGTTTGGATTTGAACTTGTAAAAGTTAATCAAAGACTCAACATAGGTAAACTAGGGTTTTGATGACTGATAAGTTAGGAAAATTTGAATAACATGACTGTGTTAAACAAAGATCCAATAAGACACATGATTTGGTTCTAAATAATGACAATTTGGACACAAGACAAGTTTATTGAAATAATTTGGGCAGTGTAATAGCATTATCACTCCCAAAAGATGTGACAATGATTTGTTTCAAGAATTCTAAGGAAAAAGACTTGAAATTATTTGAACAACATAACATTACCTATCTCAATCAAGTTTCATACTCAATATTTTTGAAACAAAAAATTTCTAAGTTAAAGCAAGGTGTCAAACAGATGACAAAACACCTCCTCAAACAATGGAGTAATGTGGACAAACAAACTCATTCATGATGTGGTTTTAACAAACAAAGTTTTACTTTCAAAACACCAAGTAATAAAAGAATAAATGATAGAAATATAACTAAATATATCATCCTAAATCCTATCAAGGTGTGGCAAAGTGCGATTGACTAAAACTTATAAGTCACAACCGTCTAGATTGATCCCATGTGTAGTTAACACAAGAGAAGCATCATGTCACTTAAGTTCATACCGATCAACTTATCATGAAATTGTTTATTCCTTTACATGACAATACCATCCATGGACTACTTAGTGGTATCCCTTGGTTGACCAGACCTAACTCAGGCCTTCATTACTAAAGGAGAGGTTAGCCACTCAACCCCCTAGCTTTAGTAGTATATGTTCCCATCTTTATATACCCTATCATGGAACATGGTTGAAGCACTATTAAGAGATGATGCCCCAGGTCAATGCTTCCTTTGAGAACTTGTGAGAGGTAATGACATACCCTTCACAAGCTAAATTGCATGAACATAAAAGACTAATATAATGACTTTAGGGTTGCTTTTAGATCACCCAATACCGTACTAGTTTTGGGGAGATCCTAGGCAACTTTCTTTTTATGCCTTAGACTAGGCACCAAATATAGTGAAAAGGCACTTTTGATCACCCTAGTTCCCTATAGGGGATGGGAGGAGAGCATACATGTGTTATTCTTTTATGAAAACAAACAATAATAAATAATTTATAAAAAATTACGAGTGAAGTTTGATGTTAAGAACCAAATTGAAATGTGATGATGTTCTTTACTTGCAACCTTGGCTTAAGTGTGAAAGATTGAAAGAATTGTAAAAAAACCAAATCAAACAAAAGTATCTATGTTTATTTTAAGTCCAAATGGTTAATATTTAGCCTAAATTCATTTTTAAACACCAAAAATAAGTGTTCAAGACTTAATCATTTATTTTTAAGCACCAATAATGAAGTGTTTCTAAAACTTAGCCATTTTTAGTTCCTTTTAAATAGAAACATCCAAATGTGCAAGATCTAACATGTTCATTTTAGTATCTAAATTGAAATGTGTAATATTTAACTAGATTCATTTTAAAAGCCCAAAATAAAATGTTCTTTTGCCAAAATTTGGAAATTTGTATTCTAATCACATCCATGACCTACAATTATTAGATAGTAACCTTCTGCTTTGAAGTGATTTTAATTGTGAGCAAATGAACTTTGGAAAAATATCTCTCAAGCTTTATTTTTTAACACACAATGACCATGCTTGATCAGAGATGACCAATGTTGGTTCAAGACAACTATCACTGGTTGGTCTCAAAGAGAACTAATGCCAGTCGTGAAGAGTTGACATTGGTCGATGAAGACCATTATTGATCACCTATGAAACTTAATGAAAAACCAACATGAAATAAAAATATATATTATGTTAGGCCTTGGTTAGATAAAAATTTGAGAAAACATGCAAGGCAAAGTTTAGTCAAGGAGTTTAAAAGCTATTAAAACCAATAAATCATGAAAAAGACTGATAGAAAAAATAAAAATGCAAGTTTTAAACCCATTTTTCCCCTATAATCCAACTGACGATGGTCACATAAGATTGAACTTGGTTGGATAGAACTATGGTCAGTTTAAGCCAAATCAATGGTGGTTAGGCCTGATCGATATCAGCCTCTATGTAGATTTCAGTTAGAAAAATAATCCCAAATATGGTAAAATCAAAGACAAATTTGCAATTTTAACGATATTCAAGCATTCTTTTGATGGTTTATGAATTACAATGTCATCTCCTTGCCATGTGAGATGCTTCAAGTCCCATTAGGTATGTCATTTGTGATCAAGGAATCTAAGAAGGGTGGTTAGATCATATGTTAGCTTCACAATGAAAGAAATCAAAATGAAAACAAACATACTAAAAAGCATAAAACTATCTTGCCTAGATCAAAGGGAAGAGCATCGTGAAGAAAACCAAATGACAAAGCATAACTAAAATGCAAAAAAAATACCTTCCTTACCTTCTTTGAATGTTTCAAGAGGTTTCTTTGTTTGGCTTGCTTGGCTTGTGCTCAAGAGATCTTTATCAAATGGAGTTGTGTGGCTCCTTCTCCCCTTGGCACCATGGTTTGGCTCATGCTTGCTTGATATAACTTCAAGGCTTGGCTTGTGATTTTGGCATTATAACACTATGGTCATACAATCTTTCTCTCAAACTAGCATTATAACATTACTACGTTCAATCTCTTCAAATGAAGAGGTTTAGGCTTGTATTTATAAGTTTAGTAACTAACTTCAACCCAAGGTGAGTTAAGGTGTAGTTGGGGCTTGGAATGGGTTTAAACCTTACATTTTTGAGTTAATTAACCCTAATAGAATTAAAAGGTGTGTTGATGCCTAAACATATATCACAAGTGGCTTTTAGTGTTTAGGAAACACTACTCATTTCTAAATTCAAGGAATTCAATGCAAGAGTTTTAGGTTGTGATAATCTTGTTATCTTTGGTAGAATAAGTGACTGTTTCACAAATTTATATTAGTTGATGGTTGGGAGCCACCATGGCTCAATAGTTTATCTTTGATTTTGAAGATGATCTATGTTATTTAAAGTGAATTATGCTTAAACCTAAGTCTAAATCTAAATGAAGATGAGTATTCATAATAAAGATAATCTAAGGTGAACTGATAAAGAGGAGCAAAAGGAAGGGTAGGGAAGAAAAGAGAGGTGTCGTTGATCTTTATTTCAAACATTATCACAAAGTTTCAATTTCATTTACACCTGCATTTAACCAATGTGCAACATGAAGTAGCATAAGTTCAAATCCTATCACACATCAGACAAACATCTAAGGAAGGTATGAAAAGATGCAAATAAGAATCAGGTTCACTTCAAGAATTTCACCCCTACAATAAAATAGCATTAGCTCAAATTCAATAAGAGCAAATAAAGTGAAGTAAACCTAAAAACCTTCAACCAATTGAAAATTGGTAGCTCTACATTTAAAGATGCATATCCATAATTCATAAGAACTATTCAAATATGAAAATCAGACCAAATAAATGAGAGAGAAACCATGATATTAATTCACATAAGCAAATGTGGACAAACTTTTCAAAACTCCTTGCTTATATTAATTTTCTCAAAAGTTACAAATAGTTTTGTCTCCAAAAAAAACTCCCTCCCTTTACATTTGACAATACCTCTTTATATAGACAATTTATGAGGTATGTCAGTTAGTCATGTAAAATATTAAGGAAACTTGTCCTTTTACAATTCTTTGATAACCTTTTAGACATTCTAAAACGACTAACCTATAGGCAATTTGCTTTACAATTTACACATGCCTTTACAAAAGAATATTCTAGTTTTAAATATCATACAATGTTCCTACACAATAGAATATCTTAAGTCAACTGGTTTGACTTTGGGACCCTTGTGTTGATGCATTCTTCTGTAATCCCTACAAGATCTTCATTTTATAATTATGTTCATTTATAAGCTAGAGATCAATGATAGGTCTCATGAACAATTCCTTTTCTTGATCTTATAGGCCCTTGAGATTCCTCTCAGCCCTTTCCAAATCTTGTTTGATGCTCTTGGCATCTCTTGTATTTTCCTCTGATGATAAAAATAGGAACATGATCTTCTTTTTATCAGCCCCTCTTTTCCCTTGTCCTTGATTCCTCACTTCTTACATGAATTGATTAGTTTTATGTTTGAACTCCTCTTCAGTGATAAGGCCTAGTGGACTAAGGGTGGTGTTGGTTCCTAGTTGTACACCTCTATTGCTTGATCTTGCACACTTGAGAGAAATGGCAAGCAAAGATGGAAAACCCACTTAATATGTCATTGTATTCAAGGATGGGTTTCACATCATGAATGGACCAAATACATAAAATGACTAGGAGGCACCTACAAAGGGTATGGTCAATTCCCTAACACTTTTGGCTCTCCCTAAACCAAGATAAGAGCACCTAAGTGGTATCTCACTCACATGGAGAGATTCTAAAATTCAATCTCCATGGGGATTATTGGCACAAGGGAATACAAATCTGAAAAAAACAACCAAGCTTGCTCAATCCACTTGAGAAAGGTTGTCAGACAGAATAAGCAAATGTTTTAAATTAAACACAAGCTACTAAAGATAGGTATGAATATGATTAAAACCTTAATTCTAAAGAATGTTCAACAACATAAGGTTGAAAAAGAGATTGCAATGTTGATCTTTAATGCAAAAAATGTAAACAAATGCTAAGTATACAATATTTATGCATCTACAGGAGAATAACACTTCAAATATATAAAGGGCATGTTATATACAAGGTAAAATAGGGTAGGACAAGATTATCAGTTAAGATAAATGAAAGTGGAGGGTTAGCAAATGAGTAAAAAGAAATCCAACTAAATTGTTATGTCATTTTTACTAGCAAATGTATTATAGATCATAAACAAATGAGATGAAATCATGTGCAAGTGATATCCTTCAAGAACCCCTTCTAATTGAATTTGTGAGCTCAGGACTACCCTTGAAAAGGCTATCAACACCCTATTCCCAAATTTAAAAGTACAAAGTATTTTACAATCTAGATATACACTCTAACTAACTACCATAAAGATGAATACATTAGATTACCAATCAACTAAGCATGTAAAATAGAGCATTGTACTTCAACAATAGAAAGAGAATGGAAACCACAAATAAATTTTATTTATCAATTAAATAGAAAATGAATACAATGTGTTCTAAACAACATTAAAGACTAACATTGTGCAAAAAAAAATTTTGACAAGGGAGACATGTATAATGCTCTCAAAGCTTGCCAATAATTTTACAGTTAAAACTAATTTGGCACCAGAAGGATCACACATAAAGAATTCTTCGAGGCTATAGATTTTGACTCAAAATTTTAACCAAGCTTTGTAAAGGGACAAACCCCCTTTACTTATATAATTGAGCTAATCCTAGATTATTCTTTAAGATTCTCCAACTAGAATATTCCTTCATGGGCCTCGAGTCTATCAATCCTTGTAACAAACATGATTCCTCATATATGATCATGATCTTGTGATGATGGCAATATTAATCCTCCACCTCGACAAAATATTTTCTAGGCATCTATGTGGAGGAAGATCTCACAAGGGATAAAATAAAACCTTTGTCCTCTTTCACAATAGACAAAAATGTCCCTTTCTTATCTTAACGATTACATAAAAACTAACTAAAAGGGACATGCCACTAACAAGCCAATTACAACAGTTTCCTAGTGGGAAATGAGAAAAAAGAAAAGGGAGAGAAGGGAAGAAATAAGTGGTACTAGCTTAGAAAAATCAAAATACCTAGTTATGCTCTACAGTTAACCTGGATGATAGAATCCTTCACCAACTTGTTTTTATACTTGGTATATCCTTCTAGCATAGGGGCAAGATTCCTATGGTCTGGGCCTATTTGATATTTGAATTTTACTTGATACTCCTCAAACTAGGTGACTATCTTCTAAAGCATGGCTTGTTTTCATCTAATGAGTCCCTTAAGTTGGTCACAAGACTTCTTAAGTGACACCAATTGCTTTATTTTATCAACATCAAAGGGCTCTTGTGGTGCATCAATGAGGTTTTTCAAAGTAAAGCATATTGCCTCTTGCTCCAAATCATTTGCACCATCAAGGCTCACCATATTTTTTAGTGCAACATCTATCTCTTTTATTATACTCGTAAGGGATTGTTCCTATCCTTTCAAATTAAAGATTCCATCTTTGAGCATCACTAATCGATGCTTGATTTCCAATTGACACTCTCTATGCCTCATGTGATCATTTAGAGCAATGATCTTTTTAGCTATCAAAGTATCGATGCCCATCTTGTAGATCTCATCCATTTTATATTGGAATCCTTCCCATTTCCTAATGTTTACCTCATAAATAAGCATTTAGGCATCACAATCCATTTTATTGTCCACTATATTATCCAAGCATTTCAATGTTGAATGGATTATTTCCTTAGCCCTGGTGCATAAATTTATTGGCATTTCTCTATCACCCTTCCTCTGGACTTTAAATCATTAAGTAGATCAAAATAAAATGACTCTATTGAGAAGAGAGGACACTCTAGAGCAATACTAAAAGTTGGAGTTACTACCGTGGGCTCACTCAGTATCTTTTGAAAGTACTAGATCATAGCCTAATTTTTTACCTTTAACTCCTCCATGGTGGCTTTATCTTTGTCCATTCAATGGGCCACCATGTTCACCAAAACCTGTGAGTTGTGCTTTAGCTCATGCCTTGATGGCTACCCTAGATTATAACTATAAATAGTGTAACTCTCAAGGGGAGCATCTTTCTTTAAAGTATCTTGTGGGGGAATGGCTATCTCCACATTCCTTACTTTTGTAATAATGAATGTGGTCTTGGAGTGTATCTTGGCCTTCTTAGGGGTTTGGACTTATATGCCTGAGTGATCTTCACTACATTGATCTCCCCAATTTTGCTCATGATGCCCTTATTTTTCATGACCTATTCCATGACCCAGAGAAGGGGTCTGGTCTAAAATATCATTCATGTAGTGGACATTGATGCAGGCCATGAGATAGTAAAAGGTGGAGTCATCATAGTGCTTGATGTTAGAAGTATCACAAGAATGGGTTGTCGATTCAACATAAACTACTTGATCTCTTCATCACTTTCCAACTCCTCACCACTTTTGTTTGCTCCAAGATCACCCTCTAGGTTTGGCTCTATCTGCTCTAAAACTTCAAAATCTGGTTTGAACTAGTGAAACTCCTCAAGCAACTTTTCAATGGATCTCCCTTATCTTCTTGACTAATTGGAAGGTTTCACAACTGCTTCACCTTCTTTATTTACTTGAGCTTCAAGTATGGATGAGTCTATGGTGACCACCTTGTAGCCTTCAGATAATTCTTCACCAATCATGGCATTTGGACCTTTTTTATGGATTGGATCATGGATCTCGATGTGAAGATGGAGACCTCAAGGTACTTTAATTGAAGCAACACTTCCCAATGTACCCTCCTCGGCATCTTTATTTGATTGATCCAATTACTTATTTATTTTTGTATAGGTGGGGGTACCCATTTTCAGGTTTACTCCCCTACTTTCCTTTATACTTGCCTTCTCCTCTGGTGTTGCACTTGACACCTTTGGAGGGGAAGGGATAACTTGTGATACCTCTATAGATACTTGTAGTCCTTCTTCCTCAACCACCACTTTAACATCAGAGGTGACTTGAACATCCTGCTTTAGCTCTACCTCAATTCTCTCATCAAATTTATTCAATTCTTCAACTTCACCTTGATCACTTTGGCCTAGTAGTTGGGTGATGACATTTTAAACAAATGTCTCTATAACTGATGAGATCACTTCCCTTTCCTTAGGGGCCTAAAATTTCATGGCCACCTCAACTCCAACCTACACAACATCTTCAAAAGAAAGAGGATCATTTGAGGCTAGAATTTCTTCCTCATTACCCTTAATTTTTACTCCTAAGGGACCCTCTTCTGCAAATAAACCAATCACCAGGACCTTCACTGGGGTCTGGGGTCTTTCCCTCAGAGTCCTCTATCCAATTTTTACTTGAGGAAGAGTAAAGGTTCATTGATTCTTCATCACCTCTATAATGGGCCTATCTTCATCTAAGTCTTCTTTATCACTCATAAATCTCAATCTCTGAGCATATGAGGATTGATCATCTTTCCATTTCATAGGGAGCTCCTTAGAAGGTAGGTCCTTGAACACAACCTCCTTCCTTTTCTTAGGAATCCCAACTAGAGGCTATAGAGCCCTTTTGAATCTTTTATACTTAGGCTACTCTACCTCTTCTTCACCTCCTCTCTTCCTTGAATAAATATTTGGGGGAGGTACAATAGTTGGCTATTGTGTTGGTGGAGTATGTGGAATAGCAATTGGATTGACCATTGGCATAGCTATCAAGATGACTGGTGTAATTAGGGTTCCTTCTAATGTAATGGATATTGGGGTGGCACTGGCTAATGTAACCTTCCCATTAGTAATCTTATCCCAATTATTAGCCAGACTTATTAACTTTGAGAAGGACAATCCTACCTTGGACTATGATGTAAATATGCACTCTACATCAATAAACTTAGCCTAGTGGTTGGGTGATGACATTTTCAACAAATGTATTTATATCTAATGAGATCACTTCCCTTTCTTGAGGGGTTTAAACCTATGTGGTTACCTCAACTCCAACCTACACAACATCTTTATAAGAAAGAGGATAATTTGAGGCCAGAATTTTTTCCTCATTACCCTTATTTTTTACTCCTACAAACCTTTTCTACAAATAAACTAATCATTGGGACCTTCACTGGTGTCTGAGGTCTTTCCTTTGCAATATTTTGTCTAGTTTTTACTTAAGGAGGAGTGAAGGTTCATTGCTTTCTCATCACCTCTGTAATGGGCCTATCTTCATCTGAGTCTTCTTAATTTCTCATATCTCTCAATCTTTGAGCATATAAGGATTGATCCTCTTTCCTTTTCATGGGGAGTTCCTTAAAAGGTAGGTCATTGAACACAACCTCCTTCCTTTCTTTAGGAATCCCAACTAGAAGCATTAGATCCCTTTTGACTCTTTTTTCCTTGGGCTGCTCTACCTCTATTTCACCTACTCTCTTCCTTGAATAAATCTTTGGGGGAGGGACAATGGTTGGTTGTTGTGCTACCGGAGTATGTGGAATATTAGTTGGATTGACCACTAAGACAGTTGTTGGGATGGCTAATATCATTAGGGCTCCCTCTAATGAAATGGATATCGGGGTGGCAATGGCCAATATAACCTCCTCAATAATAATCTTATCCCAATTCTCAGCTAGACTTGTTAACTTTGAGGACAATCTTGCCTTAGACTATGATGTAGATATAGACTCTACATCAATCATCTTGTTGAATTCAACATCACCAACCTTGCTCTTCCCTTTACCCTTTGATGCTAGTGGTGGAAGTAAGGGAACACCACTATAATTTGGGAGGAAACCCTTTAACTCTAGAACTTGTCAGAGCTCTTGGAGGGCATGGGTATCATAATCACTAAGATCAACCCCATGTTCCTTCAACCACCTAAATGTTTTTCTCATGATTGTTATGGCTCTCCATGGAATGGAATAATTTTCCTTAGCGGTGAGGTTCACCTATCATATGGGTTGAGCTTAAATATTGGACTAATTATACACTATAGACAATGTCCTTTTATCATCCTCCATGTCCTTGGAGATAGGATCAATATTGTATACAATGACTTCTTATACTATTAGCCTCATATAATCTAGATTATTAACATCCTCCTTGGCAGTGTAACTAGATGTCTTCATAATGTGATTGATGTAGAATTAGATTGGTTATTGTGTTCACCAACCATATAATATCATAGTCTGACCTGGGTGGTATCTTGTTAATCACATACTAGTTCATCTTTTATTCTAATCGCTTTACTTTGGCAATATAAGGACATGAATAGTGTCCAATCTCAACTGGAAATTTATAGCGATTATTTATCTTTTTTTCTACTATCATCTCATGTGGGGGCACCATCTTCTAGCTCAACTCCATCACTACAAATATATCATTCAGGTATCTTGGCAGCTTATGTAGAAACCCTAAGTAGCCACATATTCTGATATAAGTGAATGTTCTAAATTAAATATACAAGGTGCCAACTTATAAATTATTTCTCTAGCCACCTTGGACATTCTATTTAAGCTCCTTAGAGGAACGAAGACACTCATCAAAGTATTAAATAAATAAGTGTAAACTTTGCATAGATTCTTCTTGAAGCCATCCAGATTTATTTTTGGATAAATCTCATATATTCTCATCACACTAGGATTCTTGGTGAGCCCTTGGAATGTTTGATTATGCACCAGGATATACATCACATAGGAGGACATGTAAAATGTACCTATGAATTCTTTATTTCAATGGATTACATTTTGAAGTTGCATCATCTACCTGTGTAGGTTATCACTTAGAATGGTGGCTGAGTCCAACTTCTTCTGTTTCTCCAACATATAGATTAAGATTATGAACATCCAAGGCTCAAATTTCTCTACAGTGGGCATCTTATAAACCCTTTCTACCATGTTAATCACAAACTAGGTCAATTCCTTAAATTTATCAAGTTTTAGACTCTTAGACATTCTTGAGACCTTTTGCCTTTTCTTGATTAGCTAGGAGTTGATAATGTCCCATATTATTTTTTCATTCTTGTCTGCATTCTCTTGGCATTCCTCTAGGGAGATTGTGATACTTTCAAGCTAGGAATGAGTCCTAAGTATGGTGTTGAGGGCTAAAGGAGTGAAATATTAGATAATAGATTGGCTACCATCGATGACAATTCTAGTATCGGGTTGATATTCTTGAGCACATGTAATCACTAATTTTGGGTATGGGGCAGCTAAGGGGAATGTCGTTATAGGGGTGATATAACTCATTCCTAGAATATAAACTATTGGAAGATGGTTGGGTTACTGCAAGACATTAAATAAGGCTGTAAATTCTAACCCTTAAACATATGTATCTTTGATTCCATCTAAAATAAAGACGATGTTACTCTTAATAGATGTTAAAGATGTTGCCATTTTTCCCTAACTCTCTAGTGCAATACTTTGAATTTAAACAAATTCTTCACTCAAATTACCCTCTATATACCTTCAAACCCCCTTCAAATAACACAATATAAGGAGCTAGAAGAACACTTACAAAAAATCTAAAGGGTTACATGAAATTAAGGCTAAAAAACTTTAAAGAATTTACCATAATCACTCATTTGCGTTGCACATAGCTAGGGCACATAAATAGCTTGAAGACAAAAGTAAAAGCTCTAAATGCAAAAGGTAAATGTGAATGAAAGTAAATGCCTTAGTTATAATCCTTTGCATTTTGAAATTAAGGTTGATATTAATGCTTTGAAGCATAATGGCTAATTATCAACTACCCCTTTTTAGTTGTTTGAGCTTATTTTGAAAAGGAGAGAGAAGGTACAAATGTTTATTTTATGTCAAGTGATCCTCCTTGAGACATGTGGATCCATATAAGCAAATTTTTCAATTTGGTGCTTTTCAGTTCTTTGGGGACTTTTTGCACCTTGGCAACCAAAAGGTAAGTGGGGAAATCTTCAAAAAGGGCCTAGAGCTTGAAAAACCCCAAGAACCTACCATGTGTCATTACTTTAATTTATAAATCTAGGCATTCAAGCCCTGGAGACTTTTTGCACCTTTCCCACCAAAAGGTAAGTGAGTCAATCTTCAAAAATGGCCTAAAACTTATAAAACCTCCAAGACCCACCATGTGTCTAATTTATATTTCATCTCAAACTCTCGACCAATTCTTTACCTTTGAACCATCCTTATTGATATGGGGAAGGGTAAAATATCATTTTGACCCTGGAAAATGCTCTCATTACTTGTAAAAGGAAATAAACAAGTCATTAGCTTATAAATTTGATAAGTCTAATATGGGCATTTTCTCAGGATAAAGTCTTAGGAGACCCTTGAGATAACCACATGTCTTTCATTCGACTCATCGAACAATTCCTCACCTCAATCACCAAAACATGTTGAAGGTGCAATTCAACAATTTCATTTGGGGCCCCAAAACATTTCTTCTTCAAGCATAAGGCAAAAAATCAATGTATGCAAGGAGACTTGGATACATTTATATCTTCTCCCAGTGAATATACCTGTTATGAAACCTTCGACCAAACTGTACAATTCCTTTGAAACTATTGAAAATGTCTTATATCTTCAAAAATTGCCCTTCAAAATTTTGCAAGGGAAAAATACCTGAAGGAAACAATCCTTCAAAAAAATTACAGAGGCAAAATGACCCTTCAAAGGTACCCTTCGAGAATCATGCAAAGGCAAAATGCTTTAAGTAAACGATGCTTCAAAGCTTTTGTAAGGGCAAAATGACCCTCTAAATCCTTTGGGATTTTTGTGCAGGCAAAATTCCCGAAGCCCAAGTGCCCTTCAATCTATTTTCCATGGACAAAAACTCTAAAAAAATGCTCTAAAAACACTTAAGATCAAAAAGACAAGGTATGGAATTCCTTCAGAACTTTTGAAGTAGACAAAATGTCTGATGAAAATAAGTCTTCGGACCTTTTGTCAAGGATAAAAATCTCAAAGGCCTATCTCTGTTAAACATTGTGTTCATGTAAAAGGCCTAAAAAGTCTAAGGGAAGGAACATTTTCACCAAGAAAAAATAAGACAAAGGAATTGGCAAAATATAAAGATGAACTTGACTTTCCAAAGGAAAACATGGGGATAGAACTGGGGTTAATGACTTGAACATTGATACCCAACCTAGTTTGTACTTAGGCATTTTCACAGACAAGGGCCTAATTTCTCTATTACAACCTTAGACATTAATACAGGCTCTCATAAAACATGGTAAATCAATAAAATACCCTGAATAGAGATATCAAAACATAATAGATTTTCAACCTCCCAAATATTTTGATGTTAAAAAGGGCATAAATTACTTGGTATATATTTGGGCTACAATAGGTGGTGGGATATTTGATTAATCTATCTAAAATGTGTAAAATCTTACTCTCTTATTGTTTAAGGTCCTTATAAATGTCCTCCATTTGCTTGGACCAGCTACTTAAGACCTTAATTTTTTCAATTAATATAGCCATGGCCATATTCAGGTGGGCTAAGCTAACTATCCTGAACTCAAGGATTTGATTTTTAGTCTAGACTTTTCTCAAATCCTTCACTTGGTAGCTCAAATATTTTCATTTCCTAACTTATCCTGTAGCCATGGTGCTTTTTTTATTCACTACCTCCTACCTAGTCTTGACTGACTTTTAAAAATTGAACAAATCAGCTATAGCGTCCTTAAATTGCCTGAATTTGTCTTCTTGGATTAACAAGATGGCTTGTTATTTCAAATTCTTTTTTTATGTAAGATGCCCTTGATCATTGTTTAAATTGATATAATTAAGCTTGGAATAATTCAAGAGCATTTTCTTCAAACATTGGGTCCTCACTAGGCTTTTGTCCTCTAACTAGAGTTAATCCAACAAAAGGCTCCACTTTTTTTCAAAGTGAACTCCACTTCACCAACCATGGCCTTATTTTTAGTTACCCTCTATAAATTGGTAGTTGTTGGGTCAAATTTTACACCCACTAAATATTGTGTTGCTTTTAGAGCTAGAGTTTCCATTTGTATTCCACTTGATTCTCCTGGAGTAACCATCCTCCTTTCATCTTCTTTTTGTAGATATAGGATCTATGGCTTGACCTCTTTGTGAATTGGGATATTTATGGCCTTCATCATAGCCCATGGATGTTGTACACTTGGTACCTTTTGCAATTTTTCATAGATGAACCATTAAGGAATGATTGGACCATGAATTAAGTTGTATTTACTAAACAAGTTAACTTCACTCAAAAGAGGAGTCAAAGTCACCTTGGGATTCTTTGCCTTCACTAGGACAATGGCCAATTCAACTTTTCTTTTAGGGATGTCTATAAGAACTAGATCCAATACTTACTTCCCCTTCTCTTTCTTTGTCTCCTCTATTTATTCATCTTCAAACTCATAGGCTAATGATATCATTTTGAGGGCATCTTCAATGGTCTCATCAGGGTCCAATGCTACTATGTGAACTTCTTCCATTGGTACTCCTTGTTCCTCTACTTGGGTTGAAGAAGATGTAATTTCATTAGGCCTTCTCTCCTTTGGCCTTATTTTAATTTTTGCCTCAGGTTTGGACACTATTTGTAGTTGGGTTGGTGGAGGTCTAGAATGTGTACCACTCAATAAATGGTACTGCCTTGGCACTAACTGCCATCTATCATCATCTCCCTTATGTTCCCTTTGCATACTATATTTTGGATTGATGTTGTGCCTTTTCATTCTAATGGTGACCTCAGAGAATGAAGATTATTTTGTGTATATGGAGTCAAAAGGAGCATGTTGGTAATCATAAGGCACATTTATTCCTTTGGCCTTCAAATGCACCTAAATCCTTCCTTGGGGATCCCACTACCTTAGCTCATCAATTTGAAGATTGAAAGAGGTCATGTGTTTAGAAGCAGCCTCAATATTATCCCATGATGTAAACATAATTCTACCAATGGTTATGGGGAGGGTGTGAAGCAGTTCCTCACTTTTGGTATTGTAAAGACCATCTATTCCATTACAAATTTGGTATACTACTTCTTGCTCCGCAAGCTTATTTGGCATGTCGACTGGTAATCTAAGGGGAGTGCATTGGGTTCCCTCAATCTTGATGATTTTACAATCAGGATATAGCCATATATCCCCTATGGCTTCAATATTTCTCTTTATCAGGTGGCTTACTCTCGTCATTAGGCTCCATATGATGGGCTTATTAAGGGCAAGATAGACACAATCACATATGAATTGGATGGGTTCCCTATACTTAAGGATATGTAACTAGGAGTAATATTGTGAGACAATTTGTGTCTTATCAAGTGACCATTCCCTAAGGTTGGGGACATTTTTTGTGCCAAAGAGGGCATAGAAAAGATATGACATCATGTTTAATTGGGCCCTACTCCTCTTCTTGATTGCATAAAACTATCCACTTAAACAAGTGTTGATTACTTCACCAAGAGGAGGGGTGACTTGTTTCTCAACCATTAAATAGATTATGGGGACCCAAAGTTTATCGACATATGTAGTGGCTACATTTCTACATAATCTATTCATCATTATCATGATCATCCTTATTTTATGTCAAAATTGAATAATTGGGATGTTATTATTGAAGTCAAAAAACACTTGGTTTCCAAAATATAGCCATAGAGAAAGGATGTTTTTCAAATCATTATCTTTGGCCCAATTATTGATTGTGGTCAAGTCTACTTGGGGTTTAGGCTATTTTTAATAATTTCTAAAAGCTATGGGAGAGATGTAAGCAATCTTCTTGAAACTATGTTCATGTATAATCATGTTCTTGTCTATTTTGTCATCTTTAAAAATTAGAGCAAGGATATATATAGAATGTAGTACCTCGGGTTTTGAATCTACATAGTGTATACCTATCATTTGGATGATGACTACATTGTATTATCATCTTCTTTTAGACATGTTCTTCTCCTCCTCTCTTATGATGGATTATTAGTTCTCAATAGTCTGAAACAAGCTTGACCAATTACTATCCCCTATGTTCAGAGTTATAGCATCAAACTATGTGTCCTTAAAAACTCTTCTTTCTACATCCAAGGTCAAATAGAGATCCACATCTTCCCTTACAACACCTTTCTAGGCTGCCATGGCTATGAATTTCTCTAAATTGCTTGCTAGTAAATTGCACTTTGGCTTTGGATTGATATGTTCTCGCACAGGTGATAATTCAACTTTCCTTGGCTTATTCACAATGAGCATAGGGTTGAATTATGATTCTCACACTTGTTAGGATTTTTCTGAAGATCTTTTCAATGCTTTGATGGCATCAACTAGTTCAATTTACAAGTTTCATGCCTTAGATCTCAATTAGATTATGTGGTTATACCTTTGCATTTCCTAAATCCACAAAATCTTTAAGTTGGCATTTTATGCTTATGTGGCTCCAATGTGGAATTATCGTGGCATCTTGCTCATTAATAGTTTAAATATGATCATTTGTTACTTTTGGACACATGTTAGTATTTCATTGGTTCCAAGCCCTTTGAAAACTCCACCTTGCCTTGCACCATTAGATCTATTTGCTTGGATCAACATGGTTTATTGATCTCAAACTAAGAAATTGAATGTCATTGGTTGCTTTGTTATATTCCCTATGCTTTTGACACTTGGCACTTCTACATTTCTCTTGATCTTTGTTAAAATGTCAATGTTGATATTGCATTGTTGGATCATCCTCGCTCAGATGAATGCACTCCATCAATATTGATCCATTGGATCATGTTCCTTACTCTGCATGTTATTGATTAGAATGTTACATGAGGATATATACCACTAATCTTTGAAAGATGTTTGATCTTTAATTTGTGGCTTGTGATTATACCACTTATCGTTTCCTTGTTTGTTGTTAGAGCCTTTGAATTTTCAACCTTAATTATGCACCATTAGATATTATCCGATCAGAATAGCGTGCTCCATTATATCTTAATCTAAAGGGTGGAATGTCATTCATTGCTCAATTTTATTTCACTAAAATTCTGACACTTGTCACCTTCTCCTTCATTTGATGGATCCATTAAAGCTTTAACTTGACATGCACCATAGATTAAAATGTGTATACTTAGCCACATACTATCGATATTTGGGGACATGATCAAGATTTAATTATCCATTACAGGATTGACAATTAGGATTTTCACAATGGTTTTGAATTCCTTTGAATTATCAATGTCAATCTTGCACCATCAAATCATCTTCAGTTGATCAATCGTGCTCTATCAGATCATCTTTTTCTACATACCATCAGATCTTTGGTAGGTTTCCCACAATGGTGACACTTATCACCTTCTCGCTCATTCGAGGGCTCTATTTAAGATTTGACTTAACACATGATCTTAGATCAATCTTGTCTGATTAAATGTGTAACATTGATCCTACGATCAAAAAAATAAAACAAATTCAAGCTTAGGGAACATAAGGAACTTGGGTTAAATATTTTAGACTAAGGTTTTACTCATGTTGATAAACATGATAAAACCTTAGGATAAAAATTTTAGGCTAAGCTCTAAAACATTATAAAAGGTACCCCACAAATGATAAAATTTATGTCATAAAGTTTTAGCCTAGGGTTTTCATTATATTAATAAATACAATTAGAAACTTATGACAAGGCTTTAGGCTCATCTTAGAACATAATAAAAGGGACCCTATATTAGTTAAACCATGTGGAGATAAAAGGAACAAAGCGGGGCTCGGGATATAAAGGACCAAGTATGAATATTTAGACTAAGGTTTAGTCATATTGATAAACACAACTAAGCCTTAGGATAAAAACTAAACTAAGTCTATGGTTTAATTAATTATTCCCACATAAATTTGAATTCAATTCAAAAGGGACCTAGGTTAAAGTTTTAGACTAGAGTTTTAACATGACTTAAAATAGATTGAATTAATCTTTGATAAACCAAAGGCCAGTAAAATATCAATTTATCATTGAAGCACAAAACCCTAAGCATGTTGATTCTCAAATGAGATTCCATTGAACCTACGTTATAGAAACATAGGCAATAATCATTAGAAACATTAGAAGGGATAAAACAATAATCATTTGAAAATATGTCAATTAATCCAAATGAGAACCATGTGTAGATGATCTTCAGATAAAGACAATGTGCAAACATGATAGTGGTACTCTGATCAAAAGATTTTTTAACTTTAAGGTACAAATTTGGATAAATTAAAACAAGGGTCCCCATTAATCAGAAATGGGGGTATGTTGACCTCAACAAATGGTGACTTCTGGGGGAAACATAGCAATATGTTAGAATTCAGAGACTCTAGTTTAGACTAATAATTAGGTCACTTATTCCTCTTGATCAAGGACTATTATTAAGATAAATTCATGGTTTAAATATGTATTGTATATCTAGAATTAGGGTTAAACATCAAAACATAACCATGTTGTGTGTGTGCTTTGATTCCACTTACTAATTTCCATAGGATTTAGAGAATATCTTCTAAACTCATTACCTTGACCATTGACATTGACTTATAGCATATTTAGATGTTCATTAAGAATCATGCTTTAACTTAGGGAAGGCATAGGCATTGCTCTACTACCAACCAAGCATCAATAGCCTAGATAGAGATACCTTTGGCTCAACTCAAGGCCTTGCTCTACAACCAACTAGGTGTCTATAGCACCAATGGAGATTACTAGAATCACCTTTGATTAGAAAGTTTTTGAATTTTGCAATAAGCTCTTTTTTTAAAAAAAATTAAATATTTTGACTTTCTAACAAAGGTTGGGAACTCTATTAACCAGGTTTTGGGATTTGGTCAAATGTTTGAACTTCAGACTGTCATCCTTAGCTGTAAACTTTATCCCAGGCAATTAATATTTTTTAAGTGCAAATGTGACTTTGTCGTAATAATTCAAGCCTTCACCCTATATGTGTAATCCTTCTTAGACCCAACATAGATTATAACAAGGCTTAAAATCTTAGGGAACATTTAACCTACTTATTAGTCCTTACCAATTTCTCCAAACTATAACTTTAGGCTCATATTTTAACAATCCATGATCAACCAATGTTAAGGGGCCATAGTTACATTCCTAAACTGTTAGGTTTATTTGATCAATCATATGAATCTTGATCTAAGGGTTGTCTGGAATAAATTTATTAAAATTAAGGAAAAAATTAGTGAAAGCAAACACACCAAATAAAAATCAAAGGAAACAAGCAAATAAATATATACACACACTATGTACAAACAAGGGATAAGAAAGAAAGAACAAAAAAGAAACTAAGCTAAGGCTACCTACACTAACTCTAACTAGTCTAAAAGTTCACTTCATGAAGACTTCTGGTGGGATAGTAAAGAAATAATGCTCGAGGTATTGCCCATTGGTTAGAAATGTAAACTCTGATCCTTATAAGTCTTATAGTTTATAGGTGTTGTCTCCTAGGGTCTCAATAATTTGATATGGGTCAATCCAAATAGGTGTGAATTTCCCATGCTTTCCTTTTGGTTTTGAGGCTTTATCCCAAAGATGAACCAAGTCTCCTTGTATAAACACCTTTATATTTGAATTTTTTTAAACCACCTCTTGACTGTGGTTTGATGTCTGTTGAAATTGGCAAAAGCTTCCTCTCTTGCATCTTCCATCTATATGATGTCAAGTAGTCTTGAACTTGTAAATTCTTGATCCTCCTCCATGTAATCTTGCATGAACCTGTATGTTGGAAGCTTGAGTGTGATGAGAAACATAGGTTCTTGACCATATACTAGCAAGAATGGTGATGCCTTATGAGCTTGTTTGACTCTTGTTCTATCTGTCCAAAGGGTATACTTGAGTAACTAGTGTCATGTCCTCGATTTATCAACTATAGACTTTTTTATGGCTTTCATCAAGTTCTTATTTGTTGATTCTAACACTCCATTGCCTTAAGGGTAATGGTTTTATGATAACTTGAGTATAATGTTGTTGTCATATGGCTATTTAGTCATCTTAATGGATATAAAAGTAGATCTATTATCACAGACCAAAGATACTAGTGTACCAAATCTTATGCATATATTATCTTCCAAGAATATGGTCACATCTTCAGTCCTGCATTGTTTGGTTTCCATTGCCAAAGTCCATCTTGTGGAGTAGTTTGTAGCAGTCATAAAATACATGTGATCATCTTATGAATTGGGGTTGATGACCCCCACAAAGTCTAATCCCCATTGTGTAAAAGGCTTGTCAATCATTACTAGCTTTAATGGCATGGTAGTTTTGGGCTCTTTAGTGTTAAAGATTTGACATGAATGACATTATTTTACATGTTTATGATCATCCTTGAAGATAGTATGCCAGTAGTAACTAGATCTAAGAATATTATGGGTTGTAGTCCTTCTAGATGGATGTCCACTTCATAGCTTTTCATGAAAAGTGTTCAAGATCCCAGTTGCTTCCTCCTTGGAAACACACCTTAGCTAGATGCCTTCAAAGTTAGTTCTATACAATACTCCATCCTTGATCAGGAAATGGGTTGTCTTGAGCCTTAAATCTCTCTTTTGATCTCTACATAATCCTACAAGATAATAGCCATGGATTAGCAAATGAAAAATGGGATCATACCAATCATTGGATTGAAATCATTGTTGATTAACCTGCATAACACTCAGTTTGGGATTAGTATTAGCAATTAACTAAATTAAGCCTTGGAATCTTACCAACTTGGTATTCTTCACCTCTAGATCATATTCTTGAGGGATAGACATCCACTAACTTCTCATTTCTCCAAGTTCACATTGACTGAACATTAGCTAAGTGGCAAGGTCTGGCAAGATTGCATGTACTTTATTCCCAAGAATATAGTATTTAAGCTTCTTTACTACCTTGACTAAATCAAATGCTTGTTTGTCAATCAAAGAATAGTTTAACTTAGCATTTTTAAGGTTAGTACTCATTAAATCAATGGGGTGATCACATTTATCGATCTTCTGAGTTAGAACAACAACTATTGTATGATTAGAGGCAAAGGAATAAAGATATAAATATTTGGTGAAATTTGGGCTTATCAATACTGGAGCTTATCTAATTACATCTTTGATGTCTTTGAAAGACTTATTGATCTCTTCATTCCATGTGATCTTGACATCTTTCTTCAATATGTCATTCAATGGCTTTACAATCTCTGTAAAACCATAAATAAACTTTCTCACAAAGTTGATTATACCAAAGGACTTCAATTCCTTCCTACTATTAGGTCGTTCTATCTATGATATTACATTTACTCTATCAAGATATATAAATATCCCATGTTTTATTATGATATGTCCTAATATATTTACCTTAATTACAAAAAAGATGCTTTTTTTGAGATTGAGGGAGATTCATACCTTTTACACCTTTAAAATACCTATTATAGGTGCATCATGTGCTCTTCCCTATTTTTTGAAAACACAGTCAGGTCATCCACGTAAATAATAATACACTTACCATTAAGTACTTGGAAATAATGGTACATTGCTCTTTAAAAGGTTACACCTACATTGATTAATCTAAAGGGCATTCTCTTACAAGCAAAAGTGGCCCACTTAGTAATAAATGCAATCTTCATATTGTCTTCCTTGTTCACTAACAATTGATTGTACCATTAAAATCCATCAAGAAAAGACATCATGGTAGAAGAAAAAACAATTTGGATTACTTGGTCAAGAGAAGGTAGAGAGTAATTATCCTTTTTAGATGCTTTATTCATATTTCTAAAGTCAATGCACAATTTGATTTCACCATTTTTATTCCTGACTGATACTAAGTTAGATACCCAAATGGAGTGTCTAATGGGAAACAATATCTTAGCATCTAGTAACTTCTTATTGGTTTTAGGACAAAGTTTACTAGCCTTTGTTTTTGACTAAACGGCTTACAAGTTTCCTTTAGAGGTATGGTGTGGATTATGAATCTAGGATCAAAGATCTTTAAGTCATCATAGGACCATGTTATTACAACTTTATACTTGGTCAGCATATCTTTGGCACCCTTTTTTTATATGCTTGTGTAGGCTATACTAATGTTTACCAATTGAGGTTGACCTTTAGAACCTAGGTCAATTGCATTGTAATCCTTCCCATTCACTTTGAGAATCCTAAAAGTCTCAACTAGTCTGTCTGAATCAAATAGTCTCTTTAAGGCAATCATTCCTTTTCAAATCTTATTGTCATTCAGTTGAATGACCTTGTCATCAAGCTTGCCTTCAACTTTGTCATCATCAAGGGTATTCTAATTGACTTCATCAATGATGTGAGCCTCAAATACTCCTAATCTAGTGATGAAGTCTATGATCTACTGATCATCATTGAATACTTACAAGTGGTTGACATTATATGGCACTGAGGGACATGGGATTAATTTAATGGTAAGGCTTTATAACTTGGAATTTTGATTGGGCATAAGGTTGGCTGCAGCTGAAGCAAGTTCATCAACAACCTTGTTTTCCTCCCTAGGGATTGACACAAGGTTGAAAGCATCAAAACATTCAATTAAGTCCCACACTCTAAATTTATTTTTCTTAAGATAGGATAACTTCCATTGATATCTACTTTCGACCTGATTAACCACTAGTTCATAATCACCAAAAACTAATAGTTCATTGACCTTGTGTTTGATTGCAAATTATAATCCAAGAATAAGTGTTTCATACTCTGAAATATTGTTAGAGTATGGGAATTGGAGTTTGTAGGAGGCATTGTATCCCTTCCCAATGGGATTGATTAACATTATAGCTACTCTAGAACCTAATTTACATCTAGCACCAGAAAAATATAGCTTCCATAACCTAGGCATAGCATGAGAATTTTTGGAGTTACATACCTTTAGGGCATCAAGAGTGTAAACACCTAGATTTAAGTTAACCATGTTAACCCTCTCATTTGTTGTATTGTACTCGGTTGATTTTATGCTTCATCTTGGGCTCCCTATCTATCCTAATCTGATTAAGAACTCCTTTCCAAGGTAATTACATGTGTGTGCAATAATTAGACATATAACCATTCAATGATCTGGTCCAATCTCTACTTAGAAGCATTCCATATTTGTCAGGAATATCCACCACTTGGATGTCAATGAACTATTGTATCCTTGGTTATGAATTAATCTGCATGTGAACATTAAATAATTCACCAATCACTTTGACTCTTGATTTATCCAATTGAGTCACAACCCTATCAGATCTAATTAGAGTCAAACCTAATTACTCAAAAATACCTTTAGTCATGATGTTAGCAGAAGCATCTAAATCCACCAAGCAATTATGTAAATTCTTACCAATGATCCTAACTATAAGCAGGAAAGATGGAATATCAGCCTTATTTTTGTGTATTGTAACATTAGCATGTGTAACCCTTTAAGACTTACCAAAATTCTTATACAAATATTACAATAAGAGATCCCTTTGTTCATTAATCTAAGTCAACTCATGTAAGGTTATGTTAGATTTGGTCTTTTTCATGTCCTTTACTATATTATATCTAGTCTTATTGAGAGAATTAGATGCAACAATACTATTTTTGGAAGTAATTCCCTTTGGAGGCTCTAGATTATTATCTAACGTAGTATCAAGAGGAGTGTCAAATTTATTTGGTGGGGTTGAGGTAGTCAAAGGTTGCTTCTTTTCCCTCTTCCTCAAAGGATAGATCTTCTTCAAATATTGCTAAAAATCATAAATCTCTTCAAGGATATCCTCAAGCTCATTCTCTTTGTGAAATGAGAAGTCAAATGTCTTCACCATGAGAGTTGGATCAGAAGATGTAGATGACCTTGAATAACTTGAAGTACTTGCACCATTGTCTTTAATAGGTGCAACTTCAAAATATCTAACTCTTCTTGAAAAGCTTCAAAGGCATTGTAAAATTCTAGACAATCTAATTCACCATGCTTTGAACTACATTGAACTCTATAATAATCAATAAAATCTACATTACTAAGATTTATATCGGGTGCATTATTATTAGCAAATGGCTCATGGTTATGACAATTGTTTTTATTATTTTGAAACTTGTTTGAAGGCCTATTAAACCTTTGAAAAGAGAAGTTCATGTTAGAGCTTTCTCCAGTATTGTCAGATGGTTTTTGTATCTAAATGAAATTAGTAGCTTTTGAACCATATTTAAGATAGAATCATTCTCATTTTTTTATGCCTTAAAATTATGCACTTGAGTATTACTACTGGTTGCAGGCATCAAATCTCTCTAGTCTTGTGAGATCTACTAGCAGAGTTGTTCAAGAATCCTAAGTTTTGGTCAAGATGTGCATGACTCAAAGGTAATTGGTTCAGGACTGGAAGTTGATTTAAGGTAAGAATATTTTAATTGACATTAGGAATATTGTATGCCATTCAGCCCTGGGGTTGCATCTGATCATTAATGATCACAACTTTAGCATAAGCTAGGGTTAGTGTATTAATGACATGAATAGATCTTTTGAGAAACACAGAAGTCATGGGATCCAAGGCATAGTTGTAAATCTCTAAGGCTAAAGCCTCATCAGGTCTATAAGGAGATATGGTTCTGCTAAACATTTTTTGGAATTTAGAATTAAAGGATCTTATGGGCTCATTTGAATCTCTTTTGACTATGGTAAACTATTGGTACATGACACATGGAAAAATGATTTTGCCAAACTGATCAATGAAGTAATTATTAAAATCACTCCAACTGGATATGTAGTTTACAAGAAGGTTAAGGAACTATTCATATGCATCATCTTTAAAAGTAAATGGGAACAATCTACATGCTACATCTTCGTGAATAACATTCAAAAGTCTTAAATCAGCTTTGAAACTTTTAATGTGTTCTTTAGAAGTTACAACACCATTAGGACTAAAAGTGGGCAAATACTTTTTAGGATTATGAGGAAGGTCATGTACCACACCTAACACATTGATTGAAGAACCACCAAGCCAAGCCATACCTCAATAGGGATTGAACATAGGAAAACCCTGAACTAGTGAAGTTGGTTGAGACTTTGAAAGTCTACACTTACCTTTGTCTTACCAAGCTCTCTTATGAACTTCTAATGAAATAAGAGGAACCCTTGTCTCTGAATGTGACTTGGTCTTTATCCTTTGTAATTTTAGCTTGAAATCTTTGAACCCTATTTGAAATATGATGTGTAAATCTTACCTTTGCAAAGAATAATGATTATACTTGCACATTAAGCAAATTTTGCACAAATTTGTATAAATAATGACAAAGACTGTGAATATTTAGCTAAATTATTTCAAATATCTGTCTGAATACATAGATATGAGTGATATTTACACATTTTAAGCTTAGTTAAACTCAAATTTGACAATATCCAATCAATCCTTAAATAAAATAGCTATTACTAACCTCAAATTCCTTGGATTTACAAAGCTTAAGCTATCTTTACCATACTTTGACATATATCTTCAAAGAATATATTTGTCTAAATAATCACAAATATTGGTTTAAAACCATTAAGATCAATGATATTTACACAAATATGCTAAAATAAATAAAAATTCGCAAGGAATACATCAATATTCAAATATAATTCAACAAAATTAGCAAAGATGTTGAAAATTTTCAAAGATTTAACAACCCTCCTTCTAGCGTCAGCAGAACACATTCCCTATTGATGCATAAACATGTATCATAAGAGGTTGTTAGTGTTTAGGAAACACTACTCATTTTTTAATTTAGGGGATTATATGCATGAGTTGTAGGTTTTGATAATCCTATTATCTTTGGTGGAATAAAGGTAGAATAAGTGACTATTTCACAAATTTATATTAATTGGTGGTTGGGAGCCACCATGGCTTAATAATTGATCTTTGATTTTAAAGATTATCTCTATTATTTTATGTGAATTATGTTTAAACATAAGTCTAAAGCTAAACCAAGATGAGTATTCACAATGAATCTAATATAAGGTGAACTGATAAAAAAGAGCAAAAGAAAGGGTAGGGAAAAAAAGAGAGGTGTTGTTGATCTTTATTTCAAAAATTATGACAAAGGTCCAATTTCATCTGAACATGCATTTAACCAATGTGCAATGTGAAGTAGCATAAGCTCAAATCCTATCACACATCAAGCAAACATCTAAAGAAGGTATGAAAAGATGCAAATAAGAATCAGGTTCACTTTAAGAATTTCACCCCTACAAGCAAATAGCATTAAATCAGATGCAAGAAGAGAAAAGAAAGTGAAGTAAACCTATGGACCTTCAACTGATCTAAAATATGTAGCTCTACATTTAAATATGCATATCCAAAATTCATAAGAACTATTCAAATATGAAAATAAAACCAAACAAATGAGAGAGAAACCATGATAGCAATTCACATAAGCAAATGTGGATAAACTTTACAGAACTCCTTGCTTATATTAATTTGATTAAAAGTTACAAATAGTTTTGGCTCCAAAAAAACTCCCTCCCTTTACATTTGACAATACCTCTTTATATAGACAAATCATGAGGTATGCCAGTTAGTCATGTCAAATATTAAAGGTAGCTAACCTTTTATAATTATTTGAGAACCTTTTAGACTTTATAAAATGACTTTTTTTTAGGTAATCTGCTTCACAAGTTGCACACTTATTTACAAAAGAATATTATGTATTCAAATATCATATAATGTTCTTACACAATTATTGATGTAGTGGATTGCACCCAGGGTAGGAGGCCGAGCTCCTGCCTTCCACACGTCAAAATGGAAACTCCCCTCTCACCTGTGAGACCAGCGAAGCTGGAGGGGAGAGTCTCTAGGTAAGGGCTAGCTCCCTTTGATGCATCTGAGTTGTTCCAATAAGTGCTAATATAGGTATATAGATATATAATGGGGGGTGAAAAGGGAGAAGGATTACAGGAAAACAAAACTACTCTAAAAGAGGTGATGCACCAAATGATTCGACCTACTCACACTCACACTTGAAGCCAGACAAACACATACGTACACTTCAAACTGGTAGAAGGACCAGGTTGTAGGAAGCTTAACGGGAAGGCTTTAATGGAACACATAGAAAATAGAGACTCACCAAAGGTGCTATAGAAAATCGTAATGTATAGTAGCTTCTTCTATCTCTGCACTTCCAAATATAGCTCTCCTTGTCACCTGCAGAAATGGCACCTTATAGACACCAGGTGTGTTGGTGTTAAACCTGTGGAAGCATTAAGAAGCAATAACTAAACACAAACTGACACTCAGACACACACAGAGATATCTAACTAGAATAGAGGTAAAAATGCATTTATTGATTTCAAGTGAAAATTTGCCAAGGCTTTGCCTTACAAATGTGAAAGATCCTTTTTCCAATGACAAGTCTACAATATATAGAGGAAAGTAGGAGGCCTTTTGGCACCCCTTTTTACAAATGACCCATGTGCACCCCTATCATTAGGATGAGCAAGCTGCTTAAACATCAATGAGAAATTATGAGTCACATCATTTGTTTTCTTGCAAGACCGCTCCTTCAAGGCGATTAAGTGATTTGTCTGATCATTAATGTGAAATAAAGAAAATCAAGTCGCACCGTTAGCCATTTGAGCATCCTAATAATCAATTCACAGACATTGTATATCCTACCAGATTAACTTCTTGAATCGGTGCCTCCCTTTGCCACTTGGACTATTTGCCTGTTCCTACACTTGGCACTTTTCTCTCTTTGTTCTTTGGGCTCTTTGTCTTCTTCCCGCTTTGTCTCCTCTACTCCTTCAGCCCTCAGGGCGATCTTCTAGCGGGTCACTGTATTCCTTGGGCTCTTTCCATGGTTGGCGTGTAAACATTTAAAAAACCAATGGCTATTTCACCACCATAAATTTGACGTTTGCAGGCCCATCACCCTTGGACTTTCCTTCAGCCTCCATGCTTTGGCCTTTTTTTGTGCGGGTCTTTTCTATGGGTTTTTTACTTTGGGCCTTTTTCCATGGACAAAAAGTCCACAAAATTGGCCGCTTTGACTTTGCCTTTGGAAAAAATCCCTTCGGGCCTTTGGCTCACGGTCTCCTTGAATTTCTTCAGACATTTTGTCTGAAGGAATTCCTTCAGACAAAAGTCTGAAATAATTTCATGCCTTAAGATTTTCTGCGCATTCCTTGAAGACCTTCAGTTGTTTTCAAAGCACTCCCTACCCTTCGCAAGGGCTTTTGAACCCAAAACTGTTATCCATAAGGGCACTCATCCTTTAGCCTTTCGAGATGCTCCTTTGAACTACCTGACTGAATTAAGCTGTTGAACCGACTGATTGAACCAAAAATGGTTCAATGGTTCAACGGTTTAACACTGCGCATTGAGCCTTTGAACCTTCCACGGTGAACTAAGTGATTGAACCAAGCATTGAACTCACAGTTTGAACCAAGCGATTGAACCCGTCGATTGAACTAAGTGATTGAACTCACCGATTGAACCAAGCGTTGAAATCATCATTTGAACCAAGCGATTAAACCAAGTGATTGAACTCGCCGATTGAACCCATTGATTGAACCAAGTGTTGAACTCGCCATTTGAACCAAGCAATTGAACCAAGTGATGAACCGAAGGTGTTGAACCGATTCAACGGTTTAAAGGTGCTAACTCTTGGAAAGATTATGTCGTTGAACCACTCTTCCAACCTTAAGGAAAAGTGTCTTCTAAACCATTTTAGCTCTCTTTCCTTATGAATTTCTTCAGACAAGAGTTCAAAGAAGCTTTGCAAAACCTTGCACTCTCTAAACTGGTTCTTCATCTATCAAAAGATTACACCTGTAGAGTCCATAAAAAATCAAGCCCTGCAAAGTCTGTAGAAATGGACCTATAGAGTCTATAGAAATGGACCTACATAGTCTGTAGAAATGGACCTACAGAATTCATAGAAATGGACCTGCAAAGTCTATAGAAATGGACCTATAGAGTCCAGAGAAATAGACCTACAGAGTCCGTAGAAAATTCTTGGACTTGTGCAAAATCAAAAATGAATTGGCCTAAAATAGCAGAGGAAGAAGGGGACCAATTTTTGGCCTGTTAGACCAAAAATGGTCAACAAATTGGTGACTCCTAAGGGAAGTATGCCTGCTATGCTTAGAAGCTAGTTGCCTCAAAATCCATTGGGCACGGGGTCAGATTGTAACTTAAAGATTAGTAAGAGCTCTGATAAATCTAGAACCAATCACGAAGATTTACCTTAAAAGGAAATGAAAACACACACAAAGCTAAGAAAACTACTAAAATGTGCAAAAAGCACTTAGGGAAAATAGGAGAAAATCAAGGGAAAATATATACATGATGGAGAAGGGGCTCAGTGGTAATGTTTAAGATGTATCCCATTAACTGGGATATACAGTTCTCCACCTTCCAACCTAGAGAGTTAGAATGCATTATGCTACTTACACTGAGTGATTACGTATGAGCCACTCCATAGGGTGTCAAACTTCACATGTTTTCCAAGCTTAGCTTGGTCTTCATCCCATTTCAAGACAATATCTCCTTCAAAGAAACCTTTTGATGAAGATTTCTTGTCAAAGTGTCTCTTCATTTGTTGTTGGTGGCTAGTCATAGAAGCCATAACCTAGTCCCTTACTTCTTAGAGTTCCATCAGCTCGCATAGCCTAACCTCCATGCTATTTCCTTCTTCTAATTATAGCTGGCGAGCGAGATCCAAGACTTGTAACTCGAGTGAAATGGGGAGCCTAGCTTCCCTTCCATAGACGACTGTGTATGGCTAGTTGCCAATTTCCATCTTCGGGGTGACCCTATCCATCCACAGGGCTATTTTCAACTTGGCATGCCAAGTCCTCTGATTTTCCTCCATGGTTTGCTTGATGATCCTAATCAGATTCTTAATTGTAGACTCAGCTAGTCCATTCCCCTATGAGTAGTAATTGGATGAAGTGCTGAGATATATACTATACCTCAGTGCCCATTCACTTGTTTAGTTCGCAAAAAAGCTAACACATTATCTAAGATTATGGTTGATGGAACCTTGAACCTTGCCACCAGGTCCTCATAAAAATCCAAGACTGCACTTTCATTGGCCTCCTTCAGAACAACAGCCTCTACCCATCTTGTGAAATAATCTATGGTAGTCAGGGACCCCTTGTGCCCAGCACTGGAGGGAGGATTAATCATCCCTATGAAGTCCAGGCCCCATTGCATGAATGGATGCTCCACCTGAATAGGCTATAAAGGCATGACAGCCAGCCGTTGCTTCCCATCAAAAATCATGCACTCTTGGCACTTTCGTACCTAGGCATGGGTGTCCCTAAAAAGAGTAAGCCAGAAATAGCCAGCTCTCATTATTCTTGCTGTAGTAGCCCTAGGAGCAAAATGACCACTGGTTGGTCCATCATGGAACTCAGACAGCACCCTGTCGGCCTAACCTGAGTCCAAGCATCTTAAA
The DNA here is from genome assembly GCA_037957365.1 of Torreya grandis. Classification (NCBI taxonomy): domain Eukaryota; kingdom Viridiplantae; phylum Streptophyta; class Pinopsida; order Cupressales; family Taxaceae; genus Torreya; species Torreya grandis. The sequence goes on along the minus strand of JARHVA010002470.1, from coordinate 1,691,668 downwards.
AAGACTCCTGAGAGATCCCTTCTGAATAGCACTCCATCAATCAGGGCATAAGGGAGACACTGGAGTCTGAAACACCTTCTCTTAGTCCTGTCAAGTGAGTGTGAGCACTCACTAGTGAGAAGGAAATGCCTCACGTCTAATGTCTAATCCTTCATGAGAGTTGGTTCTTCTATTATAGCTGTATCATGGATTAGCAAACTGTCTTCCTTTTGTTGTTTAAATTTTGTAGCGGGGTGTTCACATAGGCCTCTCCCTCTTACCAGTTTAGTGATCTTGATATCTACATCATATTCCATCACCTTAGTGATCCACCCTGCTCTCTTCTCATTTAGGTCTCGGTTGATCAAGAAATATTTAATGTCGGGATGTGGAACCATGAGGTAGATTCTATTATTAGACAACATGTGCCTAAATTTCTTTAGACTCCGTATAACCGCCAAGACTTGCTTTTCCACATATGTGTATCTGACTTCAAAACCCTCTAGGCCTTGGCTAAAAAAAGAAATTGGCTGCTTAAGGTTATCATCACTTGCTTGGGTAAGCATGGTGGAGATTACCTCTTCATTTCCGAAGGTGTAGAGGTTGAAATCTTTGGTGAAGTCAGGGCTGATCAAAGTAGGAGCTCAGGTTATGGCCTACTTGATTTCTTCAAAACTATATTTTCTCTGTACTATCCATGTGAACTCCTCACCCTTCCTCATCATAGAGGTTAATGGCTTGACCATCTCCACAAAATTTGGGATAAATCTCCGTATGAAATTTATCTTACTGAAGAAGCTTTGTAGGCCTTTCTTGTGCTTGGGTAAGGACAACTCCAAGATGGAGCGAACTCTTTTTGGATCAATAGCCAAACCCTCCAAAGAAACAATATGACCAAGGAGCTTCTCTTTGTGGACAGTGAACATGTATTTCTTAGGACTAAGAGAGATACCAAACTCCCTACACCTCTCAAAGATCTGCCTTAGGTGTTTCATGTGTTGGCTCACTTCCTTGGAGAAAACTGTCACATCATCAAGATATACCTGTACAGTCTTATTTATCAAGCCTTGAAAGGCCATGTCTATAGCCCATTGGAAGGTGGCACTAGCATTAGATAGTCTGAAAGGCATTTTCCTATAAGCAAACGTTCCCCACTTGGTTGTGAAGGCTATCTTATGCTGGTCACAGTCTTGCACCAAGATCTAGTTGTATCCTGAATACCCATTCAGGAGGGAGAAACCCTCACTTCCTCTCACCATTTGAAGGATCTGCTCCATGCTTGGGAGAGGATAATGGTTTTTAAAAGAGACTCTGTTGAGGTCTTTGAAATTGATGCACAGTCTGATCTCCCCATTATTTTTCCAAACCAGAATAAGATTTGCCAGCCAAGAAGAGTGTTTGATTGGAAATATTATCCTAGACTCAATCAATTTGGTGAGCTCATTCCGCATGAGAGGCTCAATCATTGGGTTTATAGGCCTTTGCTTCTACTTGATTGGCTTGGCACCTTCTTCTAGCTCAATGGTATGCTGGGCCAAGCTTGGGTCAAAACCCTTCAAATCACTATACTCCCAAGCGAAAATTTCAAAAAATTCTTAGCACAACAAGATGAAAGCCTGCCTTTCCTGGTCTGTGCACACTTTCCCAAGTGCAAGCAGCTTGTCCTTGAATATTTCCACCTTCTCATGGTGTTCCTCCTTTGTTGCAATGCATGCCTTGTCACTTCTCAATTGGTCATCTCCATTGAATATACTCTCTAGAGTGACCAAACCTTTGGGGAGCTTATTGTTCTTCAGCTGAACAATTTGGCTGCCATATTGTTGTTGCAGCTTAACTTGGTTTTTTGCAGTGAATTTTGCTTCTTCTTGAAGGAAGAGTGTTATTTGCTAATCACTATTGAAAACCTGCCAGTTGGTGATGTTGTCAGGTACAGAGGGCCGGATCACTACTTTCAAGTGACGTGAGCTATGGTCTCAGCCTATTTCCTGAGCAATATCGAACTGGGCACCAACTGTTGCCAGCCTGTCTGCTTGCTTGTTCTATTTTCTAAGAATGGAGGTAATATTGAAAGTGAAGAAATTTTCCACTAAGTCCCATACCCTATGTTTGTAGGACTTCAGTAGATAATTCTTCATCAAATTCTAGCCTCTTACCTGGTTGATAATTAGCTCGTTGTCACCAAACACTTACAGCTCTTTGATTCCTCTTTTCCTCACCCACTCTAAGCCATGGATGAGGGATTCATATTCTGCAACATTGCATGTGCAAGAAAATTAGAATCAGAAGGCCAAAAAATACCTCTCTTTTGAAGGAGAGACCACCACCGCTCCACCACCAACTCCCAATTTGCTCCTTGAACCATCAAAGAATAGTTGCCATAGACCTAAACTTTCTTAGCTGACTTTCATCAGATTTGGTACAAAAGTACCCTCTTCATGCATGTATTAAATTCCAAGGCCTGCCTTCTCTATGAACTTGTAAGGATCATGCTCAAAATTATCCCTTCCCAATTCATCTAAGACCAGGTCTGCAACTCCTTCAAGGGTAGAGGATGGAGATTGGTCTATTTAGAACTCTTCTTGGTCAATGATGGCGTAGCTGACATATACTGCCTTTAGTAAGTAAGGTTCCAGATGATCTCTATGAAGTGGCTCAAATTTAATCTTGACTTTAGTCCCATACTTGGTTCTAAAAACTAGATAAGACCAATTTGCTGCTAGGTAATCGCCTATCTTGGATGTAAAATCCCTAGATAAGTAAATGGCAAAGTAGGGAGGGACATCTGCCACTACCACATCATGAGGAACTGAGAAAGTTGGACAAGCATGCAACGTCAAGCTCAAACCTCTTACCACCCCAATTGTCTTTGCTAGGGTCCCATCTAGCTGCAGGACTCCCTTGGTCATTTCTTCGTATTTCAAGCCCAGCTTGTTGGCTATGCATTTGGGCATCACCGAGGTGCTTGTTCCGCTATCAATGATGCAATTATGCACTAAAAAATCTCCTATGACCAAGGACACATAAAAAGGAGGAATCTTCTCTTCCTTCTGGGTCTGACCTGAGGTGAAAGGCTATCCATTCATCATCAAAATGTTGCCAGCACTTTTTGGGATAGCCTGTTGATCTAACTCATGCAATTCCTTTTGCAGCATGTCTTTTTGCCTTGGTATTGATAGTGAATCCCACAAAGAGATGTTTATGTACAGCTTCTTCATCTGGTCAACCACGTTGACTCAAGGGTTGCCTTCTTTCAAAATTTCTTTACAATTATTTACAAACTGAGGCACAAGCTGAGGAGCTGGAGGTACAACTGACAATTTAAAGCTTGGGATTTTTTGATTTGCATGTGATGAAGGTGTTGCTGACGCTTGGGCAGTAGCCTAGGTTTCTTCCATTGCCCTCCTCTTGAATCTTGTGTTGGATGCAACACAGTCGGCTTGATTATCTGCAACACCCACATAACTGACTGAATAGAATTCTCATTCCAGATGATTCATGAGGGTAGAATCAGGCTGGAACTGACTGCTGCTTATGCTGGGTTACATTAAAGCCTCAAAACCTTGGGAATGGGTGGCTGCCTGATTTTCTTATACATTTGGGTAATAACCCACCATTTCATTTTCATAAATAGCTTACTCCTGACCATACCCCATGGTTGAACAACTTGGTTTTTCTTGCATCAGATTGTTTTGAACGAGCACCATGACCTTGGATGATGAAGGGGCACCTAGGTTGTAGCCTTGAAAGGGTCTGGTCTGAGTAAGCTGACCTTGTCCTTGATTGTAATTTTGGAAAGGGAGTTTAGGAGCTTAACCATACTATTGGTATCCTTGGTTTGGTCGATTGCTTTGAGCTTGCTGCCTTTTAAGAGCCACAAGTTCATTTGACATACTTTGCAACAGACTCTTAACTTCATGAAGTTCATTGGATGGAGCAGTAGTTGGTTTCTCTATACTAGGCAGAGGAGCTAATGTGGGGGTAGTAGTTTGAATTAGAGGTATAATTTCTGAGAAAAGTGGCATATGGGGTCTAGGAGCTATCTTCCCAGCCTGCACTAAGCAATTTTTAGCTGTTATAGCTATGTCATAGGTGGCAGGTAGCACATGTCTTCCCATGGATTGTATCATAATAGAGATATCACTATTCAATGCTCTTAAGTAGTATAGGAAAGCATAGCTAGGAGTAGGTTTTACTAGAATGGGAATTCTATCCCATGTCTTTTGAAACTGAGCGTTGAAATCTTGCATGTATTCATGTGGGGCTCTTTTCATGGTAGTCAGCTGCTCGGCAAGCAAGAGGTGATCACTCTTTTCCCCAAAACGGCCCGTCAAGTGAGTGCCCAATTCATTCCAGGAACTGATTGAATTTATAGTTAAAGTCCCATACCAATCAAGAGCTTTGCCCTTGAGAGACAATGCCAGCAATCTGATTGCAATATTTTCCTCAGTGACATTGTGGATATTGCAGAGATTAGCAATATTTTTGATGTGTTTGATGACTATAATGGGCCCCTCTCCATCAAAGGAAGGCACACTTTTGAGGGTTGTGCCTGGAATTGGGTCATAACACTAGAGATTCAAGGGGCTCTGACCATGAAAAGTCACAAAGGGTAATGCCATAGCTATGACAAGATGTAATTGCGGCCCTACTGTGTATGTGTTCCTTATAGCAGGTCTGAGAAGGTGGTTTGTTGAATAAGAATGGGTCCTCTCAAACCTCAGTCTTTTTGCTAAGTTTAAAGGCAACTCAATGAAGTCGAAAGGAACACCCTTAGAAGCAGACCCTGTGGTGACTTTAAGCATAGGAAGTCAGACTGGTCTTTGATTTAAAAATGAAGTTCTTACCAGTGGAGTCTCTAGATGCTAAAAATAGTTGATTTGCTATAATAGGACCAACATCAATCCTAAAACTTTACTTAGTGTAAAAATTGAGTCCCACTAGGTGTGCCAAAAACTATTGACACAGTGGATTGCACTCGGGGCAGGAGGCCAAGCTCCTGCCTTCCACACGTCAAAATGGAAACTCCCCTCTCACCTGTGGGACCGGGGAAGCTGGAGGGGAGAGTCTTTAGGTAAGGGCTAGCTCCCTTCGATGCATCTGAGTTGTTCCAATAAGTGCTAATACAGGTATATAGATATATAATGTGGGGTGAAAAGGGAGAAGGATTATAGGAAAACAAAACTACTCTAAAAGAGGTGATGCACCAAATGATTCGACCTACTCACACTCACACTTAAAGCCAGACAAACACATATGTACACTTTAAACTAGCAGAAGGACCAGGTTGTAGGAAGCTTAATGGGGAGGCTTTAATGAAACACACAAAAAATAGAGACTCACCAAAGGTGTTGTAGAAAAGCACACTGTATGGTCGCTTCTTCTATCTCTGCACTTCCAAATATAGCTCTCCTTGTCACCTATAGAAATGGCACCTTATAGACACCATGTGTGTTGGTGTTAAACATGTGGAAGCATTAAGAAGCAATGACTAAACACAAACTAACACTCAGACACACACAAAGATATCTAACCAGAACAGAGGTAAAAATGCGTTTATTGATTTCAGGTGAAAATTTGCAAAGGCTTCACCTTACAAATGTGAAAGAACCTTTTTCCAATGACAAGTCTACAATATATAGAGGAAAGAAGGAGGCCTTTTGGCACCCCTTTTTACAAATGACCCATGTGCACCCCCTATCATTGGGATGAGCAAGCCGCTTAAACATCAATGAGAAATTATGAGTCACACCGTTTGTCTGCTTGCAAGACTACTTCTTCAAGGTGATTGCGTGGTTTGTTTGCTCATTAATGCAAAATGAAGAAAATCGGGTCACACCGTTAGTCATTTGAGCCTCCTAATAATCAATTCGTAGATACTGTATCACCTGTTGGAGTAACTTATTGAATCAGTGCCTCCCTTTACCACTTAGACTATTTTCCTGTTCCTACACTTGGCACTTTTCTCTCTTTATTCTCTGGGCTCTTTGTCTTCTTCCTGCTTTGTCTCCTTTTGCTCCTTCAGCCCTCAGGGTGATCTTCTAACAGGTCATTGCATTCCTTGGGCTCTTTCCATGGTTGGCGTGCAAACATTTAAAAAACCAATGGCTATTTCACCACCATAAATTTGACATTCATGGGTCTGTCACCCTTGGACTTTCTTTCGGCCTGCATGCTTTAGCATTTTTCTATGCAGGTCTTTTATGTGGGTTTTTTGCTTCGAGCCTTTTTTCACAAACAAAAAGTTCACAGAATTGGCCGCTTTGACTTTGCCTTCAAAAAAAATCCCTTCGGGCCTTTAGCTCGTGGTTTCCCTGAATTTCTTCGGACCTTTTGTCCGAAGGAATTCCTTCGGATAAAAGTTTGAAAGAATTTCGCGCCTTAAGACTTTTCGCACGTTCCTTAAAGACCTTCGACTATCTTCAAAGAACTCCCTGCCCTTCACAAGGGCTTTTGAACCCAAAACTACCCTTTGCAAGGGCACTCATCCTTTAGCCTTTTGGGATGCTCTTTTAAACTGCCTAACTGAATTAAGCTGTTGAACTGACTGATTAAACCAAAAATGGTTCAATGGTTCAATAGTTCAACACTGCGTGTCGAGCCTTTGAACCTTCTATGGTGAACCAAATGATTGAACCTGTCGATTGAACCAAGCATTGAGCTCTCCATTTGAACCAAGCGATTGAACCAAGTGATTGAACCAAGCAATTGAACCCGTTGATTGAACCCACCAATTAAACCAAGCGTTGAACTCGTCGTTTGAACCAAGCGATTGAACCAAGTGATTGAACTAATTAATTGAACCAAGCGATGAACTGAAGGTATTGAACTGGTTCAAAGGTGCTAACTCTTGAAAAGATTATGTCATTTAACCACTCTTCCAACCTTAAGGAAAAGTGTCTTCTGAACCATTTTAGCTCTCTTTCCTTATGAATTTCTTCAGACAAGAGTCTGAAGAAGCCTTGCAAAACCTTGCACTCTCTGAACTGGTTCTTCATCTGTCAAAATATTACACCTATAGAGTCCATAGAAAATCAAGCCCTATAGAGTCCGTAGAAAAACAAGCCCTGTAGAGTCCGTAGAAATAGACTTGCAGAGTCCGTAGAAATGGACCTGCAAAGTCTGTAGAAATGGACCTGCAGAGTCCGTAGAAATGGACCTGCAGAGTCCGTAGAAATGGACCTGCAGAGTCCGTAGAAATGGACTTGTAGAATCCGTAGAAATGGACCTGTAGAGTCCATAGAAATGGACTTGCAGAGTCCATAGAAATAGACCTATAGAGTCCGTATAAAATTCTTGGACTTATGCAAAATCAAAAATGAATTGGCCTAAAACAGCAGAGGAAGAAGGGGACCGATTTTTGGCTTGTTAGACCAAAAATAGTCAACAACAATAAAATATCCTAAGTCAACAAGTTTGAATTTGGGACCCTTGTGTTGATGTAGTATTTTGCCTTACCTGCAAGATCTTCATTCTATAATTTTTTTCATTGATCAGCTAGAGATCAATGATAGGTCTCATGAACAATTCCTTTTCTTGATCTTCTAGGACCTTGAGATCCCTCTCAGCCCTTTTTAAAGATTGTTTGATGCTCCTGGCATATCTTATCTTTTCTTTTGATGATAAAAGATGGCCCATGATCTTCTTTTTATCAACCCCTATTTTCCCTTGTCCTTGATTCCTCACTTCTTGCATGAATTGACTAGTTCTATTTTTGAACTCATCTTCCGTGATAAAGCCTAGTGGACTAAGGGTGGTGGGTTCTTTGATTAAGTTGTCTAAAATGTGTAATATCTTACCCTCTTATTATTTGAGGACCTTAGAAATGTCTTCCATCTACTTGGACCAGCTGCTCAGGGCCTTGATCTTATCAATTAATATAGTCATATCCATATTCAAGTGGGCTAGGTTGATTGTCCTGAACTTAGGGATTTGAATTTTAGTTAAGACTTTGATCAAATCCTTCACTTGATAGCTCAAATCCTACCATTTTCCAACTTTGCCTATAGCCATGGTGTTTTATTTATTCATTGCTTCTTGCCTAATCTTGACTGACTTTAAATAATTGAACAAATCAGCCATAGTGTCCTCAAATTGCCTAAATTTGTCTTCTTGGATTAATAATATGGCTTATTCTTTCAAATTCTTGTTCTACTGCAAGATGCCCTTGATCATTATTTATAATTGATTTGATTGATCTTGGGCTAATTCAAGAACATTTTCTTCAAACATTGGGTTCTCACCAGGCTTTTGTCCTCCAATTGGAATTAATCCAACAAAAGGTTCCACTTTTTGGAAAGTGAACTCCTCTCCACCAACCATGGCCTTCTTCTCAGTCACCCTCTAATAACTAGCAATTGTTGGTCAAATTTGACACCCACTAAAAATTGTGTTACTTTTGGAACTAGAGTTTTCATTTGTGCTCCACTTAATTCTCCTGGAGCATCCATCCTCCTTTCAACTTCCTTCTGTAGAGCTAGGATATATGGCTTGACCTCTTCAATATCTAGGATATTGATGGCCTTGACAATAGCCCAAGGATATTATGCACTTGGTACCTTTTGAAATTTTCCATAGATGAACCATTCTAGAATAGTTGGACCATGAATTAAGTTTTCTTCACTAAAGAGGTTAACTTCACTCAAAGGAGAAGTGAAAGTCACCTTGGACTTCTTTGCCTTCACTGGGACAATGGCTAATTTGGATTTTCTTTTAGGGGTGTTATAGGAACTAGATCCAACACTTCCTTCCCCTTCTCTTCCTTTGTCTCCTCCATTTTTTTATCTTCAATCTCATAGGCTAGTGATAGCATTTTGAGGGAATCTTCAATGGTTTCATCAGGGTCCAATGCTACTATGTGAACTTTTTTCCACTAGTGATCTTTGTTCCTCTACTTGGGTTAAAGAAGATGCAATTTCATCAAGCCTTCTCTCCTCTAGCCTTTACTTAATTTGTGCCTCAGGTCTGGACTCTATTTATAGTTGGGTTATTGGAGGTCTAGAAGGTATACAACTAAATAAATGGTACTACCTCAGCCTTAACTACCATCTGTCATCATCTCCCTTTTGCTCCCTTTGCATCATAGATTTTGGATTGATGTTGTGCCTTTTTAATCTAATGGTGACCTTAGATAATGAAGAGGATTTTGTGTATATGGGGTCAAAAGGAGCAGGTTGGTGATCATAAGGCACATTTATTCCTTTGGCCTTCAAATGTTCTTTAACCCTTCTATGGGGATCCCACTACCTTAGCTCATCAATTTGAATATAGATGGAGGTCCTATGTTTAGAAGCAGCGTCAATATTATCCCATGATGTAAACACAGTTATACCAATGGTTATGGGGAGGGTGTGAAGTAGTCCCTTCCTTTTGGTCTTGTAAAGACCATCTATTCCATTGTAGATTTGGTAAACTACTTCTTGCTCTGCAAGCTTATTTGGCATGTGGACTGGTAATCTAAGGGGAGCACATTGGGTTCCCACAATCTTGATGATTTTAAAATCATGATATAGACATATATCCCCTATGAATTCAACAATTTTCTTTATTAGGGGGTTGACTCTCATCATTGGGCTCCCTGTGATGGCCTCATTAAGGACAGGATAGACACAATCACATATGAATTAGATGTGATTCCTATATTTAAAGATATGTAACTTGGATTAATACTATGAGACAATTTGTGTCCTATCAAGTGATCATTCCCTAAGGTTGGGGATCTTTGTTGTGGCAAGGAGGGCATCCAAAATATATTTCATCATGTAGAATTGAGCCCTACTCCTCTTCTTGATTGCAAAAAAAATTCTACTCAAACAAGTGTTGATTACTTCACCAAGAGGAGGCATGACTTGTTTCTCAACCATTAAATAGATTAAGGGGACCCAAAGTTTATCTATATATGTAGTGGTTATATTTCTACATAATATATTCATCATTGTCATGATCATTCGTATTTTAGTTCTAAATCGACCAATGGGGATGCTATTATTGAAGTCAAAAAACACTTGGTGTCCAGAATATAGCCATAGACAAAGGATGCTCTTCAAATCATTATCCTTGCCCCAATTGTTGATTGTGGTTAGGTCTACTTGGGGTTTAGGCAATTTGTAATAATTTTCAAAAGCTATGGGAGAGATGTAAGCAATCTTCCTGAAACTACATTCATGTACAATCATGCCCTTATATATTTTTCCATCCTTAAAAATTGGAGTAAGGATATCTATGCAATGTAGTACCTCAGGTTTTCTAGAAACCTAGTGTAGGCCTCTCATTTGGATGGTGACTACATCGCAGTATCTTCTTTTTGTAGATAATTTCTCCTCCTCCTCTCTTATGATGGGTTGTTAGTTATCAATGGTCTAAAATAAGCTTGATCAATTATTATCCCCTATGTTTAGAGTTGTGACATTAAACTATGTGTCCTTTAAAACTCTTCCTTCTACATTTGAGGTCAAATAAATATTCACATATTCCCTTGAAAAACCTTTCTAGGCTACCATGGCTATGAATTTTTCTAAATTGCTTGCTAGTAAATTGCACTTCAGCTTTGGATTGATTTGTTCTTGCACAAGTGATAATTCAACTTTCCTTGGCTTGTTCACAATGAGTACAAGGTCGAATTAAGGTTCTCACACTTTTTAGTTTTTTTTTAAAGGTCTTCTCAGTGCTTTATTAGTGGAGACTAGTTTAATTTAAAAGTTTCATGCCTTAGATCTCAATTGTATTACATATTTATACCTTTGTATTTCATGGGTCCACAAAATCTTGAACTTGGCATATTATGCTTATGTAGATTCGATGTCAAAATTTCATTGGTTCTAGGCCCTTTGAAAATTATGCCTTATCTCACACCATTATATCTATTTGTTTGGATCAACACAATTCATTGATATCGATCTAAGAAATTGAATGTCATTGGTTGTTTTCTTATATTCCTTGTGGTTTTGACACTTGGCACTTACGTATTCATCTTGATATTTGTTGAAATGTCAAAGTTGATCTTGTACTGTCAGATCATCTTCACCCAGATGAATGTACTTTATCAATCTTGATCGAATGAATCATGTTTTTTGCTCTGCATGCCATTGACTAGAATCTATACATGAGGCTACATATCACCAATATTTGAAAGACATTAGATCTTTAATTTATGGCTTACAGTTATGCTACTTAATATCTCCTCATTCATTGTTAGGGCCTTTGAATTTTCAACCTTCATCATGCATCGTTAGAACTTGTCCGACCAAATCAACATGCTCTGTCAGATCTCAATCTGAAGGGTGGAATGCCATTGGTTGCTTAATGTTCTTTTTCTAAAATTATGACTCTTTTCACCTTATTATTCATCTGGGGGCTCTATTGAAGATTTGACTTGACATGCATAATTGATCAAAACATGTATGCTTAGTCATATACCATCAATTTTTAAGGATATGTTTGAGATTTAATTTTACATTACAAGCTTGACACTTGGCATCTTTGCGCTAGTTTTGAGTTCCTTTGAATTATCAACATCGATCTCACATCATAAAATCATCTTAAATTGATCAATTGTGCTCTGTTGGATCATCTTTTGTTGTGTACCATCAGATCTTTGGTAAGGTTCCCATGATGGTGACACTTTTCACCTTCTCGCTCATCTAAGGGATCCATTGAAGCTTTGACTTAACACATGTTAGATCAATCTTTCCTGAGTAAATGCATATCATTGATCCTACAGTCAATAAAATAAAACTAAGTTAGGATCAGGGAACATAAAAAACTTCGGTCAAAATTTAAGACTGAGGTTTTATTCTTGTTGATAAAAATTATAAAACTTTAGGATAAAATTCTTAGGCTAAGCTCTAAAACATTATAAAAAGGACCTTGTGATTGATAAAAGTTATGTCATAAAATTTTAGCCTAGGGTTTTCATTGTATTAATAAATACAATTAGGAATTTATGAAAAGGCTTTAGTCTAAGTTTACAACATAACAAAAATGACTCTTCATTAGTTAGACCATGTGGAGATAAAAGGAACAAAGGGGCGCTCGAGACATAAAGGACCAAGTATGAATTTTTAGACTAAGGTTTGGTTATGTTGATAAACACGACCAAGCTTTAAGATAAAAACTAAACTAAGTCCATGGTTGAATTTATTATTCTTACACAAATTACTCCCATGTAAATTTGAATTCAATTCAAAAAGGAAGGTTAAAATATTAGACTAGGGTTTTAGCATGACTTAAAATAGATTGAATTAATCTTTGACAAACCAAAGGCTAGTAAAAGATTAATTTATCATTGAAGCACAAAACCCTAAGTACGTTCATTCACAAATGAGATTACATTAAACCTACATTACATAAACACATGCACCAATCGTTAGCAACATTAGAAGGGGTAAAATAATAATCATTTGAAAATATGTCAATTAATCCAAGAACCATGTGTGGATGATCTTTAGATAAAGACAATGTGCAAACATGTTAGTGGTACTCTAATCAAGTGATTTTTCAACTTTAAGGTATAAATTTATACAATTTAAAACAAGGGTCCCCATTTTATAGAAATGGGGGTATGTTGACCTCAACAAGGTGTCCAAACCTCATGATTAGCATGGAATAGGCATGGATGAGATATTTTTGGATTTTGGATAACTCACAAAAGGTAATTATGAATTCCTAAGATATTCTTTGATTTTTGAATTTCCTTTTTGATAATTCATTTAATTGTTTATGGTTAATTTAATTTAGGCATTTGATTTGATTTTGAATTCGATTAATTCTTTTTAGGATTTTTGACATTTTGAAGATTTTTGAATTAATTGATGTGTGCATTTGAATCCGTTTAGTTGTTTTATAAGCCAAATTATATTTTATGAAACCAAATTTGAGAGGTTTAGAAATTCTTAGACTAGATGTGCAAAGGTTGGTAAGAATTGATCCAAAGTCTGGTATGCAACCTTTGGTGGCCAATTTTGGATGTTTACAAGAACCACTCTTTTGAATTATTAACCCTACCACAGGGGTTTTTACTTATACTATTGATATTATTATTACATCTACACCTTTGTCTTTGGGGATAACATAAGGATAATAATAGATATTTATTCCTATGCATAACCAACTGACTAATACATGACCTTTGATAGCTAAACATACTACATCACATACCTTTCCTACTACACAATCCCTTGTGCAAACTATTTTAATTTTGCATGCCAAGGTGTTGCAATTAGAGGCAATCAATAGATTCAAAAGACTTACTGTATAATCTATTAGAACCTAAGATTGAATCATATCCTTTACCTACAAGACTTGTAGCTCCTAAACTTCATTATATGAAGGTAAAGGAGATCCAGAACAACATCTTAGATATTTTCATGTGGCATGTTTGGATTATGTTTTCAATGAGATATTCTCATTAATTTATTTCCAAAAAGCTTAAAATATTATGCCTTACATTGGTTTTATGACTTACATATTCAATTTTTCAAAGCATTTAATGCACTATAAAATCAATTTATCGAGCATTTTATTATTAACATTGATGAAAAGTGTTTTTATGTGCAAATGGATAAACTTAAGCAAGAAACTAATGATCTTATAAGTTATTATGTAATTAATTATAAGAGCATGCTTGACAAAATGACTAACACATTACTAGATAAGTAATGACAAAATATTTCAAAACAAAGTTCACTTAAATTTTTTCACGAGTCAATTATTTTCAATAAATTCATAGCATTTTTAAAACATTGTCATACAATAAGAGAAATAAAAGTCAATCTTCTTGCTTTGAACAGTCTAAAACTTGCGCCTGCATCTACTTTCACAATGAATTTCTATAGAAAACCATATTATAAAGTTAAGCCAATAGATACTCAAATTGATTTATAGATCATAGTTAATGTTATTTATATGCCTTCCAACAAGATTTTCTATTAAATTAACCAATGAGAAAATTCTATAAATTACCACAAACGCCTCATAAATTGTTATAAAAATTACTTGAGTGTTATCTTATTACTCTACCTCCACCAATAGAGGTTAATATGAGTAAACCTCATGGTTAATGTTTTGATAAAAATGCATATTTTGATTACCATATATGTAATTTTCATTCAACTAAAATATGTTTCAAGCTCAAACACCCTATTCAAGATTTTATCGACAACAATGTCATTGAGCTAGACACTCCTACAAAGTAAATTAAGCCTCAACAAAATGAAAATGTTAAGTTTAATATTTTTAGTGAGCCATTTCTAAACCATGATAAAAATAAGGATAATTTAGTATTGCATCATACCTACAGTGCATATCCACCTCTCAATTCTTATGATTATCCATTAGATGGAATTATTGGTACAATTGTTTAAACTACTCAACAATGCCTTACGATTACTTTTGATTACATGAGATAATGGAATATTACTTTTGATTTTCAAGCCTTATGTATACGATCATATGTTGATCAATGACCCATTCATAGAGTTATATTTGATAATGGATCAAGTGAGAATGCATGCATAATGATATTACTCCATTCATTGGGTTATACATAACATGACATACAAACAACATCTAAAAGTCTCAAGACCTTTAATAGAAAACAAAAAACCACTTTGGGACACATTGTGTTGCTTATTCAAGTGGAACCTATTATACTATCTACTCCTACCATAGAATAAGGGCATTGATATGATATTAAGATGCCTTTGGTTATAAAATCTTTGTGTTATAACTTATACAGTACATAGATGTGTAAAGTACATTCATTGCAATCAAATTGTTACAATTTTAGGAATTAGATATGAGTACTCTATACAGACTATGGTACCTCCACCTCCCTGCCCATCATCACATCTCATTAATGCATATATGTAAGAACAAATAAAATTTATAGTTATTGCACCTATGCAAAATATATCTATTCGACCAATTCATTAAAAGGTGCAAAAGTATCAAAAACAACTAATGTAAAAGTAAGCTTATCAGAAAAAGATGTCAAGTTTACAAAAAGCACCATCACATGCAACATCAACTTAATTGGTGATACATATAGATCAACATGATCTGCATAAAAAAAAAACATTTGGTACAATATTTTACTAGTCCTCCTTATATATCAAACCATTCTACATCGCCTAGAACTACTCTTCCCACATGAGATTATATGAGTAGTGATCTAGATAGTTTAGTTATAGTACATGATATATTTTTTTATTTTAAATCATACACATTAGCATATTTCATTCATAAAATACAATCCTTCTACCGATTATTATAGATTCTTATGATTCTCATCCTAATAGGATCATTGGTTAACATGTTGCATTTTCAAATATTCAAAAACATTCAAATAATCTAAAAAGTAAAAAAAAAATTGATTGTACATATATTTTTAATTGCTTCATCATATTAGTCTTCTGCTTCTTGCATATGTGATTTATTTTATAAATTTTCTTCTATCCCTTGGCTCTTGGTGAATTTTTGGCCTATTAGCTCTTATTTTTCACTTTTCAGATCTGAACAGTCTGACACAGTCAACCATGCTGCCATATTTTTTAATTTACCTTGTTCTCATATTTTGAATTAAATAATTACATTTTTAGAAAAAACATAGTATCAACCAGTATGAGATAAAATTGACTACCATTATTGTCTTGAGATGGTCAATCATGTATTATACCTTTTTTCATGTTCAAATCAAAAATATATCACACAAATATTTAATACTAATAATTTATTGATATTTCACTCACTTCCAATATACACAACAATACTTATTCATGTCAAATATCTCTTTTTTCTTTTGATATATTGATCATACATGTGTATTACATACATTGAAAAGTGTACATTTTATGAGATGAGGATGTATAATATTTCCTCTACATACATATTATGTTCTTACATGTTTTCAAGTTGCAATCACATATATAATGGGGGCATCTTGCTCATCAAGAATACAAAAACATTCAAAATATTATAAAAAAATACAAAAGTAGGACCTCAGCATGATTAGAAATCTAGTATACATCATTTTTATATGTTATATATCTCATGATTGTAAATAGCGTATTATGTTTCTATCACGTGTGTATTTAAATGGTATTCATGAATGTTATATAAGACATACATATTTTACATGAACGAAGATATTGGACTTGCCTCTACCTATTAGCCATGCTAAACTAGGGGCAGTGTATCTAAATATTATAGTATTTACAGGTGTTACTATTTTATGACTCCTATACTACTGAGATATACACACTTTTTAAAATTTCTTGTTAACATCTCTATCTTACATTGTGTATATGGATATATTATTTATTAGGATATGATCACATTACATATACATGGTTTAGACTACATTTCTAGTTTTATGCTTCGTTGATGTTATTACTTGTACATAGTAAATTAGATCTTGATTGTCTATTGTGTATGGACTTTGGCCCTTGTGTGTAAATTTATTGAACATCTATATGAGATCATTGTTTGGTATGTGACACATTTGAACATGTCCATTGTTTGCATCACCTGGCCCATTATTTTGTGCAACATTTGAACATATCCCTTATTTACAACATTATTCATGTTCTTTTTCATTTGCACCTTGGCCTTTTGGGTGCAATCTTTACTTATATGACATTTGAACATGTCCCTTGTATACAACCTTTAGCCTTATTGTATGATATTGTGACTATTGTGTTTGCATGCTTGTTGAGCTTATTAAGTTTAATGAGTGCCATGATCCATACCATGCACTAACTAATGCATAAGAGTATAATTTCATAATCTAATACTATGATTGTCATTAATACATTTCTATAAGTCTTACCTCATATGTTACATACATGATTCGAATGGTACATATTTTACCATATTGACATATTTATTTACATATATTACATTATTCAATGATTACATATTACTATGCATCATATAATTAACTTTTCTTTTGAAATGAATGATTTTTAAGATACACGGTTCCCTCACCTCAAAATGGGAGCATTTCATTGGGTTTTTCATACATGAGATAAGCCTCTTCAAGACAAAAAATAGTTTTGAGTACAGAATACAATTTCAAAAGTCTCAAAATTGTTCAAAATTAAATCATTGGTATAAATTATGGGGGCATATGTCATGCATATGCACTCACATTATAGGAAAAATATACAGGTTCATATAGTTTTGGATGCATGATACAGATTCATGCACAAGTTTCAAATAAAATTTACAAATCTACATTTACATACAATTACAATTCTACATTTATCAATGGGGGTATGATACATTTACATAAAGTTGTATATTATACAATTGTCAATGGGGATATGATACATATATGTATGATATTATTTTTAAAAATTCAAGGTGCATGATAAAGATTCATGTCATGCCTTCAATGTTACTTGCTATCTGTTGACAAGGTAGGAGCATGGATGTACTTCATTCTCTTTTGATCATGAATTCATGAAATAATGAACAAAGTGACAATTGAATATATAATCCATTTATAGTGGTTGATCTAGTTAAAGTGCATAATGCATAACATAGAGGTTCAATGCCCTCTACCATAATTTCTTATTGATTTAACTTTTAAGGGTTATGGAGTTTAAACCCTAGGTTGTTAAAGGGTCTGAGTATAGTAAACCAAGGTATAAAATATGTAATAAATATAACCATTAATTTCTAAAATAACTAAGCTAATCTAATATTTCTAATAATATCAACGAGTGACATAAATGAATTCTTTGTTAAAACTACATGAGATAAAGGATTTGGAAGCTAAAAACTAGGACAAGAGTTGGTCTAAGTATCACAAACAACAAAAAGGTGTAAAAAACCCTCTTGGACAATATCGCCCTACCTTGGATAGTAGTTTTTTAGAACTAGTGTCCACTTTTGGCACTAATGTCCTTTATGTAAGAACTGATGTGTAGTTTTGGTTTGAGTTTGCCAAGCATGTTCCTGTGTAGACAAACCTTGTTTTTCTATCTGTGACTTATTTTGACTATTTTTTTATGCAAAACCTGTAACTCTATATGATTATAGCATTCGATTGACATAAGTATTAAAAGTGTGGTGTTAGTTGGGTAGGATAGACATCCTTAACACCCCCTTGTGATGAGAGTTGCCTACATACCAATACTCCAAGGAGGGATCAAGCCCGATGTAGTTTTCTCCACCTAAGTACTGGTGCAAGTGTAAGTGAAGCTAGTATGAATGCCAATTTGAGTGCTTTGAGTGGGGATTGAGACTGGAAATCTATGTATTATGAGATTAGGATATGAATGTATACAGAAGTAGGGTAGAATAAGGATTAATAATCTTTATTGTGCACAACTTGTTTTGAGTTTTTTTGTCTATATTTGCATCGAATTTCCATCTAGTGAATAAAGGGGAAAAAATCATGAATATATATTGATTTGGTGCTTATATAGGGTTTGCAATAGGTTTATGCCAACCCTAGTTGTTTCTAAGATTCAAAAGATATCTGTTGGGGCTAAAAAGAGGGAAAAGGACAATAATGCCCAATTAGGACACTAGCATTGTGGTCATAGTGTCCAGTTATGGTGTTGAAGTCTAGGTGGTAGAACCTAAGGCAATAGAGGCCTAAATGCTTAAAAAAGTGTTTGAGATTGATTTTGAGATGTTTAGGGATGTGTGTGGCCCACATAGAAACTAGATAAGTGTTTAAATAGGCCCTAAGATAGGTCTAAGGATAATATAGGGATGGGTGGTCTCAAGTAACACTCTTGGAACTCAAATGACATTTTATATGACTACATTTCCCCCCTTATTCTAGAAATGCAAAAAAGAAAAGTGACTAGGATAAAGGAAAAGAAATGTACCTAGACTTACCTAAGACGTGAAGCCCATGAATTTAGATCTGAGTATGTGAAGTGTGCTCTATTACTTATCCTGCAAATGAAAAGCACATAAATTAGTCCTTACTTAAAAGATATCAAAAACAAAGATAAAATTGAGTCAAGAGATAAGAGAGAGGAAATGAATGAATACACCTCACTTGATATGTGAACCAATGCATAAACCTAGTGACATCTTGTGTGTGTGTGTAATTAGTGATCAATAAATGAATAACTAGGACTAAGTTGAATGACTTACTCAATCCCCATGTGCGGGTGGTTCAATAACTCAATCTAGTTTTGACTCCATCATTGCCCACCCCTATTCGGTGGATCATAACCTGTGAATAGCTTGGATTAGAGTGATGGCTTGTCCAACCCTCTTACGTAGGTGGCTCAAGAAATCAAGTAGACTATGACTCTATCATTGCCTACCCATGTATAGTAGATGAATTTATAACTAAAGTGCACAATGTAACTAAAGTTGTAATATTGTAACTAAAACTATATAATGGTTATATGGCCACTTGGGAACCTTGGAATGAAAAATCAGCCTAGGGACCTCTTGGGCACTTGGGTATGTAGCTCAAGGACTATGTAGTAATACCAACCACTGTAGATGGAGTAAGGCATCAAATCTAGTATAAACTAGTGCAAATGGTGTCTAGATTAAGAATGTAGAGAATGATATGGAATTGTCATTTCATCTAATCAACTAGTGCAAAAGTGAGCATACAGAAACAATGTGCTATGTACATGCCCCCAAATCTGATATCTAAGCATATGAACTCTAGATTGAGTTGTAATAATCTATATCTAAGTATATAAAATGGAAATGGGAGTGATCATGCCATGCATAATGCCCCCAATCTGAGTAAACTGGTATGATTTTGTGCAAAACTAAGTAAAAATTGATAATTTGTAACTGAATCTATGCAAACCCAGACTATACCTGTTATACCTTTATAAAAAATCTAGATTTTCCTATTTCTAGGGATACTACATAATAGCTCCATACCTTAGATAGTAATGTTGTGGCACTAGTGTCCAACTTCTTGTATTTCTACCAAACTAACTCTAATCTTTATCTAACTATTTTCCACTATGTTTTCCTGATATTGAGCTCTATATTTTGTGCCTACATGTTTAAAATTATACTATAAGTGTATTTGAATGGACTAATATCTATGAAAAACTTCAATTAATGCCCCCTCTTTTGAGGGGAGTTGTTGAACCTATGAAATAATTGTCCTCAAAATAACAAGATTTGTATGATATGTGTTAGTCTGAGCATATATGATATCTGCATAGCAAACCAATATAATGTGTATACATGACATCAGAATATAAGATAATCTGAGCATAATTTTGTAATGTACAATTTACGTCAAATCTAGCATTCACAAGGTTTTCAAGATAGATATGACAATGTAAGCATGTGTATGAATAGAAAATCTGAGTAATAAATTAGTAACTACCTAGGGGGATGGAGCATGATGTCCATCAAGGCACCCAAGGAGGAAGGGGAGATGCATGACATCCCTCATGACATCTAAAACTAGAGTGTGTAACAAGCAAGAGACAAAATTTCATGACCATGATGCATACATAAAGCCATACATATAACGCACATGAGGCATGCAAAGTAGGCTAAGGGGCCACAATACAAGGGACATGGGATAATGTCACTAAATATAAGAAAGTAATACATACAAGGACATGTTTAAATGTTCACATATGTAAAGAGCAAGCAATTTGGTGTAAATTCACATGGAAGGACATGTTCAAATGTCTACATACATAATCAAAAAGGCACACACAAGGACATGGGCACATATCCAAAGCATACACATAATGAAAAGAAGTAGCGTAGAGCTGTAGAACAATGACATATTCAAATGTTTTTGAATAGATGTAGAATCATAGAGACACATTCATGTCTAAACTAATAAATCTTGAAATGAATGTATGAGCATGTGGTACAACTCTATATAAGATCAAAGTTGTACATAGACTGATTCTAGAGGAGTAGTAGTCATAAAAAAAACTAAGTTTAAGATCATCAATATCAAGATATAAACAATGCTAAATATGTGATATAAAAAAGATGTAGCCTGGTAATCGACACTCTGTATAGGATGCCCCCAAATGGATGAATGTGTCAAATGATAAATTTGTGTATCTATATATGTGCTCCCAATGGGTAAATAGTAGAAAATTTGTATCTGTGTGGAGGACTTGAGTTCTATTAGAATTTATGAACACTCAAAAATAATAAATGAAGCATGTATATATGATAAAATTGACTACATTAACATAGATAGCATATGTTGTACCTGACAAGTATAATAAATGTAAACATGACAATGCATACAATCTATAGTTTATATTTTTTGAGTAAATATTTGAATGTTTTTGACATATTATATTGTTTTTATATTTTTTAGATATAAGCTATGTACAAGCAACATGAAAATGAAACTATATACAAGGAACAAACATAATTGACACTATGTATAAGTACATTGGAATGAAAATGAAACTAAGTATAAGTATGATGGAAATGAGTGAAACTATGTACAAGGAGAGTGATATGGATAAGAATTTGTGTGTTGATAAGGAATGGTGTTAGAAGCCCAATATGTCATTGATGGGATGCATCTGTGTAACATAGGTGGCATATTCACTTTTTGAATGGTTTGTACCATAATAATCTTTAAATGATATAACTTTTAAGGTTTATGGAGTTTAAGCCCTAGGTTGTTAAAGGGTCTAAGTACAATAAATCATGGTATAAAATATGTAATAAATATAACCATTTATTTGTGAAAGAATTGAGTTAATCTAATATTTCTAATAATAACAATGAATGACACAAATGAATCTTACCTAAGACAAAGAATCTAGAAGCTAAAAACTGGTACAAGAGTTGGTCTGAGTGTTGCAAACATGATCCAAGTGTCAAAAAACCTCCTAGACAATAGCACCCTATAATGGATAGTAATGTTATAGTGCTAGTGTCCACTTTTGGTGCTAATGTCCTCTATGGAAGAACTAATCTATACTTTTGTGAACACCTATGTCTAAGTCTTCCAAGCATATTCATATGCAGATAAACCCTAATTCATTATTTGTGACTTATTTTGAATAATTTTGTATACAAACCATAAACCTCCATGTGATTAGGGCATATGATTGGCACAAGTAATAAAAGCAAGGTGTTAGTTGGGTAGGTTGGACATCCTCAACACCTCATTATGATGAGAGTTGCCTACATACCAATACTCTAAGGAGGGATCAATCTCGATGTAGTTCTCTCCACCTAATTGTTGGTGCAAGTGCAAGTGAAGCTAGTATGAATGTTGATTTGAGTGCTTTGAGTGGGGATTGAAACTGGAAATCTATGTATTCTGAGCTTAAGAGGGTTAGAGATGACTGTATGCAAAAGTATGGTAGAATAGGTATTAATAACCTTGATTATGCATAGCTTATTTTGAGTTTATTTGTGTGTATTTGTATATGATTTTCATCTAGTGATTAAAGGAATAAAATTAATGTATATATATTGATCTAGTACTTATGCAGGGTTTGAAATAGATCTAGGCTAACCCTAGGTGTCTTTAGGATTGAAAAGATATTCATAGGTGCTAATAATAGGGAAAAAGACAATAGCACCCAACTAGGACACTAACACTATGGTGTTAGTGTCTAGTTATGGTGTTAATGTCTAGGTGGTAGAACCTGAGGCACTAGGGGCCTGGATGTCTAAGGAAGGGTCTAAGACTAATTTTGAGATGTTTATGGATGTGTGTGACCCAAACAAAATTTGGATAAGTGTTTAAATAGGCCCTAAGATAGGTTTATGGATAAGCTAGGGATGGGTGGTCTAAATAACAATCTCGACACTCAAGTGACATTTTAGATGACTACACCTATGAATCCATTATGGATTCTAACCCATTTCACATCTTAGAGTTACAAAGACCAGTAACACAAATTGAGGTTTTTATGTCCCTTAATGGGTTTTATTTTTTATACAAGTTCATTCAAATTAGGGCTTAATTAGCCTCAAATTCACTAGTGGTTTAGCTTAGGAACCAACCTTCTCCAAGTGCTTATGGGAAGCACCAATTCTCTGATGCTTCAAGAGAACATCATCTCCAAGAAAAGTTACAAGAACAACATTGGTTTCACATATACAAATTTACTCTCTCCTTGTTATTTTTAATATTTTTAAATTCAAGTTACATTTCAATTTTTATTTTCATATATGAGTATTACCTACTTTTACATCATTGCAAGATTTTCCATGGAACACCTTGCATGATTAGAGCTTTATCACAAAGGCAAAGTGTTTTATACGCACTCAAGTATTTCTTCCTTTTTACTTTAGTAATTTCATTTCTAGATAAAAAGGGGGGCAAATATAGTCACTAAAATTTGGTCATGAATACCTGATAATGTTAGTTTTGGCCAACCTTCACTTTAATTGACTTAAGCACTTGATCTCGACCCATTTATCCACATCGCTCTATCCTAAGCATCTATGTGGACTTATTACTTTATAAATAACTACCTTACACCTACATAAATGATCTAAAATACTAGAAACCCCTCTAATCATACGTATAGACATCTGAGGACCCAAAATTCATGTGTTTCCCTTTCGAACATCGACTATTAGGGGAGAATAGTGGTAATTGATTTTGTCCCATATGGATTGATCCTATCCTTAACCCTTATAATAGTAAATTTTTAAATTTTGACCCTCCATTAAGGTTGGTCCATATTTGTAGGAAAGTTAGTGTGAGTTTTCCCCCTTTTGGTTTGTTATAAAGGCACATCTAAGCCACCTATTCTATCACTTGGAAATTTCATGATAGAGGCCTACTTACACTATTGCACACTGAGTAAATTTTTCCTATTCTTTCAAAATATAATTCTAATCATTTGAATCGGTCCTTATCCAAGTTAATAATCTATTATATCCAAGCCAAAGCAAATCATTATAAAGTATCCAAGCCATCTTTAGATACATACATCTAGTCAAAGGAGCACAATTGCACAAAGCACTCTAAGTGAGAGAACTACATGGGCATAATTTCTTTCTTTGGAGTATTAGATATGTGGCTAGTGATTAGTCATCATGAGGGTGGTTGAAGTAGCTCAATCCATTACACCCCTCCTTTTTTATTTATAAGGTTTTCAAGCATTACAAGCCCTATTAGGGTTTCAACTTTGAAGAAGTCATCTATAGATATTTAACATGCATTCAAAGGTAAAGTTTCTACACACAAACATGATTTAAGTTGTCACAAAAGATCATGCACTACTTTCCCTAATTTTTAGCAAAGGACAGAATCGAATAACTCAAGATTATAGCTCCAATCGATCTTGTCCTAGTTTGGATAATCTTATCTTTCATCAGTCTCAATCATAGTTCTGGTGCCACTTGAAGAATCAGTCCCTATTAATCATTTCCAATCACCTATTAGTTTCACACACACAAATCACAATAGTAAAAATAAAAGTATTTCATTTTTTTAATAGTTAGTCTTATTTCGTTTAATTATACTTTGTCGAATTTGATCCTTTGCTTTTGCTCTACTTGTCAAAAGTTGTTTTACAATACTTATTATATTCTATTCAATTTATCTGAATTAGGGTTGATCACCACATTAATTATAAATTATAATAATACTCAAAGATGCAGTAACATTTCCAATGTCATCATATGCTTTTATCAATAATCGAACAAGATCAAAAACTTATATCACAATAGAGAACTAGCCATTTTCCTTTCATAAAATCATGTTAGGACTATTCAAGTCCAATAATCATGCCACACAACATACGTAGGTGTGTATATACCACTATGCCATTTATTTTACATGGGCATAGGAATATATACATCCCATAACAATAGTTATCAAACACCTTACACCCATTTCCAAAATTTCCATATAAGGGTTTTAAAGACAAGTAAAACAAGAATCTATGCTCACACATTGTTAGAGGTAAGGAAAAGGAAGGGCATGCCTATAATAAAAATGACACCAAAATGTAAATTATTTTACCATTCTTCCATTTCATTTCATAACTTACTCATGGCCTAGTCCTCCCTATACCCAAGGAACCCATCCATGGTTGTAATCTTTAATGGTGTAATGATTTTACTACATTTATTCAACTCATTCTTCACCATGCCCTGGAGTTAAATTGGTGCACCCTTATTTATAAGTAAGGTTAAAACTACCATCTCACCCTACATAATGAAATTATAGATGGTTATGAGCTTGTAAATATTAAAAGCCTATGTGTAGATGCTAAATCTAGATTTTACATTATATGTTAATATTGTACACTTAACAAATATCACTTATGGCTCAACCCTTCAGTTCAAGACCTTTACATTGATGAAAGGATCACATTCACCATCTCATTTTGCCTAAATGCTTATCTTATAGTTCAAACCTAATCTTATAATTACCTAGATCACATGTAGCTAACAGTCTATATAAAACCAAATTAATATCCTACTATAGCAATTATAGATCTTCAATAATTTTATATCCTCCTGAACACTACCATTTAGACTAGGACACTAGCATTAATGTTGTGTCCCAAGTCTAACATTAGTGTTTGAACCTTGCAAATAGTCAAATTTATAAATCTTTTGACATATATGAGTCAGCCTATGTTATTATTTTAACCCTTTCGTAAGATGATTTTGAAAGGTGTGGTATAAATACAGGTCAAAGGCCATTCATTATGAGGTAAGATCAAGTACAAATCAAGCACACGTCTATCTTATACCAAGAAAAAGTACCTCTCAAGCTTACAAAACTACCTATTCTTCCCTATTTCCAAATCAGTCATAGGAGCATTATTTTTATAGGTCTGAAGCAAGAGCATCTCATGAGAAATATTTGTCAAGTTACAAGTTAAATCATTACATGCACACACATATAACATATTACATAATTATTCACACACAAGCCCACATTAGGGGGAGAACTACACCAAGTCTAAAGGTCTTTTTAGAGTATTATCTATGTAGGCAAAACTCATTGATATATGGTTATTTGAGGTCAACTCAACTTCACTTGAGCCCACTAACCCCTATTTTATAAGGTGACATTCTCTAATTAGAAGACCTAGTGTTTTGAGCTACATAGTGATATCTAGAGCTTGTGTGCATGATCCAAACAAACATTTTTCAAGGTGATAGTGAACCCTAATAGGTATAGGTGAATTTGTAGAAAAAGACTTGTATTTCATATATAGGACATAAGCATCAATTTTTAGATGAAACTAGAAATGTTAGTGAGCCTATTTTGATGGTAGTGTCTAAGTTGATATAGAGATGATTCTCAGAATCTGATGAATCACAGTTGAGCATCATCCTGACTATTTTTGCACCTACACTTCCTATATCTACTTACACATCATTCAAAAAGTTAATTATTATTCTTTCTTCATGTTTAAGCAATCAAATTATTATTTGGTATTATACTTTATATATTTAAAATATTTCCATAATTTAGCACTATATCATAATATATTTTGTATCTAAATTATTTAATTAGCCTGCTCCTAAAATAGTCTATTCTTTAGTTGATTGAGCTATTATATTTTAACTCTTTCTAAAAAAGGTTAAACATTATGCAAAAAATTCTTTGTTTCACATTTAAAGGATGTTGGCCATGATTCTTCTCATTTCCTCCCCACTCTTTCATTTCAGTTATGTCCCCCTAGTTGACCATCAATTCTCATTAATTCCTCTATCAAAACCCTGTCTCAATTTTTTACTTAGTTTCTACCATAAATGATGGTGTTACATAAATAAAAATCTAAATCTACATTGACTTGACTTCACCATAATATTCACTGAGGTTACTAAATAAGGGGTCAAATTTACTTTTTGGGGTTTTTAAATTCTTTTCAATTTGTTTTAAAACATACTAAAATATAAAACTCCATCCTTTTCAAACCTTATCTAATTACTATGCTTTTGGGGTGTGGATTCTACACCCCCTTTTCAAAATATATGCTTGATACTAATATTTAACCCTTTATATCATGACAAAACTCTACCTTTAGACTTAGTCATAAGACCTCATTAGTGATTCTTATGTATCAATCACCAATTCAACTTTTAACTTTAGAGTAATGTAAGATGAACTTGTACTTACTAGGCCATCTTAATAAATGATTTCACTTGATGAATTAAGTAAAGGGCAGTCCCTTATATATTGTATTAATGGAAATTTATATTTGTAACTACAATAATTAAATGTGGCATTCATTACAAGCTTTATTTGATGCCTGAGAAAAATAGTTGATTGTCGTAAGTAAGGTTAAGGTTTTAATTAACTTTAATCAGCAACCCAAACCCTTTCTTAACCCTAAGAAAGACTTTGGACCACAAGGTCAATTTAATTTAAGTATTAAGGGTTAATATTTTTTTATGGATTATTATAAATAATGAGAATCATTACTATATTAATAATAAATAAACAAAAAGATAGAATCTATAACTATTACCATTGGTCAAGTACTAATAAATGCATTTTCTCAGCCAGTTTTAACACAAGTATAAAATGTAATTATAAGTGTCCCTATGATCTTAGTACCCAAATTGCATCAAAATGATTCACTTACTAATAAAA
This sequence comes from Torreya grandis, assembly GCA_037957365.1. Lineage (NCBI taxonomy): Eukaryota > Viridiplantae > Streptophyta > Pinopsida > Cupressales > Taxaceae > Torreya > Torreya grandis. The sequence continues at coordinate 1,664,163 of JARHVA010002470.1, read as the reverse complement.
GTCAATAAAATATTAAATTATTATATCCAAGTGGTTTGTTAGATGCCTCAATGCCAATCAATTTTTATTATTGTGATGAAATCATTGGTTAGTTCTACTTGAGACATATGTTGTGTTTAGATGATATATCATTCACATGTCACATCTATATGTATTATCATTAAAATATTAAAAATTAAAAATTATAATAACACATATAAATTATGAAGACACAAGAAACATAATCACTTATTTTAAATCCACGATATGCATAAAGCCTAATGATGAATATGGCTAATGGAAAAAAACATGGAGTGGAGCAAGGAGTGGCAGAGTAACAAGGAAGGAGGAAATTTGAATAAGGATTATGAACAAGAAAGAAGAGATGAGGTTAGATATGTATTTCTAAAGACACATATAAAATTGAGCCCTCATATTAGTTATTATCAAAAAAATGAGAAGACAGAGGGTAACCAAAACAAGGGTAAGTCAGGATTCTATGGAGGTTTTCAAGGTAAACTTTTTTGCGTAGAAAAGCTTAAAGGTAAACTTGGTGAAATTGAAGAGATCTGCCCTGATCAATAACTATTGGTAACAAAATATTCAAGGGGTTTTCATATTGATTTTATGGATTTTATCATGAAAATAGCATCATCCAAAATGGCAAATGCTTTGGTGGGTAAGTTTCTTGGCGCTAAGCCTAATATTGATATTTTTTAGACAATGGGTTGTAATGAGATGGGTGTCAAAGGGGCATTTGGAAACTTCAACAATGAATAACGGGTTTTTTCTTATTCATTGTATTAACAAAGAATATTGTTCTAGAAATTTGGTTGGAGGACCTTGGTTCATGGGGAGATCATGACTCTTTTTAAGGAAGTGAAAGCCTAGTTTTAATCTGGAAAAAGAGGTAACAATCTTATACTAATATGGGTGAGGCTGTCAGGGCTTCCTTTGGAGTTATAAGAAGAGGATATCCTAATAAATGTGGCCAAAATGTTTGGTTAAATTATAACTTTTGATGTTATAACTAAAGCTATAACCCATCTAGTGCATGTTAAATTTTGTGCGAATGCATTTATAAATTAGGAACTCCCCTCTTATATGATATTAAACTCTAGTAGGGGAGAATGGGTCCAGAAAATTGAGTTTGATAACTTAGATCTTAAGTGTTATGGATGTAAACAACTAGGTCATATGACCAAATCTTGACCTATGTTTGTTAAAAAGGAAATAATTATTTGGCTAAAAATATAAACAAGCATGGTTGAAAAAAACTAAAGAGGATCCTCAAACCTTCAAGATCCAATCAAAAAGCATGAAATATTCCACTGAGGTAATGGGAGTAAAGAAACAACAAATAAAATCTTTAGTGACCAATGATTAATCAAAATAGATGGATAGTCAGCCACAAGATTCAGGGAGAGATAATGCAAAAGTTTCAGTAGTAGAGAATCCCCAAGTCCTTATTAAGAAAGATGGGAATATAGAAATAATAAATTTTCCTTTGAATGAATTTTAAAGAGGTGATGAATTGATTAAACACATGGGAGAAGTATTTATGATCCCACTAGGGATGGGAGGGAGAGAAGGCACATGTGTCAAATCCATCATGGAAGATGGTTTCCTAGGAATAGTTGATGTAAGAACATTACAAGAGTTGTGAGCCCTTTTGAGTCTTAGATTTATCTTGTGGTTCAAATAAAGTTTCAATATTTAGAACCCTTTGAAGGAAATGATGATGTGGAAATAGTGTCATGTTCTGAGTAGGAAGTCACTCCTACAATTTGTAATAATTTATTTCCTTTGGAAATAGGAAAGGTTGTTAAAGATAATAGTTAAGGGAATAATGTTTTGGATTCTCATAACAAAATTTATATAGTTGTTTCTTCACCATGTTTTAAAATAGACAAGGACATTGAGGTTACTCCATCTAAACACAAGGGATCCCAAATAAAAGTAGATGTAGGTTCTTCCAAAAAGTTGTGGAAACCATCTCAGCTTGAAATTAAGAGAACAAAAATTTAGAAGGAGCAGAGGGTATTTAATCCATGATGCAAATTAGAAGTTCTAAAGGGCCTCCTAGATGTTACAAATGAAGATAATTAGATGGAATATTAGAGGGATGAATCACAACAATAAACATAGAACCTTTAGGGATTTAAGAATAAATAAATTTCCAAGTATTTTGGCTATTTAAGAGACTAAAATGGATGAGATTTTGGTCAAGGATTTTTTTTTTTGAAAGGAAGCTCAAGTTACTATTGTTAGATATTCAAGGGCTTCTAGAGTTATAGTAACCTTTTGGGATGACAAAGTACTTTAAAAAGATGTTCTTCTCAAGAACTCTCATAATTTGGCTATCATCTTCTTAAATAGAAATCAAGATTTCACTTGGATATTCTCAAATGTATATGTTCATAATTCAACTTTTGCTCACAAAAGATTGTGGAATGGGCTCAACACTTTCAAGCAAAATTGTTGGAATATTTGTTGGATGGTGGTTACAAATTTTAACACTCCTCTCATACCTTGTGAGAAAAAAGGAAGGAATCAGTTATTCACTAATATTAAGGAAGATTTAGTAGCTTTAATCCATAATAATGGATTATTGGATGTTGAGTTGAGAGGTTATCCCTGTATTTGGTCTAACATGTAGTTGGGAGATAACCTTATATAGGTCTGATTAGATCATGTTCTCATTTATGTAAAGTGGATGTTAAATCAAGATTTTTGCTTGTCTTCCTTGCAAAGAATTGGATCAGATCATGATCCTCTTATTCTTAATATGGATGATAGATTCAAGAAGGAATTAACCCTGTTTAGGTTTGATAACATGTGGTTTTCACACCCAAATCTTGTTGATAGGGTTAAAGAGTGGTGGAATGTTGAGATTTGTATTAGTGCCATGTATATATTATCTAAGAATCTGAAGAATGTCAAGAGAAACATTAAGATGTGGAATAGAGAAGTTTTTTTCAATATTAAGATGTGGAATGTCAAGAGAAATATTAAGATTAGCTAAGCATACTCCTATGTGGTTCTTCAAAAACTGGGAGTCAACACCATCTCCACCCCATGATAAAGAGGAAAAATACTAAAATTAGGAAAGATATATGATGGAATATGAGAATATGCATGAAAATACTAAAGCAAAGAGGAATGATAATAGATAATCTCAGCATCATGGGCCTGAATAAGACCACCTAAGAATAGATTTTCCAAGGTATAACCATCATCATAGACAGGTGTATAAAGATCAATGATGTAGGTAGGGATGACATTATCATTCAATGAGGTATGATGAATGGAATGTTGAGTCTTAGTTAAGATAATGGGCATGTCATCACAAGGAGGTTTGCGAGAATGAGGCTACAAAGAAGCAGGAAGTTAAGAGATGAGATGAGGTGAGAGATCAGAAGTTTTAATCTTGAGATCGATCTTGTCAGGCTCATAATCATTAGAATCTAGGAGGTTATGAGGAATATTCCCAATGAATCACTAGAACCTCAAGTGGAATTGATGGGAAAGTTAAATTATTGAGACTCATGGAATGGAACATTAGGTAAAGGTTCAAGAGTAGGAATCTTGAAGACACCACAGTCTTGGAATTATTCAAAATTCTAAGGGTAAGTGTCACCTTGAATCCTATGAATAGCTCCATTATGAGGGAATTTAATGCATTGGCAGGTGTAAGAAGTAATTGCTTTCATATGGTGAGTCCATAGCTTACTAAGTAAAATGTTAGAGGATAGAGCAAAGTTAAATATCATCTCCTTCACATGAACGGTGATAGGTGGGGCCATAATGGAAAGCCACACACAACCTAAAGGAGGCATTTGATTTTTATCATATACTTGACATGTGTTGTGTGTGGATTTGAGATTTCATTCAAAATATCCAAGGGGTTTGATAAAATCAAGAGAGGCAACATAGGTGCCAGAACCCTCATCAATCAAGGCATGCTTGACTTGGATATTACCAACCTGGACATTAATGAATAGAGAAGGATCAACCACACAAAGTAGAATCTCATTAGGAATCATAGAATCAATGGGAAATTTTATGCAAAGAGAAGTGTACATTGTTTCATAAACATAGAAGGAAATCTCTTCACATTGTTGTAATATGCTATCTTAAGATCTAGATAAGGTTGCTTCGTATCCTGCTAGGGGAGGACGAGGGATGTTTATTTTGAACAAGAGTTGCATAAGACAGTTTTGATGACATGGAGAGGTCCTCATAAGATCAAGAAATATAATTTGGGATGGGATATTAGTGAGTTACATGATGGGATCCCACTCATCATAACCCATAATAAGGTTGTTAGAAATAGGTGCATAGTGTTAAAGGAGGTCCTCAAAAGGAGGAGTCAAAGAGCATTGGAATTTGTGTTGATAAGAGGGAGAAGGTTTAAAATAAGGTTGTAAATTATGTTAAGAAGCTGAAGCAGTTAGTACAGGTTGATTTTGAGAATCATTAGAGGAAGCATTAATAGAGGCTTAAGTATCATTATGTTAGGTAAAGAAGATGGAGGGATGGTATAAATAAGATGGGAAGTGTTATCCAAGGGGGGAGTGGGAATTGGGTCATCAAAATTTATAAGGTCATCTTGCCCTAACTCATTTAAGTGAGTTAGAGAAGAATATTGGATAACATGAAATGTGCAAGATAATAGAGGGGTGTAGATAGGTTGAGGATCAATAAAAGCAACCACCCATTGCTTATTAGTCATATAAACCACATTCTCTTCAGGAGTTAGGTCAATAAGATTTTCTACATTGTTGGTGGAAGGGGTGGGATTGTATTGGTTGTCTTGGTGATTTTGGTGATTTGGAAGAGGGTCTTTATAGATGGCCAAATGAGCATTAGATTGATTTAAAGCTTGAGATTCAATATTAATTTCATGGGCTTTTAAAGAAATATTATAGGCTTATTGGTGTTTCTGAATGATATAATCATGGTCAAAATTAGGACCAAGAAGAAAATCCATAGCCAAATTATGAAGCTACCTACATGTCTCAAGAGAATGACCCCAACTAGCATGAAACCAAGAAAATTTATTGGGATCATACCAAGATTTCATAGGATGAGTGGGATCAAGTTCTCATGGAAGAGGCCTATGTAGATGTTTGAGTAATTCAGCCTAGGATAAAGGTTTGTGAACATTTAATTATTATGTGAAGATAAATGAGGATTGGTGAATTATTGAGAAGGGGGAGTTGGTTTCGAGGATTGGTTAGGAATAACATCTTGAATAGTGTGAATGGTGTCATAAGAGTCTATGACACCATCATTGGTAGCATTATGATTTTTGTTCTTGAGTAAGATGTGAGGACCCACATGAGGTTGGGGTGGCTCGAATTGATGCATAAGGAAATCTTGACATTTTGCTTGGTCACTAACCTCCTTTAAGGTGCATGGAGAGAGAGTGCAGACTCGATATTGCAACATGGGAAAAAGAGCATTGGTAAAGAGATGAAAAAGGTTATCATTGGCCATGTAATGTTCACATTTGTTAGACAATGTTTTCCATATTTTAACAAAAGCTTAGGTAGTTTCATTTTCAAGTTGCTTACAATTGATAAAATGGGCCAAGGTATTCTCAGGAAGATCATTAGTTTGAAACTCTTGTACTAAAACTTTTACTAAATCTTCCAAACTAGTAATAGAATGAGTTTTAAGTTGGTTGTACCAATCTAAAGCATCACCTGTGAGAGTTTTGGCTAATAAATTGGTAGTGGAAAAGGTATTCAATTTGACCCAATATTTATATAGATTTCCAAATGTTTTTAGATGAAGAGCAGGATCGGTTTATCCATTATAAGAAATGGTAGGGGTGATACCCCCTATATCAATATTAACAATTTGAGTTGTAAGAGGCTTGTTTTGAAGATGTTTAATTATCTAATTGATAAGACGAGGTTGAGGGATGATATTACCATGGTAATATAAAAGAGGAGGTGGGGGGAAATTTTGATTATGTGTGCCCTAAGGCATTGGTTGAGGGTGAGTTTGAAGGTGAAGAAGGTGGTTTTGCATTCTCAACATTTGATTTGTATTATGAGCTTGAAAAATATTCATTTGATTAAGTGTTTTTAATAAGAGTTGGTGGGTTTTATTAACATTGTTAGCATCTTTTGAAACATTATAATTAGAAGTAGTGGCTTGGATACCACTATTGGTGTTGATAAGAGCTTGAGAGGAACTGTTAGAATGTGAGGCACTAGCAACAAAATTTGTTGTGTGGCAAAAGATGAACTAGTGAAGGGATGAGCAGAGGAAGCACTAGAAGCATGATTACCTTGGGTAGGAAACGATGCACTAGTGGAAGAGTTGAGGAGAATGGGTCTTAGAAGAGGCACACTAGATGTAGAACCTACCATGTTAGTGGAGATACTAGGCATGGAGGTAGAAAAAGTTAAAGAAGTCATGGTATGAGAAGGGGTCAAAATAGAGGGAAGAGGCTGAGATTAAAAGAAACTAGTATCCCCAAATCCATGTGAGAATGTGGGATAAGGTGAATGAGGCTCTTCAACTTAAGCACTAATCATGAGAAGGTAAATGGTAGAAGTATCCTTTCCTTGATGTTGAGGAAACTCAAAGATAAAGAAGAGCATTTTATGTGTATACTCTAATTCAGGTTGATCTTCAAGTGAGAAGATAGGATTACAAAGCAAAGAGGAATGAGGAGGGGTCCCATAATTCATTGTGTGAGTGGATATATGAACATTACTCTCATCTAGGAGAGGAGCCCTACTCTACTTATGGGAAACCCTATGAGGGTTGGTAAGAGTCATCATATCAATTGAATTAAACTCAGTGTTGTCTTCAAATAGGAATTTCATGATGAAGGAATATGACTAAATAAGGTGAGTGAGAAGAAAAAACAAGGAAATAGGAAGTGACAAAAAATTGTACCAAGTTGATTAGGTTGACCTAGTAAAGAAGATAGGGTCTAAAAATTGTACAGAGTCGACAGGGTCAACCTAGTACTGGAAATAGGAGCTGAAAAAGTGTACATAGTAGACAAGGTCGACCTAGTAATAGAAATAGAGGTTGAAAAGGTGTCGACAAGGTTGACCTAGTATAGGAAATAGAGGTTTAAAAAGTGTAAATAGTTGACATAATTGACCTAGGATAGTAGGTAAGGGAAAAATAGACAGTCTATAAGAGATTGTGTCGAGTAGAACGACTGTGTATTGAAACAAGAAATTTTTTTCAAGTACTTTTGAAAGCAAGAAATGAAAGGAAACACATAATCATTTGGGTCAATGAGGTTGATCAATTGAGGCACGTAGCACAAAACCTTGCACCAACACTAGCTAATGCAAGTTTTTACAATGCAACATATAATTGAGCAAAGAGCAAACAATCAACTTAGAAAGTAAAAGTAACTAAGTGGTCATCATGAATGTTGTTAGATTATTGGAATATGATTTTATATGTGATAGGGAGTTGTCTATAAGGATGGTTTTAGGATGTTTGGGCTGAAAGGGATCTGTATTGGTAATGGTACTAGCTTGGTATTGGGGCCGACCCCATCATTTCACACACCACAGTGATAAGGATGTCGGGTGCTTAGCCAATATATATCATTAACCATGTGTTTATACTTGGCCAAAAAACCAAGTTGGCTTCCCCTTTGGTGATGAAATGCAAGTAGGTAGCCCTTGGGTAGACAATTGTTAAAATGCATTTTAAGATTTTGTGATTTGGTAGTGTGTGCATAAAAGATAAAATAGTGCAACTAAATGGTATATTGAAAACCACCTAATTAGACTATGTGATCTATTTTAAGCATACAAGCAACACGAAATGAAAGTGTGAGCTAATGACTAACATATAAGTGTTAATTCCAACTTTGAAACATAGTATAATGTCGATTCAAACAATAGTGTATGTAGAGATTATAGAAAGAGTTGGCAATGTCACTTCTGTATTGTGAAAGCAAGGGTCTAAAAAAGAACTACGTTGATAGTGTCGACTTAGTTTTCTAGATAGAATACAAAATATAGAACTACATCGATAGGGTCAACCTAGTTGACTGTACAAGGGCAATTTTAAAGAATTAAAACTATGAAAAACTAAACTATAATGAATAACATAAATGATAGAGAAGGATAGAAAAGAACCTTGGTGGGTTGGAGGATGTTGAGGAAAATAAGATTACTATTGAAGTACCCTAGTTTATACTTACAAATTCTACTAATTGTGTTAACTGGGTTGACCTAGCTTTGCAGTTCCCTATTTTCTAAAAACTTGTAAAATATATTGTGTCAACAGGGTCGACCTAATATGTTTCTTAGAAGTCTAGAAATGTAAAGAGTCAACTGGGTCGATAAAGTAGTCTGATTTGGATGTTTGAAAATATGCTGTGTCAATAGAGTCCACCTAGTAGTATGATCTAAAAGTTTGAAAGTGTACTATGCCAACATAGTCGTATTGATGTGATTGTGTATTAAACCTGCACATAAAAGTTAGAGCTGAATTGACACTATTGACCCAATATTATAAATATACAAAAATAAAATGATAAAATAATGAAAAATGTGATATATAACTTACAAGGGTTAGATTCATGTCGGGTTCACTAGAATGTATGCAATCGAAAATGCTTCATGTTTATAAATCAATCTTGACTCAGAGAAGATAGATCATACCATACACTTCCGATTGAGGATGCAATAGATAATCAAGAACATGACCAATATGGGAATTTGCTAGACTTTATTAGGGGATCTCTTGTCACAATACACATTGCTAGGGAGGATTCCAAAGCCTCTAGTCAAGCACATCATGCAATAATCCTAAAGGAGTCCTATGTTTTATATTTACTAAACTAATAACAAGTGAAGTAAAATCTAATCTAGTGCTCACCAAAGCTTATGGTACAAAGTGGAGTTTAGAAATAATAAAATTAAACATTCATAAGAGACATATACTCACGTCAATGTATACAGAATCTTAATGCATGGAAGAGAAGTACAAATGCATATCTATATACTCTTACAAAAGAGAAACAAAGTTAAGAATAATTACCTTTGAAGATGAACCCACCGAGCCTTAATCTCTCCCTTGGCCAAGGTGCTTCACAAGAGGTTGTTGTGGTATGTAAGGATGATAAAGACAAATTAGCTCTAGGCTACACAACCTATCAATGCATCCAGAAGACTTTCCACAAGACAAGATCCGTATCTCCAAATAAAGTATGAAACCCTAAGCTTGTTCCTCAAGTAAAATGGCAAATAAGTAAATGCACAATAACTCTTACTTCTTATTCTCTTCTTTAAATAATGATGAAATGAACTTGTATATATAGGTGGATCTAATCCTAAGCCCTTTCTAAAGTTTTGGACGATAGGGTCAACCCAATTAACCTAGCACAAATTTGGAAAAAAATTCACTAGGTTAGGGGCTAGGTTGGCCAAGAGCTGACCTAGACCCTAAGTGAATTTTACCCAAAACTGTGTAGGGTTGACCTAGTCGACCTAGTACAATCGACAATCAAAAAGGGGCTAAAGTTAGAAAAAATGGGATAAAAGGTAAAAAATAGTTGGAGAGTGTGCAATAGAGTAGAACAAGCTTAGGGATAAGGTTTTCAGGAGACAAGTGTGTAGATAACAAGTGGCAAAAGGGACAATAATCCTGCAAAGCACCAATGGTCTGCCCACCCCTTTCCCAGTGCACCCCTTAGTGCTCAGAGAGATTGAGACTTGACGGGTTCTTGCAAGATACAAAGTGTTAATAAGTGATAAAAGTTTGAAAATATTATGTATATACACCTCTCTTCCTTCTTTGTTTAGTCATTTCTATAAATATTAGGTATAATCAATCCCCCTTAGGATTTAGATTTGTATGGTTTATGCCATATTTTACACAATCTAAATTTTAATAAATTTATGTTATTTATATTACCTAAACCTAAAAATAAAAAAAAACATCTACATTCTTTATATGGCTATGATTGTTATTTGCCATCATCAATTTTTTAGTTATTCTTTTTACTATTCTCAGCTTTATCATGAATTGCTAGATATTATAGTTAATAAGAACAATGCCTTCTCTATATAAAAGAGAAGCTAAAAACTATAGAGAGAAAGGGAAGAAGGGAACAATTAAGCTTTTATATCGCTAAATTAAATCAATATATTAAATCAGTGTTGTAATTGTTCCTATTGAAATTATTTCATTGCTACAATTTCCTTATCATTAATATAATTACATTGAGGTAATCCTATCTTAAGTAAGGAGGTGATTCAAGCTCTAGTCTAATTGAATTAGGGCCCACTCGTAAGAACTTATGGTGAAGACTCTCATCCATTAGTTAGTTGTTTGGTTGTGTGAGTATTTCATTTTATAGGAAATTGTTGCAGGTGTTAGTATTTATCCCATTATTGTGTGTGCATTGATTCCATAATTAACTTGAATGTTTTCCTAACTGGGTACTTTAATTTCCTTCATAAAGAGTGATTGTGAATTCTATTTATGCAAGTTTGATTCAACATTATGCAAAAGCTTCTAATCCTAGTTAATATTTCATTTACAATCAACATTTCCTTTATAAGTATTTTAGTTTAGTCTTTAATTTATAGTAAGCATGTTTACTTTTAAAAAGTGTACTTTTTATTCATTGTAAGCATGGATTAATCCTAGTTTAAATTCCCTACATGCAACAATGTTTTATTAGTTATTCAAAAGGTACTTAATATACACATACAATGTTGACCCCTTGACAAAACATATGTCCTTGGATTTGACATATTAAATGTATTCACCTACATGTTGGTAGGTGGAAACATATTAATGTTAGCAATAGAAGCATCAACTTGAGGGGCTTTGTAGCACTAGGTGGAGGCTTAGGAAGATTCATATCATGAGGGGTAGTAGCCTTACTACCTGATGTAGGAGTAAAACCCTTCAATGGAGGTTGTTCATGCAAAAGATCCTTATTCCTAAGTAATTACCATGTAGCTTTCATTTTTTCTAATATATACTCTACCCTTCAAGGGTTTTGCTCGATCACAACTCTAAAGTTAGCAAGGATTAAAACTCTAGGTGGATCAATCTCTTCAGCATATTTGGGATCATCATTAAAATCAATGTCACTATCATATCCTGAAGGGGTACTATATCAATAAGAGGTTGGCTCTTAGCACCCATATCAACCATAGTTGGATTAACATCATAAGTATTAGCCATTGTAAATGTATATAAATAAGGCACAAATATAAAAATCATATTTGATTTAAGAGGACCAAACCTTAGGTATCATCCAAAAGATATATGCAATCAAGGAACAAAGGTGTGTGCACATAATTATGAAGGTGGATATAATATGTGAAGGGAAGTTAGGGTTTGACCAAACATGGAATAAAAGATACAAATTTGAAAAATAAAAAAACAACAATGAAACCCCCTGAAGGAAGGTATGAGCATTCAAAGAATGAATGAATTCACCAATTATGTTTTAGCTAGAAATGATTTATGTTCAAAGAAATATTATTTTCATAATCCATGAAGCTTATGATGAATATTTCTAGTAAAATCGTGTGATTTACATTCATTTCCATTACACAATTCACTGAAAAAATGATGTATGGCTAAGTCTATGATATATCAATCAAAAACAAAATTCAAGATTAGTCTTACATGCTAAAAATTGTAAACATGAAAAATGAAAATGTTAAATTGATAATTGAACTTAAAAAGAGACAAAAGATGGTGGAACAATCACACCTTGATGAATTTTGGAATTTTAAATGCAAATTTAAGTTGTGTAGGAATGTAGGTAATTGTGTGCCAAATTTGGAGTGCTAATTGTACAGGGATTAGATTGGTGCTTGTATTGATCATGCCCAAGGTGAGATCGTCATTGACTAGGTTTGATTGAGGGTCTTATCCCCTCGTGTCAATTTCATACTCTACTCACTTTTAGATTTTAATTTTACATGTGTCACTTCAATGAACGATGTTGTGCTTATTTATACTTGTACTTTTATGATTTGAAGGGTGAGAATGTAAAAATGACATTTTCTTCCTTCTTCTTGATCTACCTTCTCATAAACTCACAACAAAATAAAGTACAGGTTATAAAACCACCATGGGAGTCACATTACATATCTCGCATGTTGGAATAAAATCTTATGTAGTTATATGCAGTGTGAATAGAAATCTCAAGCAAGTTCATGTACCTCCTCTTACCCAGATGTGAAGATGCAACTACATGCAATCTGCATAAGACCTTATTTTGATACAAGAGGATGATTTATAAAAGATGACTGCATCATAAGTGTACCAATAGATATGGCAAGGGTTCGCTCTAACTTAAATTATGGAGTAGATGATTGGTACTTGATATTTTCTCTCTTGTTCCCTCTTCTATATATATTATTTTATCTTGGAAATGGCTTGGGATGACTTTGGTATAAATAAGATACTATAGGTGTAAATACTCATATTTGGTATTAGACACTTGATTATGTCAGTTTTGACCAAGCTTTGGTATACACGACTTGTGTGCATATAAACAACTCTTGCTCACACTCTCTCCAAACCTTTTTTTTAAATCTATGTCCCTACCTTCCCAAATTGCATTTATTGATACACATGATTTCCCCAGTCTCTACTTGAACAACTTATTTTCTTACTCAGACTGTCTCCTAATCTTAGGTCATTATTTCTTGCTTTTTGGATGGTTCTAAACATAGCTGGATGGATCTACTTGTCAGAGCCATTTACCTTGGCTGGACTCATTTATGTTTCTTTTAATATATATTTTCCTAGATTTAAACCCTTCTTATGGGTCAGTCCATACTTAGACTGTCTCCTTATCTTAGATCATTGTTTTTTGCTTTTTGAATGGTTCCAAACATAGTTAGATGGATATGGTTGTCAGAGTCATTTTCCTTAGCCAAACTCATATATGTGTCATATAATGAATATTTTCCTAGATTTAAACCCTTCCTATGGCTCGGCCCATACATTTCACATATATGTTCAAAGGAAAACTACCCAAAAAGTGAATTATTTATACAAATTTAGCCTAAGCCTATTCCTATCTAGCACTTATTAAAAACACATCTTATTCATTTGCATATTGAGAGGAACTTCCCTAAAGCTTCCAAATTTGAAACCCCTCAAAGGAGTAGGCCTTGAGCCAAGTTTGAATACCATTACAAGGTCAAAATCATAGGTTATCAAGTGTTGAAATACATACACATGATTGCATAATATGTTAGAATTACACTGATTTTGCACACTTATTTAGGTGGGAAAATTATGTGTGATTTGATCCCTTTTTAGAATATTAGAATGTAGGCAACACCCAACCACTCAATGGGGGATGGTTGGGGTAAGCTTAACCCATCTTATCCAATCCATTTTTACATATGAAGTGAGTATTAAGGGTGTAAGCTAAGGTTTGAAGGTAAATAAAATGAAAACATAGATGTTCGTGTAAGACCGAATAAATTTGGATACATAAGCGCTATTTACAGACATAAGCAAGATGATTCTAATTATCATGGATTTGCACAGGTCTCTTGGATGAATTCGATAGAGTGTATATGAATCCAACCACCACAAGTGTCCATCCAACATTGAACTTATCCCATCAGGTTTCACAGACTGCTTCCTGATCCGAGTCAACTTAGAGCCTTTGTAGAGCCTTTTTGACGGCTGTATATTGTCATAAACTTGCACAAAGCCTAAACAAGCCAAGTACCAAATTCCTTTAGTTGTTTTCATAAATTGTAAATTGAAGTAAATCAACTATAATTTTGTGTTACAATTATATTTGCTTAGTTTTGACATATATTATACAATTTGATTAGATTCAATGTTTTGGCTTATTCATAATACCAAATCCAAAATCAATCAAAACACTAGGACATAATTCACACTTAGGCTGACTCTAAAAAAATAATAATGGAAAAACAATTCATACAAAGTGTTAAAAAAGCAAATGGACCCACAACATCATGAAGGATAGGAATGGTAGGCTTATCGTTCCTACCCAGGGCACGATCAGTGGGCCTGCTGATTATGTTCTAGGTAAAATAAAGACACAACGTTCAAGTAGGAACATAGAGATGTGTGCAATTAGGCTCAAGGAGGATAATAAATAGAGTTAGAATTATGTCAAATGTATTTGGAGGGCTTAAGGACCAAATAAGAAGTAGTGTGTAGTAGAAGTCCTAGAGACAAACAATTATACACTAGTGTAGAAAACATGACAAAATAGGGTAAAGTCACAGTGGAAAATGATCTTCTATAAAAATTTGATGTCTATGAAAATGTAAAATGTATGTTTATGGGGAAACCATAAAAAATAGGAGAGGACAAGGAGGGGGAGAGAGAGGAGGGAGGAGAGAGAAACAAGGAGGGAGACATGATGAAATACATGTTAATAGAGCCTAATCTAGACCAACACTCGACAAACACACAAGTATTTTAAAATAATATAATTTTACAACTAATAAATACATAATGGTCATTTTTAAATGTCTACAAGTAGGAGGGCCCACTTCTTTTGTGACATCTTCCCCATTGGGGACAAGGATCATGGTATACGGGAGGGGACCTAGTAGTTATGCACCCTAACTTCGCACTTACGTGGCACCTAAATGATGCCACATAAACACTTAAAAATTATACCGATGGATAGCTTGAAGAGTCTACTACTTAATTCTAGATTTTCAAAGTGTGATGTATCAATACGATACTAATACAACGATTATTGTGCAAAATATCATTAAAATGGTATACACACAAGTATATTATTTATATATATATATACATACATACATACACAACTAATATGTCATCATATCATTTACTGTTGTACACTACTAATTAATCAAAATTATACAATTATTTATAAATTATACACCTACTTTAATTTTTATGTAATAAATATTAATTCCTTTTCAATATATATTGTATATTTTGATCTCATATACCATAAGAGATATTGGACCCCGTTCAAGTATTAGTATCTATCCCTCCCTTATTGGGCTTATATGGGCAAGGGAGAGACGAGGGAAGGAGGCAAAAACATGAAAAATAGAGGGGGAATAACTTGGATGTTGTTAGAGGCAATGAAGTACCTCGTATTTGTGTGTGGAGAGAAAGTTATAAAAACGAAAGCACCCCATATTCAGACTGTATTTGTAAATGTTTGTGTATGAGAGTTGAAAGAGAGGAAGAATGGCGAAGAAGAAATCAGCTTCTGCCTCTGCCTCAGCCTCAGCCTCAGCCTCCGCCTCCGCCTCCGCCTCTGCCTCTGCGTCTGCGTCTGCCTCTGATGCAAAGCCCTCCAAGGTTCATCTCCTGTTTTATTCTTTGCATTTCTAGCTAGCTTACCTTAATTAATTAATGCCCTACACTATTCGCACAGACTTTCGAGATCCAAATGGTTCAAACGGTTTCTAATCAATGTTATTTCTCTACGTTAGCATGCTTACTGAGTGTGGTATGCCCATTTTGAGTTAGTTGGGGCAAAATGTAGCTGATGGATGGAACGCGAAATTTTAATCCAGAGTCGTAAGTTTCTCACCCATAAACAGTGGACGTCTTCCGATATGATCACTAAAACTTATGTTTGTTTGGCCTCGATTTCTCCGAGGAATGTAGAGTTACTACAATTAGTAATTATATTGGATGTTTCTGTGGTCCCCGCAACTGTCTATTGCAAAGCTTGGATATTCAACCGATCAACATTCTGCTAGTTTGCAAGTGACAATTTTCAGAACTCATGCATTTTCATGTAATGAATGTGCTGAATCTCCCTCTCGGAAGTGGCAAATACTCAAACCATGATATATTCTGCACCACGTTAATAAAGACAATCAATAAATTTCTTACTTTTTCTGCTCGAAGATACGTTATCCTTATTGCACAGTGGTTTTTTTGCAGTGAAATGACCTCAGTTCAAGAAATTTTGAATTGCATAGACTAAACACTTACTGAATGAAATGAACAATTTATAGAAAGATGAAAAATAGTTTGCCTTCATGTTTGTTTAAGGGTCATGTAGAAAATTTCCCCAGAATTAGCTAATTTAGTATGCCAAATACAGACTGCTTTGACATGTTTTTGTTGATGAGATAGATATGACTCAAGATATAAGTATCATTGGACCTGAATTTGTGTTCGACTTGTAAGGAGCAATAAAAAAGACCTGAATGAAACTGGTTTCAAAGAAGGATGGGATACGGAATCAAATCTGGCTTTTTAGAGTTTAGAGACAAAGTGGAAGACATTTCATTAGATGCCAATATCCTCAACTTAACTATGTTAGTTTCGACTTGGTGCCTCCATAAGACCTTAGGCAACTGGAAAACTCACTCAAAATATCAGCTGGCCCTAAGAGCCCTTGCATTATTCTCAATATAAAGGCATATAAAGAGGGACATCCAAAATGCAATTCAGTTTAGTTTCAAAGTGATAAAATTGGCAAATGCTAGCTACTAATGTGAGAATTGTGTGCCATCCCACCGATTCAAAATGTTCAGTATCCAGCTGTATCTTTTGTGCTATGAATGGGCCCACTTTCATAGCCGTGATTGCCTGACAGGCAACACAATTATTCAGCCTTTTCAGTTTTCACCTCTACCTAAAGGTTAAGAATTTTATGACCACATACAATTATTTATATCCATTAATATTATGAATAGTTGATAGAAAGAAGGAAGTGATTTGCTAGTCTTGTTTGCTGCAGGATCCTGTAGGCAACCTTGTTAAAACCAATTATTTGCATCACAAGAAGCCCAAAAGGCGACTTTGAGATGATTGTATTTCAAAGTATGAAACCAAATATGGGAAATTTCATTGCTGGGTTGGAAGTTCTCGATGTCTGGTTTTTGTCATGGGGTTGAATCTGGTTCAAGGCCTTCATCAGAAAGCCCAGCAGGGGTTTCTTCTTTTAGATGTAATGCAACTGTCAGTAAAATTGTTTAAAGGGAAAGTTTTTCCAATTCAGACTATGGTAAATTATATGAACAATGAAAACATCTGCAGGCTATATAAACCAGGAAGCTGAAAGTGATTTTCAGAGAGTATATGCTTTGTAAAATGTCATTGGTAGTGCCGTAAAGAAGTGAGAGGACACGAAGGTCTCTGGAATCTAATATTGTGGGCATGCCAAATGCTATTCCCCAAGAAAGACCATATGAGTTCAAATGAAGGAAAAAAGGCAGAAATTACATTTATGTCCTCAGGTTATCAAAGTGGGTCAATGGGGACTCAAGAACTGCACCCAGCCGCGACAGCGATAGAAGGGAGTGCTTAAAGCATCTCCATTCACAAAAAATACAAATTTATCTGAATTGAATGGAAGAACAAAGGAAAAGTAAACTATAGAAGCAAACAATATATAAATCCCCCAAAAATATGGCAAGGAAAAAGCTCTTAGTCATATTCCCTAGGAGAACGAGAATTTATAGAGCTATCAACCACTGTAAAGTAAGAATGCATAATCTAAGAATTTCCTATGGATAGTGGCTAGGGATGAGATGAGATGGTGGAGCTATCTTTGGGGGAGAGTATTCTATGTTCGCCTAACATCCAAGATCAGAGATATTTTTGATGTGGCCAGAAAATTGGTAAGAGAGGTCTGATTGTTATTCCTAGACCAAGTGTGAGGAGGGTTGGCTGTCACCCATACAGTGATGGCAAGGTTTGTAACAAAACAGGCTAACTTTGTACTGATGCAGGCGTAGGTAATATTGTCTGGCTGACCTATTGTCTGCATTTATGCAGATCGAAGCTGAAAGGTGTTTCATGCCCCCACTAACTGAGATAGATAATGGCCTATTGTCTATATTGATGTTGATACAATTTGCAAGGCATTTCATGCCGCCAATAACTGAAATAGATTTAAAAAACAATGGGATAAGATATATGTGCCTTGAAGGTCCACACAGAGCTTGATGCCCAAAGGCCACCTATCAAAAAAATAGAGAAAATCATCCATTATTTGGAGTATAGGAAGAAGAAAGATGGGCTTCTTCAAGAATTCCTGAATATGCAATGGTATCCTTGCTGGATCTGATTATATATCAGTTGAGGATTAATTGTTTAGGGTGAAGTGTATAAATCCTCTCTTCACGGGGATATGGCGGTATGCTTGGATGAAAGTTTGGTGAGACAACACCCTCATCTGGCTGAGTACAAATTTAAACCCTTGTGATGATTTCTGCTGCAAATAATCCGGCCAATCTGAGGTCTGCAAGAAATGTTCAAAGTAGAAATTTGGTTAGGAGTTGAGAACCAAATATCTAAATCTCTGTTACCAAAGTCTGTGACTAATCACAATTTTTTGCATGGGCTGATTAATACTGAATAAATCGGCTTTTAAAAAAAAAAATTACAACATTTCCCCAAAAATTGTGAATACATGCCTGTCTGTAAAATTGGCTTTCCATATTAATGAATTTTATGCACATTGTTGATTTCTCAAAAGTTTACTGGTTTTTCCTGATTAATATTGTTTTGGATCTCTGCCAAAATTCTCCTGATCATGCTTTTGATAAATATCAATTTGAATAAGCTCAATTGATGTCCTCCCTTGGTTCTTGATCAAGCTTCTCTTAGAGGAGCATCAAAGGAGTATATTTAGGAGCCTAGAGGAGGATAAAAGGAGTATCTCTAGGAGCTAGCTTTTGGTGGGGATGTTCACTGGTTCTATGAGCAAGGAGACCTCTAAGTACTAGCATTATGGGGTTAAAAGCAAATGAGAAGTACTCTACTTGGAGGAGCAATGGTCGAGGTAATGATACCTTCCGTGTCTAGAGATTGAGTTGCGAGGACCTAAAGTTGTGAGCATAAGTGAGCCTGAAGATATTCTCCAGATTGAGTGGAGGTGATACATCTCTCAAAACTTGCAGCACAGTTTAAGAAAAGAATACGCACAAAGACAATAAAGGGACAGAGCAAGGAGATTGCTGCCAAAACTGTATGTTTACACTCTTCATTAGTGTCGAATAAGCAAAGGTAGAATGACGAGGATGTTTTTTGGTTGCATAAGGCCAAGCACAAGCAAAAAGTAGAAATCAAACCTAAAAGCTAATTTACGTAAATATAGAAGGGTGAATCTCATCATTTCCTTTTGGCTGAAAGGAAGTTGTCCCCAACTTATACATTAAATTAGGAAATGTTTCCGCAATAATGGTTTCCGAGAACCTCTTGGCTTGTGCTAGTAGAGAACCTTTGTGCTTGACCATATATGTAGTGCTTTGTTTCTTACAATTGGTACAAGTCCAAACATTGAGCAAAGTATTTCAATGAACGACTGTTGAAAAATTTGAAATGGTAGCCTCTGAATGAGCGATGGAAATCTCCTCCTCCAAGTGAGATGGCTTGTATAGCTTGAGCTGGTTCACATTGACAATAGCATGGATGCCAAGGTGAATTGGAAGATCTAAGTGGAAAGCATTGGGTTTAATTTCTTGGATAATAGTGTAAGTCCCATATTAGATGGCTTTGAGCTTCAGATGTTTGTTGTGAAATTGTTGTTTATCCAAGAGAAGTGAAACACAATTACCAACTCTGAGAGAGTGAGGTCCTCAATGACAATCATGGAGTGCCTTGAATTTGGGCCGAGATTGGTGGAGAATGTTCTAAATTTGGGCATGAAGCTTGGTATTTTTCACAAAACAAGAACTTTTGTCTTGCTCCTCTTTTTGATGGGACATACAAAAAATTGGATCCGCCATCAAAATCTGATAATGTGCCAAAGGTTGGAAGATATAATTAAGCTTGCCATTTGATAAGGCCTTTGCATGATAAGCCACTGGATGCTCTTCCTCTAATGCTCAAATGATTGTGGTAAGTCAGAAAGAGCAAGCATTAGAGTATAGCATGGAGATTCCACAAGAGATTTGTTTGCTTTGGGTGGGATTATGTCAAGAATATCTACTTCAGCTTCCCGAATGACACCAAGAGTATAACATTTTTGTAAATTGACTTGTTTTAAGTGCTAACCTATCGAAGAGCAAAGAACAAATATAATAATTGAATTTATACACTCTATTATCCTTGTGCAGTCCATTGTTTTATAAAAAAATGGGGATTAAGCAAATGTTAATCTAATTATGACAAAAATCAGATGCAATAATTACACAAGATTGATTTGGAACTTGCTATTTATAGAAAGATACTAAAAGGAAAAAATACTAAAGACAAATAACTTAGCTGGCACTTGGATCTGATGGACTACAACAGAGTCTGTGTGATCCATTGTGTGACTGTGTGAGGTCGTTGTGAATCAGGAACAAGTCTCCATTTGAATCTGGGACAAGGTCGCGCTATTCGGACAAGGCTGGCTTGCATTGTCGTCTATAGGGTGTGTCAATGTTCAGTAGGATTTTTACCCTTTGTGTGAATTTAGATCAATGCACCTTTGCTTGTAGGTCCTGTGTGTGTGATCAGGGTCGCTTGATTCGCTGTGGAAGCCGTTGTGTACCTTTTTCTACCTTCTTCACTTGGAACCCTAGCTTGATTGACACTGAAAACCAAATGCAATAAATGGGAAAAGGGGTTAGGGGCGGAAGCTGTGCTTGATCTCAACCACCTTTGTGTTGAGCGCTGCCTACATACCAATACTCCAAAGAGGGATCAAACTCCATGTAGTTCTCTCATGCTACGGTGATGTGCTTGAAATACTGGTGTAATGCTATATGCTGATGCAATCCCAGTATAATTATGTGCTTCAACAATGACTTTTGACCTTGGAGGTGTATTCAGACTTAGCTCAGGACTACTTGCGGATTATGTTATAGAAAAGATTGAAATCTGGAGTAATAATGATAACATTGGAGATTATGACATCATGTTGATAATCTAAGCAAAATAGTAATGTCTAGATTGATGTTAGCAATTTGGAACGCAATGAATAAGTGATCAAAATTGAGTACTTGAAACTGATATAGAACTACACGGGAAAGATGCATGATATTGATTATGACATCAATAAGTTGGGGAGATGCATGATATTGATCATGGCATCACAAATTGAGCAAATAATAGCAAACAAGAGTCATGGCCATGATGCATACACAACACACGAAAAAACACACAAAGCACAGAAGAAGGCCAAGGGGGCGCATACAAGGGACATGTTCAAATGCCATTCACACACATAGAATTACATGATAAGGCTTAGAGATGCAAACAAGGACATGTTCAAATGTCCACAATTCAGAGCAATGAATACACAAAGCATGAAGCAAATAAACAAACACAATAAGCATGCGTGAATAAGTGAAATTGATCTACACAAGCAATTGGTAACATTTGTATATTCAACAACTTAGGTATCCAGTAAGATAGCAATGTGAAAGTAAGTGAGCAAATATGTAAAGGTTTTGCGCAATGTACTGTATTTTGGTAGGAACAAAAGGGATAGTTGTAGAGTGATAAAACCTGAGTAAAAGATGCTCACACTGAACTTGTTGTGATGTACAATCGTTGTAGAAGGCTTGTGACTGTTTTGAATTTGAGAAATTAGACCTTGTGTTTAGTGGGACAAGTCCGTTGGAATCAGACAAGAGTGCAGTGCATGACTGTCTGGAAGAGAGCAGTTTTGTCTTTGTAAATTTTTTGGGTTTGAGATAGTATCACCACCTACAACCGCATCTGAAAGTGACAACCTGTATATTTTGCAACTCACTCAAGTATACCTGTGAAACATGTTTGATATAAGACTAGATGTAGAGAAGTATTGCATATACTGAGCACAAATTAACTGATGTAATTGAACTACACATCATGCATAGGTCCTGATTTTTAGGATTTTCTAGAATATATATATATATATATATATATATATATATATATATATATATATATATATATATGTTTTGCTTTTTGTTTTATTGAATATATATAATTGAAAAATGAACATACTAACCAATGACTCCTGCAAGAGCTCACAATCAATAGGTCCTGTATCTAGCATAGGAAGGATGATTGATGCAGAGCATCCTAAGAAGACATAAGTTGTAAATATGTTCAAAAGGTACATCTGATCTATTTTTGGTTTATGCTAGGTGTAAGGGGTCTCAAAGGATCCCCTAGGAGGTTTTGGAGTTAGTAGGAGTCTTAGGTTAGTGTGTTATTTGTTCATATAGAGTTTCCCGTCAAAATGCAGGGTTTAAAAATTTGAATTTGTGAATTGGCCTTGTGAGGCATTTTGAGGTATTATGTGACATCTAATGTTGTGAAATGATTATGTAATGTCTTAGAAGGTCCTAGGAAGGTGTATGGATGTATTTCAACGCCAAACTCATGGCAAAGAAAATGTAATTCAAGAATCAAATGTAACTGCTCTCCATACGTGGAGTTAGTGAGAAAGGAGTTGTTGCATGTTTGGCGTGGGCAGAAGAGTTTAAAAATGCATGTAGACGGAGAATAGAGTGTTGAAGGAGAGTAGAATTTCGTGGAACAAGGGTGGAGAGTCCCAAAAAGATCAAAAATTGAAGGAACTCTGCCTACCCTGCACAAGTTTGTACACAATCTTTGCATGTGTTCAAGAAAGTTAAATAAAGCATAGTGTTTGAAGAACAATCATTGCATTTAAGTGTTCCAAATGAAGGTAAGTGATATTATGTGTTGTTCATGCTGATCTTGAGTTTTTATGATTACTTTTCTTGTAAATAAGGTGGTAATTCACGCACAATCCATTGAGAATAAATTTTGTGTACACACAGTCCTCTACAACAAGCAAGTTTGCATAGTCAAGGATGATTTGAGGGTTCTTGAAGGGTTTAAAACATAATCAGGAGTTGAGAGTTTGTTATGGAAGGAGAATAGGCATGGTATAGGCTCAGAGAGCAGTTTACAAGTCCAAAGTTACACCCAACTAGTAATTTACTCCACACAGTCCTCTGAAAGAGCAATATAGAACTCTGAAACAATGTATGTTGGAAGCTTATCAAGAATCATGATCTAAAAGCCATTGGAAAAGGTAAATGGAGTGAGCGCAGACCTTCGACAAGCATCATACCCATTCGAGAGTCTTAGAAGTTCATTGAAGTGCCAAATATCATTTGAGAGTCTGTATAATGGTGGATTGAAGCCTTATGAGGGTGGATCTAGACCAAATAACTATTGGAATAGGTGTAAGAAGGTGGGGTAGACCCCAATCTACAATTTTTTTCATTTAAAATTGCCAAAAACTCTTGAAATCCATTTTTATTCACCCTTGGCCTACACATACCTGCTAAACTAGACCTAGGGTTTGTAAGAAATGGAAACTTGTATAACTTGTGTTTTACCCAACCAAAAATCATGAAACTTTGGAATCATATGTGTTTTGTCATGCCTATGAGGATTGAAGAGGTTTTAGAGTGATTCATGACTGTACAGTATGGAATACAAGAATGTGATTGATTAGGCCTAAAAGAGACCTAATAGAGAGAAATGAGTGTTGAGTTAAGTGGTCTACACTGAGAGTTGGACCAAGAAACTTTGCATGAAGCACGAAGGGGATAAAGACTATTTGGAAGTGCCCTTAGTTTGTTTGGTAACTTTGTATTTTGTTCACAACTGCTAACTTTGAATTGAAGGAGGGCTACAAGGAAAGGAGACTTAAAGAGAGAAAAGTTGATTGGGTGAAGAGTGCTAACTTTGGGAGTGTATGATTAGGTGAGAGGTATATGGGAGTTGTAATAGGCTAGTGGATGGTGTTTTGAGTCCAAGAAAGAAGGTTAAAATATTGAAACAAGGAATGAGGCTTTTAGGCCTATAAAACTATATGGAAGGAACAATTTTGAACTATGCATGGAGAGTGAAGTTGTGGAGATGATGTGGATGATGGTATGGATCCTACAAGAGAGAGTGCATAGAATGGTGATGGTGATAGTTCTTCAAGTTAGAGGAAGTCTATGCATGTAAAGTCAGTTTGTACGCCTAGAGAGAGGGAGATTGAGGAAGAGAGTTCAAGATGCAAGTAAGGCACCTGCAAGAATCAAGCAAGACCAGAGACAGAGAAGGCATTCAAGTCATGAATCAAAACCAAGTTTATGAAGTAAGAGGTTGTAGGCATTAGTCCCTGCATCAGTGACCTCTTGCGAATGGAAAGTATCATGCCACTTTGATGTAACTAGTTTCAACTCGGAATCTGAAAACTGATTTGGCTCTGTAACATTAGTGCCACTGTCACGATGATAATTTGTAGTATGTTGTTTAGCATTGTGAACTCTAGGACTCTTCAAACCCATCACATGGAGTATAAGAACTTTGTGATAGTGTTCATTGTGGAACACTCTTAATGCCCTATAATATCAATCTAGGGCGTGTTGGACTAGAGAGTGGCTCTCTAGAATCTGTGAGGAATTGCTAATTAAGTGGCTTTTCAAGGATAGGTCTTCTTGGAAAATTGGCCACTTGTTTCTGAACTTTTCTGCATAGGTTGAACCTTTTTAGGTTGCTCAATTGATATTTGCGGTGTAGGAAAATAACCTTGGGTTGGAGGGGTTATTCATATGAAATACCATGAACTATGATAATCTTAGTAGCAAAAATGTGTTTCAAACATTTGTGCATAGTAGAAAAATTTGTAACCCGCGATTACTCGACAACCCAAAAAAATTGACCTGTACTCGTAACTCGGCAATTACTTGGCCATTTTATCGCTATTTTAAAAAAAAATTTAAATTTATAAAATACACTGAAATACATAAGAAGATGAAATGAATGTAGAGATTCAGAAAAGACATAACTTAGAGTCATAAATATGTTTTATATTAGTTTTTAAACAAATAAGAGTACAATGCTCTACTTTAAACAAAAAGAAGATTACAATGGCTCATAGAAGTTCTCTCCAACTCCTCTGCTGCCCCTGGGTCTTTAAAGACTCCTCCTCTAGAACATAATCCACAAACACGTTGCCTAGATCATCACCAACCCCTCCCAATGCCTCTGCTTCCCCTGTCGCCATAGCTTCTGCTTCCCTCTCTAAATTTGCGACTTACTCCTCGATAAACATGGGCTTTTGCTGCACATCATCGGACTCAACGATCCAATCTGAGTATAGATCAATATCATCCAAGTCAATTGCTTCATGTCTATCTTTTCCTTCCACTTGTTTCACACGAAGACAAAGATTGTACCGCACAAACACAAGGTCATTGAGATGTGTTAACCTATTGCGCTTCTTTGTGTGAATGGCCTCAAACACGTTTCAATTTCTTTCACACCCAGAAGCACCACATGGATGGGACAAGATGCAAATGCCTAATTTTTGAAGATTTGGTTTCCTTGCACTATAATCTTCCCACCACAAATATGTAATAAGAGATTTATTACTTTGTAAGGCAACTGGGTGTGCATTTATAAAGAAATAACAACATTACAATGATACAATCAAAACTTAAAGGACTCAATTTGATTATTTTTTAAAATTTTACCTGGTTGATGGGTCGTTTTCCTTCGAATGCATAGAGGTGAATAAAAGAGCCTTCCCTTTGCACTTTTGTAAATCTGCAGCTCATCCACAATTATGTCTCTAGTGGCTTTGTTAAGGACCACCCTCTCTATGCATGTATTTAGGCCATTCATGACTTCCTCATCAACCCTAAATGAATCCACAAAGAAAAACTTG
The DNA here is from genome assembly GCA_037957365.1 of Torreya grandis. NCBI lineage: Eukaryota > Viridiplantae > Streptophyta > Pinopsida > Cupressales > Taxaceae > Torreya > Torreya grandis. The sequence goes on along the minus strand of JARHVA010002470.1, from coordinate 1,638,578 downwards.
GGGTTCAAGTAGTAAGTTGCTGCATGTATATGTCGATGGAGCTGTTTGTTCCATCTACGATCAATCAGGCGCCAAATGGGCTCATATTTATTTTTATTTTGCCCATAATAATTTTCTATGCTCTCCTTGGCCATGTCTATGGCTTCATACAAATACCCCATCAGATTCTTTTTTCCATCCACCAATCGAAGAACTCTAACTAGAGGCGTTGAAATCGAAAAACAAATAACGTATAATTTAAAAACTAGAATTAAGATAAATTTGAGCCTTTTTTTTTAAAAGAAATAAATGATAACTAAAAAAAGTTAAGTCTAAAGTTTTTTTGATGACCTCATCCATGTTCTTTTCAAAGACATCATAAAAAACGATCTTTATGACCTTTTGCCCTTTGGCCTTCTTGCTATAGGAGACTCCACCCACTGTGTGCTCACAAATATATGCTTAAGAGATGTTAGGGAAGTTGCAATGTTCTGCAATGTAATAAAGTTCATAGCAAATATTGTGGCTCTCGATCACACAAGTTCTTTTCCGTTGGTGTGCTCTCTCATCAAACTCAACACCCAAGGATGATTGTAGATGTAATTTGTGATAGTCTTCACCTCTTCGACCACATTTTTTGCCCCCGACATCTTTCCTATGTCTTCAAGTAGAAGATCAATGCAATGTGCTGAGCATGGGCTCCAAAAAAGTGATGGGTGTCTTTCCTCAAGAAGTTTCCCTACTGCTACATAAGCTGTTGCATTTTCGGTCACAACTTGGACGATGTTCTCCACACCCACCTCTATGATCACCTTGTCCAACATATTACACAAAGTGTTTGCATTTTTCATTTTGTAAGAGGCATCAGTGGACTTCAAGTGTACCTTAAGAGTTTAAAGAGTAAATAATATGTAGATTAGTCTCTTGTTAGTCCAAATGTGAAAACATCAAGAACAACAATTCATTAAGACTACACCCCCTTGCCTAAGAACTAGGGGGAGCATAACACAATAAGCAAGAGCACGAAATAGTGATGAAGACAACACAATTTTCTTACCTCCCTTATGTTAGCAAGTGATTGAAGAGATTGTGAGAAGCACATGATGTATTGATTAGTGCATTGATCTTATTTATGCAATCCAAAAATGGTTACAATAGTTATGGTTACAACAGTTACGATAGTTTTATCAGTTAGACATTAACTAATATTTAGTTAAGTCTCTACATTATTTAACACCCCCTCTTAATGACTAAATTAGAGACAACTCCAAGTTTGTCTCGAAACTTTACAAAAAGAATAGAACCAAGAGGTTTAGTCATTAGATCTGTAGACTGCTCTGTAGAAGCACATAAGTGAAGAGAAATATCACTAGAATCAACTAATTGTCAAATGTAGTGATGATGTATCTCGATGTGTTTGGTGCGGACATGAAAAACAAAATTCTTTACTAACTTCAATACATTTTGATTGTCACAAAATAGTGGAGTAAGTGTAGATGAAGGAAGTTACAAATCAGCTAGAATCCGACGTAGCCGAATTGCTTTACAACTGTTACTGATTGCTGCTTTGTATTTTGCTTCAGTGGAAGAGAGAGCAACGACATGTTGAAGCTTGCTTTGCTATGAAACAACTCCTGAACCAAAAGAGAACATATACCTGGTGGTAGATTTTCGAGTATCAACTGATCCTCCCCAATCAGAGTCTTTGTATAACCAATCAATCTGAAATCTACTGTCCTTTGATGAAGAATGCCAAAGTCAAGAGTTCCTTTGACATATCGCAAAACATGTTTTGCTGTTGTCCAGTATATTAGCTTCTGTTGAGACAAAAATCGAGAAAGATAGCTAACAACAAAACATAACTTTGGTCGAGTGGTGGTAAGATATATCAAGCTACCCACCAACTATCTATATAATGATTCATTGACCAATGATGAATCATCATGAACTGATAATTTCAGCCCTACCTCCATAGGTGTAGAAGCAGAATTACAATTCATCATTCCAAACTTCTTCAAAAGAGTAGTGGCATACTTGAACTGAGCAATGAAAATGGAGTGGTCATGTTGCCAGAATTCTACACCCAAACTATAGTGCAGGAGGCCTAAACTAGTCATATCAAAAGCAGTGTACAAATCTGATTTGACTTCTTAATCGCTGTCTCTACTACCTGTGATGACAAGGTTATCAACATACACAATGAGTATCACAATATCATCATCAGTGCTTTTGATATAGAGATTTGGATCATATTGACTTTGTCTGAATTCAGAATCTCGTAGATGCTGATCAATTTTGATGTACCAGGCTTGAGGAGCCTACTTAAGCCCATACAAATACTTCACCAATTTGCAAACCAAATGATCACAACCAGGTTCTTGAAAACCTTCAGGGTGCACCATGTATACTTCATCCAAATCGCCATTAAGGAAAGCACTTTTGACATCCATTTGAAATACTTTCCAACCAAACTGAGATGTGATAGAAAGAAGTAACCGAAATGCGACCGTTTTTGCAGTAGGAGCAAAAGTCTCGTTAGTCTATTCCCTCATGTTGTGAAAATCCTTTTGCAACAAGATGGGCTTTGTACTTGTCCAAAGTACCATCAACGTTACATTTGACTTTGTACACCCATTTGCAACCAGTGGGTTGCTCAGCTGGAGGTAAATCCACCAATGTCCAGGTATTGTTTCTCATCAAGGCATCATATTCTGTTTGCATCGCTTTCTCCCACTCAGGTTTGCCCTGTGCATCAGAATATCGCTGGGACTCTGAAATAGTGAAAAGATTAGAAGCAAGAGCAAAATACATAAGCTCTTCATCATCAATTGAATCCACAATTGACTTTCCTGGTTGCCAAGACTGTGTATGAGATTGAGGAAGATCACCCTCTCGTAGATCCTGTAGAGTGGTGTAATACCACTTGGGTCTCTTTTGTACCAAGGATTCCTGTTCTTGCTGAAGAGAACTATCACTAGAATCAACCAATTGTCGAAAGTAGTGATGATGTATCTCGATGTGTTTGGTGCAGGCATGAAAAACAAGATTTTTTACTAACTTCAATACATTTTGATTGTCACAAAATAGTGGAGTAGGTGTAGATGAAGGAAGTTGCAAATCAGTTAGAATCTGACGTAGCCAAATTGCTTCACAATTGGCACTGATTGCTGCTTTGTATTCTGCTTTAGTGGAAGAGAGAGCAATGGCATTTTGAAGCTTGTTTTGCTATGAAACAACTCTTGAACCAAAAGAGAACATATACCTGGTGGTAGATTTTCGAGTATCAACTGATCCTCCCCAATCAGAGTCTGTATAACCAATCAATCTGAAATCTACTGTCCTTTGATTAAGAATGCCAAAGTCAAGAGTTCTTTTGACATATCGCAAAACATGTTTTGCTGCTGTCCACTATATTAGCTTCGGTTGAGACAAAAATCGAGAAAGATAGCTAACAACAAAACATAAATTTGGTCGAGTAGTGGTAAGATATATCAAGCTGCCCACCAACTATCTATATAATGATTCATTGACCAGTGATGAATCATCATGAGCTGATAATTCCAGCCCTACCTCCATAGGTGTAGAAGCAAAATTACAATCCATCATTCTAAACTTCTTCAAAAGAGTAGTGGCATACTTGACTTGAGCAATGAAAATGGAGTGGTCATATTGCCAGAATTCTACACCCAAACAATAGTGCAGGAGGCCTAAATCAGTCATATCAAAAGCAATGCACAAATCTGATTTGACTTTCTAAATTGCTGTCTCTACTCCCTGTGATGGCAAGGTCATCAACATACACAATGAGTATCACAATGTCATCATCAATGCTTTTGATATAGAGATTTGGATCAGATGGAGTCTGTCTGAATCCAAAATCTCGTACATGTTGATCAATTTTAATGTACTAGGCTTGAGGAGCCTGCTTAAGCCCATACAGAGACTTCACCAATTTGCAAACCAAATGATCACGACCAGGTTCCTGAAAACCTTCAGGTTGCACCATGTATACTTCATCCAAGTCGCCATTAAGGAAAGCACTTTTGACATCCATTTGAAATACATTCCAACCAAACTGAGATGCGATAAAAAGTAGCTGAAATGTGACCATTTTTGTAGTAGGAGCAAAAGTCTCCTCATAGTCTATTCCCTCCTGTTGTGAAAATCCTTTTGCAACAAGACGGGCTTTGTACTTGTCCAAAGTACCATCAACCTTGCATTTGACTTTGTATTTAATGTCCCCAAATAGGACGATTTCACACAAAAGGGGTTTTCCCTTAAATCCCAAAATTTTGAAAATGAAATCAACAAACCCTAGTTTGCAAATAATGTTCCAAAAACCCATGTCAAAGCCCTAGAAACCCTAGGTGCCATAATAGTAGGGTTTTGTAGATGATTTCTAGCCAATAACTTATCCCAAAATTAATTGAATACTTGCAAGAATAATCAAAAAATTAAATACACGAAATAAGTGTTGTTTTGCCAATTTATTGTTGTTCAAATGCCACTTATGATTGCTAGAAAATTCTGATTTAATACCAAAAATACAGCTGTTGTTTTGGATATTTTTCTACTTTAAACCCTTGCCAAAATTTGCCACAAGTGCCCAAAAAAAATCAGAAAATTTCAGCGAACCTTCCAGGGCATAAACATGGTCAAAAAGTGCCCTCCAAGCCATTCGCCCTAGTCGCCAAGTGCAGGAAAATTAGGAGAGTGAGATCTTGCCTTTCGCAAGTGAAAAAGACTCCAAAATCTGTCAAAAATAATTAAATAATAATCTAAAAATTATTATTTAATTTTTTATTGATTTAGGGCTTCAAACCATCCACGAAACTTCTCCAAAAATTCACGCCAACATGCAAAAAATTAGCAAATAAATTTAGAATATTTAATTTGTATAAAATAGACCAAAAGAGGCTTCCAAACCCTCAATCAAGCCTCCAAAGTAGTTCGTTCCACTTGCAAAAATAGGACAAATATTAAGCGAAGTTAGTATGCAAGAAATGAGCCTCAAAACCCTCACGAAAACTTCACAAGAACTCCTCAAAGTAAATCGCCCCACTTCTAGAGCAAGTAACAAGATCTCCTTAGCAAAGGTGACGTCAAAGGACACCTTTTGTAGAATGATGATCACAAAAAACCGCAAACACCTTTTGAGCATACATCCCAATAGTTTCTTCAAGCATAAAAAACAATTATCAAATTCAACATATCTTCAATTGTGATCTTCACTTTGTATTTGTACCTTCCAAAGGGGGACGAACTACCTTGGGGAGGTAAAATAACTCATAAGTCTCACTTGCCTTTTTTAGAATATCTTTTCCATTCTTTGCTTTAGCTCCCAAGCCGACATTCCTTTTAATTTTACTTTAGGCCTTTTTAAATTAATTAAATAACTTGCCTTAATAAATTAGTAATTAAAATTATTTTTTGGCAAATTAAATAATTAAGCCCTTAAATAATTAATTAAATTGCTTTAATAATTAAAGTGATAAAAATCACTTTTCAAGCCATTTATTAATTAGAATAATCATTAAAATTACCTAAATTTTTCAAGTGGTTAAAACCACTTTTTCGATAATTTGAATATTTATCCAAGATAGTTCTATTTTAATAATTAATTAATTGCCTTATATTTTTGAATGATTAAAATCACTATTCAGACAATTTTATTAATTATTAGAACTATATGAAAAAGGGACATCACATTGTACACCCATTTGCAGCCAATGGGTTGCTTACTTGGAGGTAATTATCACCAATGTCCAGGTATTGTTTCTCATTAAGGCATCATATTTTGATTGCATCGCTTTCTCCCACTCAGATTTGTCCTGTACATCGAAATATCGTTGGGGCTTTGAAATAGTGAAAAGATTAGAAGCAAGAGCAAAATACATAAGCTCTTCATCATCAGTTGAATCCACAATTGATTTCCCTGGTTGTCGAGACCGTGTATGAGATTGAAGAAGATCACCCTCTCATACATTCTGTAGAGTGGTGTAATGCCACTTGGGTCTCTTCTGTACCAAGGATTCCTATTCTTGCTGAACAACAGATGGAGAAGTGGTCGACTCAAGTCGACGACGCTGATAGACCAATGGAGTGTTAGCCATAGATTGTTGCATTAAAGACAATGAGGGTGTCTCCAAAACTTGTGGTTCCTCATCTTTCAGAGGAAATACAATACTGGAAACCTCTGGATTATTAGAGATAGCTTGCTGATTACAAACAAAAAATGATTTTGTTTCTTTTATATCAACATCGTGACTAATGATGATCTTGTTAGTAGACACATCTATTAGTCTATATGCTTTGGATTGAGTATTATAACCAACAAAGAAATATTGGGCACATTTAGAATCTAGTTTACTTATCTGTTTCTTAGGAATGAGAGCATATACAGCAAAACCAAAAACACGAAAATGTGTTACCTTTGGTTTGATGCTGGACCAGGCTTCTTCTAGAGTGATGTTCTCCAAAGCCTTGCAGGGACTTTTGTTTAGTATGTAGACTGCCGTGTTTACTGCTTCTCCCCAGTATTTATACGACACATCTCTGCTGTGCATCATGGATCGAGCCATCTCCATGATTCTCTTGTTGTACTGGGAGTCTGACTGTGAGCTGCTTGCTCCTTGATTGTTTGAGCTTATTCTTTGATAGTAGCTTCTTCCTCTTCCTCTGCTTCCTCTGCTTCTACCTCTATTTTCTCTTCCTCTCCCCCTTCTCAATCTTAGTTCGTAAATAAAATTTATAACTTTGGGAAGTTGGCGTTCGTTAATCACATCATGTCATCAGTGTCACCCAACTGCATCATGGTGTTGTCACAATTAGCATCATGATGTTGTCTCCCAATGGCATGTTGTACAACATAAATAAGAAGAGGAATTATTTTGAATTTTTGAATCAAAGGATCAACACCTAGTTACATATGATTACAATGCATTTTTATTTCCTAATGGATTCTTCATATTCTGCGAACAGAGCTTTCTCTTTCCCATAGGAGACTTAATCCATTCCGTCTTGGAAGACAAAGTGACTCAGATTATCCAACTCCGCTTCCACTCTAACTTTCTCTTAGAAAAGATTTTTAAAACATTTGATATTCTACTCTCTCAGTTAACCTTTCAAAAACTGAAGTTACATCGATTTGAAAACATTTATGTAACCCAAGTCTCAACCAAGAACCATAATAAAATGAAGTCAAAACACACAAAAGCAACCAAAAAGTATCAACATATGTGGATAATCAAAATCCTATAAATTCCATTGACTTTGGTCATCACATCATTGGCCTTGTCAACTTGTATGCCTCTAATGGTGTTGCGGAACACATCTTGCTCTAGATATGATTGGCCTATTCCCTTCTAGATGCACATTGGATTCTTTGTGGTGACTTAATCATGATTGAAGTTGCAGAAGACAAAGAAGGTTTTCTTTCCATGAGATGGTGTGCAGGAGAATGGGAAGCTTGGTTTTACATGCAAAATAAACTTTGAGGAGTGTATGGGGTTGTTAGTTGCCGATGATTTTTTTCCTTTCTGCAATAGTTCTGAAATTGCTTTGAAGTCAATTCTTCTCCATTATTGGTTCGTAAGGTTTTGATTTACCGACTTGTTTGATTTTCTACTAGTGCTTTGAATTTACAAACTCGGCAAATAGTCTGACTTCTTGTTCAAGAAGTGGACCCGCATTTTTCTAGAAAAATCATCTACAAACAACAAAAAATACCTTGCACCAATAATAGTAGATGACTTCCAAGATGGCTTGCATAAATCTGCATGAACAAGATCAAGGAGCCCCTTTGCTTCTCAGACACTTTCAATGGGAAAAGGTTTTTGATTCTGTCTGTCAGCCAAACAACCTGCACATATATCCTGCTTGACTTGGATAGTAGGCAATCCAAGAAACCATATTCGATTTTTGGAGTTTGGCGAAATATTGAATATTGAGATGTCCAAATCTCTCATGCCATACAACACTGGTATTCTCCTCCACAATTAATGCATTCAAACTGACAGTGGCAGGATCAACAAGTCTATACAATCCATTTTGCCCAATGCCTAGGGTTATGACTTTATCATTTTTGATATCAGACACAATGCATTTCTTTCTTGAGAAATTGACTGTAATGTGAGGGTTTTCAGTTAATTGATTGATTGATAGAAGAATTTTGTTCATCTTAGGTACATACCTAACATTCTTGACTATGAACTTTGTAGCATTATTCAATACAATGCGTATATCTCCTATTTCTTCTACAACATGTGATCCACCATCACCTAAGGAAATTGAATCGGAAAAACTTTATTTTGTTGTGAAATTAACATGCCAGTCTTTTCAACATGTAAAATGTCGTGATGCACCAAAATAAAAAAACCAATCATTGGTAAGTCCTCTCATCGGAGCATGATGCCATGAGAGCATATTCTTCCTCAAATTCAGTTTCAACTGCTGCCACATTTGAATGCCCTTTTGCCTTTTTGTTATGTGTTAGATCATATTGTCTTTTTCCAACATTCTTTCTTAATATGGCCAATTTTTTGACAATAACAACATTTTACCTTGAATTATGGGGAAGATGAAGATGTATTTGAATGTCTTTTCCATTTTCCTTTGTATTGGGCAGCAAATGCACTTTTTGATTTGCTAGAACTGGTCTCACTGAAGTGTGTCTGCCTACGTTCTTTTTGTAGCAAATATGAACTCACTTGATCAAAAGTGAGTGTTACTCTTTGTCATCAGGTGCAAAGCTTTCACGAACGATTCATAAGGTGTTAGGCTATTCAGAACAAGAGCCACCATATCATCGTCATCCACTTTTTTGTTGATGACTGACATTTGGTCACGGAGATCTTTCATCCGTAATAAATGCTCTAACAGAGACTCACTTTTTGTCATTTTTGTGAAAAACAACAGATTTTTCAAATAAAGTACTCGACTCTTTTTTGAAGTCTAGTACTTATTATTGAGACTAGTCCATAGTGCACTTGCTTGTGCAGCATTTCGGACCTCCAGGATCATATCATCTGACAGAAAGTTTCAACAACAGAAAGGATTCTTTATGACGTTTGTCATAATCGGCAAAATTCGTTGCTAGTCATTGTTTTGTGTCAAGTATAATCTTGTCACAATCACGGAATTCCGCAATTGTCAAAATTTTATGTCTCTGTACATTATAATTTTGCCCAGTTAATTTTTGAGCCTCATGAAGGACAAGGTTCTGAACATTGACCATTTTTCACTCAGAAAAATAATTTGTAACCAATAGAATACTAATAAATTCTGAAAAATTGAGCGAGTTTGATCTCTCTGATTTTGGAATTTAACAGAGATATATTTGAATGTTCAACCACTACTAAACCTCAGAAAGTTGTTCTAAAACTCAGAAAATTGTGAACTCACTTGCTCACTTCTTCCATGATTTTGTTCTGCCCTTTGTGCTTGTGTTTTAGACTGGACACTCTACTGTGCCCTTTGTGTTTTAGACTGGATGTTGATGTATTCTATTTCCTGAGACTTTCATTGATCTTTCTGCAATGTTGCCCTTCCTCGTGTGTGTACAACGACGAATTTCGCTCGTGCCCTTGTGTTTGGTGTTGTGCTCGTTATCCTGTGTATCTGGATGGAATTGTGTTTCTTTTTCTCGTGTGAAAGCTCTTCCCCTTCTTGTGTACCTTTTTTCCTCCTTGACGATGAGTTTGTAGCGACGATTCAGGGTTTAATCTTTCCATTGATGGGACTGACTTCTCCCTCCCAGTGTGACTGGACTATCTGCGCCTTCCTACGCGACTGGACTGTATGGTGTTGATCGACGGTGATGGGATTCTTTGCAGGGTGTCACAATGGTGGATGAGATTGTTTGCTATGTGTCACTATTTCTCTTCCACGGGATTGTTTTTTTCTCCACACCTTTGATCTCCTCTTCCCCCTGTTTGTACCCTAAAACTAGGGTTTTTTCGCATGAAAAACACTCGTAACGTACCGTTCTGGCTTCCTCGAGTGGTGGCTCTGATATCACTGTTAGCAAATGATTAAAGAGATTGTGAAAAACACATGATGTATTGATCAGTGCATTGATCTTATTTATGCAATCCAAAAATAGTTACAACAGTTATGGTTACAGTAGTATTGGGAGTTTAATCAGTTAGACATTAATTAATATTTAGTTAAGTCTTTACATTATTTAACACCTTGTCGCATATAATGTTTACTTGTTGGCATAAGGATGTTTTACCTCGGCCTATGACGATTGTAGTCTTCTAGCAATGCTCTTCCACGGTGGTAGCATCTCTCCAATAGTCACTTGTTGCTTGGTGTGAAGCTTGGCATAAGTTGGACATTATAACACTACTCTTCAAAGGCTTCAAGAAGGTATTCCAGCAGAATAACCTTACACAGAAAAGCTTGTTTATCAATGGTGTGGGCATTTGTATTTATAACTCAAAGAACTAATTGTAACTGTAGGTAGGTTATGTTAAATTCTAACTTGGGTTGAGTCTAAATTAATCTACGCTGAGTCAGTCTAACTTTGGGTGGGGTTACGACACTCGTGAAATCTTGACACCTCAGTTTCTGATATTTGTGAGGCATGACAACTAACGTTAGATATTTGTGAGGTGTGAGTCATATTTTTGAATATATATGAGACAATAAATCATTTTATTAGCTCATTTGACTTTTGAATTTATTTTTGACTAAAAATTCTTTTTTCATTTTTTGAGTAAATGAAATTCACTAATTTGATTTGGAATTTTTGTTTAGGCAAGTTAATTAGGATTTGCAATATAATTAGTCTTGCTTAGTGCTTTTTAGCTTTTGGCAATTGTTTTAAATGTCATGAATTAAGAGTTTGACATGCCAAAAGTGTCAAATTACTAGGTCGTAATTTGAGTAGGGTTATAATTGAACTAGGTTAGTGATGCATACAAGATAATACACCAAATAAGCTAGTCTCATCATGTTTCTGTGCAATTAAATCCCTCATGTGGACGAATTTGGGCAATTCAAAGGATTTCTACGCTTAAAATGTGTTATTTGTTAGAAATTGAACTGAATATCAGTCTAGGCACAAAAGTGGTCAAAACTAAGTGTCTACAGTTTGCCTCTGTTTGAGAAGGCGTTGTGAGACACATGTACAATAACATCTTTTCAAAGAATGAAAAAGTTGTTAATTTAAACAGTTCAAGCCCCAAAGGGCGGTCGATAAGCCCTTGATGCCCCCTCGAGGGAGTGAGTGGCAAAAATAAAATCGTCGAACCTTCCTTTGAAATGAAGAAAACGACACGATCTAAATGGTAATGGGGGTGGGATTACTAAATTGCTCAAAGACAATTATAGACAGTAATGGCCGCGAAGTCACTGATTTACCCAAAGACGGTTATAATTAGTAACAAAGGGTGTGACACTGGTTTGTCCAAAGGTGTTTATAAGTAGTGGCACAGATAGTTGCCCCAGTAGGGTGGTAGGACGGATATTGATTAGCCCAAAGGCGGTTATAATCAGGGACTGAAAGGGAAACACTGATTTGTCCAAGGCCAGTTATAATCAGGAACTGAAAGGGAAACACTGATTTGTTCAAAAGCGGTTATAATCAGGAACACATACATTTGCCTCAGAAAGGCGGGTGGAACGATGAAAAATAATGATTTGCCCATAGGCGGTTAGAATCATTAACATGGGATGCAAAAATAATGATTTGCCCACAGGGGGTTATAATCATTAAATTGGTCAAAAACAAAATTTGCCGCAATGGGACAAATTGGCAAGGGTAGCTTATATAAAAAATCCATAAAATGGATTTATGGTGAGCTGACAAAGGGTAATAACACATTTCTAGCCTAAATTTGAGTTCGAAAATGCACGTTCGAACAAACACAGGATATCGGTTGAGAAATCGTGTTGTTAAACGGGTCTTAGAGGGAGGCCCAAAAAGATGGTGCTGGCAAAGGATAACAACATATTTCTAGCCTACATGTGAGTTCGAAGATGTATGTTCAAACAAACATGGAATAGAGGCTGGAAAATCGTGTTGTTAAACGGGTCTCAGGGGGAGGCACAAAAAGGATGGTTAAGTTATTTGATGAGATGGTCAGTCCGTTATCATCTGATTATGTTGTACGGCTTATATGTATGCTTATTCAGAGATGCTCGTCTATATAAACACATAATAAATCATTTGGTACACTTGCTTATTACTCATGGATTCAGGGATGTGTTTGGATAATTGGTTGGTTTTTGATATATTGGAGAGACGCTGCCATTTCTGAAAGACTTCATGAGCACGATTTTGTTGTAGCTTTTGATATTATGCATGATAGTTCTGGATAACTAAAATGGCAAGTCACATCCTAAGCATGGAAAACTTAATTTAAATGTAAATATAAACAACCTAGGAATAAGATATGAATCATCAAATCCCAAGTGTAAATATAACAAATAAATCAAGTGTAAGGCTAAATACAATAATTCGCAACCGAAGTACATGATATAAATAATCAAGACTTATGTGCAAACAAAATGTAATAATCTTATGACAATCGAGAAACAAATCACGAACAAACAAAGAGATGAAAAAAACAAAAACACGACAAAACACCAATAAAAACAAACAACAAAACAATAAAAACAAAGTGAACAAAACAATAAAAAACAACTAAACAATCCAAAGCAAAAAAAATGCAGTAAACAAACTACTTTAAACACAGAAACAAACAAAGTAATCAAAACAAACAATAATACAAAAACAATGGTTAATCACAATGTTAGTGCAAACAGTAAATAAATTGTTCGTGCATGTGTAATAGAGGTGTTATTCTTGACGACAAGGTGACCCCTAAGCTAGGTAGAAACGACACAAGGTACAACAAAAGAACAATTGGCACAAAGTTGCCCCTAGGAGATAGGAAAACGACACAAACAAGACAAACATAATGGGGGGGAATATAAGAAAAGGAAGGGGTAGCCACGCTGACTCCAGATGCACTAGGCAAGTGGACGCTGCCTACATAGTTCCATGGACATAAGATTCAATGTGAACTTTAGGTCAAATGTAGTTCTCCCAGGATATGGGATAGAAGAAAATAGATGATAAGAAAACATGATTGACGTGTAGAGGAAAATAAGAGTGATCTCGCAAAACAACGAGTGTGTGAGAAAAGAGGGGATGGCATTTCTCAATTATGAGAATGTCAACGCAAACAAATCGCGTAAGCACGAGAGTATGGTTTAGGTTAAAATCACACTAAAAGACAAAAGATGAGCATGCACAAATGAACTGAAATGGTAATTCATAGTCTACTGCATCTAAGGCTTAGAATAAGAAGTTGCTCGCAAAACGACGAGAGCGTAAGATGAAGCCAAGTGGTCATTAATGTATCAAAGTCGAATATATAATGCTCACAACATGAACTCACAAAACGACGAGAGCGTATGGCTTAAGGCCAATAAGGATGGGGGAACTAAAAGACAAGTGTTACTCGTGCGAAAGTTAGGAGTCCCAAAATCCTTAATGTAAAGAAGTGGTCGAAAAAGAAAGGAAAATGCAGCCGAGCTAACCCGAGATACCCCATGTATTCAGGTGCTGCCTACATAGTCCATGTGGACCTCAGGTCGATGTAGTTCTCTCAGAAATGGGAGGAAAAAGACCAATGTGGTCTATAAATAAAACTGAACAAATAAGATGGCCCATCCTAGAAAATTTTGGCTGCTTTATATCTTGCGTGGAAATTCTAAGCCAATTATCATTATTTTTGTGATTTTCTAGATCTTTTACAAATTGTTTTGGAAATTTTTAGGCATCTCAACTCAATCAAGAATTACGAGACACAAAATAGTCCCAACTCGCAAAATGGCGAGAGCGTGGCTTATGATGATTGAGCTGACCTCAACGGTAATTGAATGCTGCCTACATAGTCTCAGTAGGATTTCAAGTCATTGTAGTTCCGCCTACACAAAAGGCAGTGAATTACTTTCAAATGTTTTCGGTGTTTTTGATATCTCAACTCTATCAAGAATTACGAGATACAACATGGTTCAAGTTTGCAAAACGGCGAGAGCATGGCAAAAGGGTCACTGAGTTGACTTCAATGTTAGTCAAGCGCTGTCTACATGGTCTCGTTAGGACCTCAAGTCACTGTAGTTTCGCCTACACAAAAGGTGGTGAATTACTTCCAAATGTTTTTGGTGTTTTCGGCATTTGAACTCTATCTAGAATTATGAGATACAACACGGTTCAAGCTCGCAAAATGGCGAGAGCATGGCAAATGGGTGATTGAGTTGACCTCAGTGTTAATCGAGTGCCTCAGTGTTAATCGAGTGTTGCCTACATAGTCCTGTTAGGACCTCAAGTGACTGTAGTTTCACCTGCACGAAAGGCAGTGAATTACTTCCTAATGTTTTTGGTGTTTTCGATATCTCAACTCTATCAAGAATTACGAGATACAACACGGTTCAAGCTCGCAAAACGGCGAGAGCGTGGCAAAAAGGTGACTGAGTTGACCTCAATGTTAATCGAGCACTGCCTACAGAGTCCCGTTAGGACCTCAAGTCACTGTAGTTTCGCCCATTTAAAAAGGCGTCCAATTACTTCCAAATGTTTTTGGTGTTTTCAGTGTCTCAACTCCATCAAGAATTATGAGATACCACACAATTCAAGCTCGCAAAATTGCGAGAGCGTGGCAAAAAAGTGACTGCGTTGACCTCAATGTTAATACAACGCTGCCTACATAGTCCCGTTAGGACCTCAAGTCATTGTAGTTTTGCCTATTCAAAAAGACATCCAATTTAGTACCAACAAGTTCCAGGTAAAAGGCAAATGGCAAGGCAAATGATAACAATAATGGCAAGGTGATGCGGCCATGCATGGTAAAGGTGTTGCTCCTAATTTGCTCATAGGTAGTTATAATTAGGAAACAACGACAAAGGGTAAGTGGTACTAATTTGCCCATAGGCAGTTATAATTAGTAGCACAAGGTGGGATATTGATTTGTCCAAAGGTGGTTATAATCAGTGGCACCGGTCAAATGTAACAACAAATGAAGGATGCAATTGCCAGGACCACTGTCACACTGCTTTCATATCCTGCCATTCGAGCATGTAATTTTGAAACAATTGCTGGAATTGAATCTGTCATCAACCACTAAACGTGTCTGAAGTACAAATGAATCAGAACCAAGGCCAAATGTGATAGGCGGGGTGAGGTAAGAATAATTGGTTGGTGAAGGGTTAAGGGTATGGTAGAACGGTAAGAGGTATAGTACAAAATACAAATAATAGATGTAATGTGGCATAACTTAGACGATCCTTGTAGACAATAATCCGAATCCCTCAAGCATAGAAACGTTTGAGGTGCATTATGTTCATAGGTTCATCAAGTTCATCTCCCTCCGGTTTAGTGAGCATGTATGCTCCATAACCGTAGTTGGCAACAATTACATAAGTCCCTAACCAGTTTGGTTGGAACTTTCCCTTTTTCTTGGACTCAGGGTTTACATTTTTCTGATTCTCTTTTAGTACCAGGTCACCAAGCTCGAATTCATGATGCTTAACGCGTTTGCTATATTGGCCTTTGAGTCAGTTTAGATGAGCCTGAAGATTATTCAGGGCGGCCAAGGGTTTACCATCAAGTAGGTCTAGCTCCTGCAAGCGAACCACTTTGTAATCTTCGTCGTTGATAATGTGTTGTAACGAAATGCAGAGAGAAGGCAACTCGACCTCAATGGGAAAAATGGCTTCAGTTCCACAAACAAGTGAATAGGGTGTAGCTCCTGTTGGAGTTCAGAATGTGGTACTGTATGCCCAAAGGGCGTTAAACAACTACAAGTGCCAATTACGATCAACGTCATTGACAATCTTCTTCAGAATATTAACAATGGTTTTATTAGAAGGCTCAGCTTGGCCATTGCCTTGTGGATAGTAAGCAATAGAGAAATATTGTTTGATGTGGTATTGAGAACAAAGTGCTTTCACATCTTTATTCTTGAAAGATCCGCTATTATTAGATATAATGTCGGAGGGGATGCCATAATGGCAAATGAGATGGTTGAATATGAACTTGGATATCTGCTTGCCATTGATGTAAGTGAGGGGGATGGCTTCCATTCACTTAGTGAAGTATTCGGTAGCAGTCTGGACGTGTTTATGGCCATCTGAAGATGTTGGATTGATCTTCTTGACAAGGTCGAGTCCCCATGTTGAGAACGGCTATGGTGTTGTCAATGGTTTGAGTGTCTTGGCTGGAGCATGAATCAAATTGGCATGCTTTTGACACTTGACACACCTCTTCACATATGCAGTTGTGTCTACTTCCATTGTTGCCCAGTAATAACCAATACGCAATAAATTTTTGGCTAAGATTTCCCCATTGGTGTGGGCTCCACACACTCCTTCGTGGACTTCTCTCAACGCTAGTCGAGATTCTGCCGAAGGTAAACAATGAAGTAGAGTTCCATCATAGCTTTTACGATACAAGGTCGGTCCAAGTAGGGTATTGCGAGAGGCTTTGTGGGCAAAGGATTTTTGCTTTTTACGTGATAAATTGGGAGGCATGGTTTGGTTTTGAAGATAGGCATATATATTTGAGTACCAGGGAGACATGGGACCAACATTGTCACAAACCATCTCGACAGCTATTTGTTCATGTGTCAGCACTAAGAGATGTTCAATAAGAAATTGATAATCCCTAGCTCTATCAGTGATTTGGATCATGGAACCAATAGTGGCCATAGCATCCGCTATGCTATTAGTGGCCCGAGGTATTCTTTCAAATTGGATGTTCGTAGTCTGCTGCTTGAGAGTATCGACCATACCTTTATAGGGTACCAACTTTTCATCTTTGGTCTAATATTGATCGGTGGCTTGATTGATGATTAACTGAGAATTGCCATACACCAGTAAAAGCTGAATGTTCCACTGTATTGCTTGACGAAGCCTTGCAATGAGCGCTTCGTACTCGGCCATGTTATTGGTATAGGGAAATCCAATACGAATGGACTTGGGAATGAAATCCCATTGTGGTGTAACAAACAATATTTTGGCCTTTGATCCACGAGTCTTGAATGAGCCATCAAAGTACATCTTCCACCATTCGGCCTCAGGAGGTGCTTCTGCTTCTTCAACGGTCATGATGGCCTCATCTGGAAATCCAAATGTAAGAGGTTGAGTATCTTGAAGAGGAGATTCAACAAGCTGATCTGCAAGTACTTGCCCGTTAATATCTTTTTGGTTGGCATATTCAATTACAAACTCTGTCAATAGCATGATCCATTTTGCCATACGACCCTATAGAGCTGATTTGGAAAGTAGATACTTGAGCGGATCTACTTTGGCAATAACAATGGTCTTGTTATTTAGCATGTAATGACGCAATTTTTGAGCTGCAAACACCATTGTTAAACAGGGTTTTTCAATTGGCGTATAGTTATGTTCATATGTGATCATTGTTCAACTTAGATAATACACGACATGCTCTTTTCCCTATTCGTTGTGTTGTGCCAAAAGTGCCCCTAGGGCATTCTCAGTTGCTAACAGGTAAAAAAGTAATGACTTGTTTGGCATTAGTGGCAACAAAATAGTTGGGTTGGCAAGATATTCTTTAAGTTGATTGAATGCTTTTTGACACTCTTCGTTCCAGGAGAATGTAACACCTTTCTTTAGCAAGTGCGTAAACGGATGGCATTTGCCTGCTAATTGTGAGATGAAGCGTTTGATAGATTGAATCTTGCCTTACAAACTGTGGGGCTGCTTCAAGGTAGACGGTGGTAACATTTTTGTAATTGCACGGGCTTTGGCTGGGTCGACTTGAATGCCCCTATGAGAGACAATGAAGCCTAACAGTTTGCTAGAAGTGATGCCAAATACACATTTCTTCTGATTAACTCTGATGTTGTACTCACGAAGTCTATCAAAGATTTTTCATAGCACGACTAGGTGATCGACATGGGTCTTTGATTTACCCAAGAAATCATCGACATAGTCCTCAACAATGTCGTGTATTATGTCGTGAAAAATCACTGTCATAGCTCTTTGGTGAGCGGCTCTGACATTCTTAAGTCCAAACGACCGTTCTCCACAGAGTGGGGAACGCAGTCTTGTGCTGGTCTTCTAGTGCTATACTGATCTGATTATACCCTAAACAACCATCCATTAGAGAGAGCATTTCATTACCAGTGGTTGAGTCGACTATCATGTCAATATTAGGCAAGAGAAAGTCGTCTTTCAGGTAGGGTTTGTTGATATCTCTGAAATCAGTGCAAATCCTGATACCTTCTGGCTTTTTACTTACTGGCACAATGTTTGAAATCCACTCTGAATAGTCTATTGGTCTGATGCATTTTGCGCCTAAGAGTTTTTTCAACTCTTTCTTTACTAACACAACAATACGAGAATGCATCTTACGCAACTTCTGTTTAACAGGCTTGGCATTAGGATGTACAACGAGATGGTGTACAACCAAGGCGGGGTCCAAACCTAGCATATCTGAATAGGCCCATGCAAATGTGTCAACAAATTCTCTCAAAAGCTTTGTAAAAGCTTCACGTTCCTCATTGAGGGATGCGACTAGTTTAATCCACTTTGGGTCCTCTAGAGTCCCAATATTTACCTCTGAAGTGTCCACTAGAAGTGTAGAACCATCATCTAGAATAGTTGGCAAGGAATTGAATTGATTGACAACGACGAAGTCCTCCAAATGGATTGGCTCTTCTAATTCTCTTAAGCAGGACGAATCAAAATCTCCTAATGCTGGCATTGGCCATGATACAAATACCTCAAGGCACTCGTGAACAATTTGTGCAAAAGCCCGTTACTCTTCAGTACTGATATTTGATCCATACATAGACTGTGGGCTAAAGGTCCCTTGTGCTTCATAGGAAGAGGGGTGAACATCCTCGTCTAATGGCACTGAAAAACGGTTTTTACCAAAAGACTTGCCTTTCTCTTTACTTTTTCCCTTGTCAGAAAGCGCCCCAAAGAGGTTTTCACTTTCAGACCTCAATGTTTGATTTTCTTTTTCTTTTTGGCTAGGGAAGTTCACCCGCTCTCTGAAGTAGGCAACATGATCCAATTTGATAGCAAAGCCCTGCTTGTGGTCTCTAAGAGGAATGTGACTCCTTAATTCCAGAAAGTCGTATATGGCCTCATCATTTTCGAACTTGTCTAATGGCATTGTTGAATCTTGCTAGTCGCATTCTATCAATTGGGGATGGTAAATGGTTAATTTTGAAAGGTCGATAAACAGGGTTAACAGTGCAAATGGCATGGAGGTCAAATAAGTTTATAGTAGCAAGGTCATCATAGATGCTACAATTAGACCTTGCATCACTGTCAGCATCGTTGTCGCTAGTCATTGGCATTGGAATGTGAATTAGGTATGTGGGGTCACCCCTAGGTGGTTTAAATCCGATACCATGAGTTCCCTTGTACTTAGATTGGTTCGATAGTGCCTTGTTGATGTAACTCGAAGCCTCTGCTTTCATAAGCTAGGTGATCCATAATCCGGTTGGGAATAGGATACTCCGCGCTTTGATAACAATCGACCAACTCAATGTAGAGCCATGAATCATCTTCTGCTAAGGGGTCTGGGTCCTGGTCTAGGCTAGAGGCCGGTTTAAAGACAATGGTCTCGTTCAGCTGAGATTTTCCTTTGGTGTCCCACGCAATACTAGTAGTCTTGGCCATAGGTCTCCCATAAGCTTTAGGATTGTTAGGCAATTTGGCAATATGGAATGCATTATGGGTGCTATATTCTCCAATACCTTTGTTTATTGCATGAGTATTTTTCATGGAGGTTTGTGAAGGAATCTTAAGCTAGGAGGACTAAACACAAAGTCATGACATGACACTAGTCGAGAGACAACTCACTAAAACTCATGAAACACTTCAAGAGACCTGCAACAGACTTTCAAAGCTGAATATGAGTGCAAACAAGGACAACATGCTAAGGAAGAGAATCTATCACTTAGCAAGATCAACTAGTTAACAAACACATTGAGACAACTCATGGAGAAGGTAAACCAGACAATTCTTTATTGCTCAAAGGCTGCAAATGAGCAGGTCTTCGCCATACTCAGGTGGAAGATACAAACTTAGCCAAAAGTGACTCAATATATAGAGAATGTGAGAGTGGAGAGAAGAAGGGTGTAGGAGAGAGAGAGTAGACAAGTGTCATGTGAGATACAACAAGAAGAAGAGTTATAGAATTGACTCAACAGGTCCAAGATGCCATGTGTAGCTCCTTTGAAGATTCTCTAACTCTCCAAGTGGCGTGGGAGTTGAATTGCTTGCTTGACACCTTGACTAGCTTTTTGAAACTCTCCTTTGTCTTGACATGTTGAAGGACAAGTGGCCTTCTCGATGATCAGATCAGTTTCTTATACCTCTTTACTCTGTTCTTGACACCTCTCAAATGATCCCAACAGGTTCTCTTTGACACACCACTTCTTTCTCATGCAAGGTGTTTAGCGGGCTCTTCATCTCATTAGGCCTATTTTGCACACAAGTGTCAAAACTTGGTTTCAGTTACTTTAACTCGTCTAAACTTCATGGATGGCCTATTCATACCATATTGGACCTGCAACAATCCATTTTGAGGCCTCAAACAAGCCCCAACAAGTTGTTCTCTACCAAAAACTTCAAATATGCTTCATTCCTTGTAGCCCTAAAAGAGTACAAACCTCCTTATGTAGAGAACAGTACAGAGGAACCTGAGAATCTAAGGTCATATTCCATTACCATCTATGGCTTTACAGCTCCAGGTTCAATTTCATGCTCTTAGAGTGAGTGGAGATACCTCTTTTTGCCCTTTCTCTCTCCTAACTAGGCCTCAATTAGGCCTCCCTGCCAAGAGAGTGAAAAATGCTTCTATAGGCTCCCCATACGTGCCAAACCCTAAACAATTGTGTGATTCACTTAGAAAACATCCTCCCCCTCCATGCCAAATTTGAAGTTCTGACTCATTGTACGGATATGTAAAATAGCAAAAAACAATCATTTTAACCCTATTTCGTACGGTTCCGTACAGTGCTGTACCAACCAATGGCATGGGATGATGCTTAGGGGAGTCTTGAACATGTTCTGGGTGATTTGGAAGTTTGTCTAATCCATCTGAAGGCATGAAACTGGATTTCTCTCTCATTGGGTCCTTATGGCTCTCCTAGGCAGCCTGAAAGTGCTTCAATTTCTTAAGGATGATTCATAAAGCCTTGGGCCTGAATCCTTCAATCAATTTCAAAAACTTCAAGTGTACTAGGGTAGTCAACTTCCCCTAGGAGCCCAAGGTCCCATGCAAATTCTCCTGACCGTACCAAGCAAAAGAAAGTGACCTCTCGGGTTAGAAACAAGCATTCTGTGAGACTGAGCAAGATTAAGGTCTGTAGGGAGTTTCTCTGAGTTTGGTCTGAGTTCTAATGACCTTTGTGAGGTCTGTGAGGTCCTCCTTAACATATTCCAATGTTCATCTTGCCGCACTCCACCAAACTCTCTAACCACCTCATTTGCTTAGGCCTAGGGTTTGTAGGCCAAGTTGCCTAACTTACCCTAATGGACTGTATTCAACTATTTCTCTTACTGTCAGGACTTCAGGATCTTATGAAATGCTTGTGTAGATATTCCACCATCTCCTGAAGATTCTTCAATGCTCGCCTTAACTCCGACTGTCCTCACTTCACCACTGATTGCCCAATAAGTCTGTACATACACTTAGGCTTGTGTAGGACTGAGCAGGGTCATCAATCTGTGTTTGACTGTTTGTTTCAGTATTGGAGGTCTAGAACTTTATAAAGTGTTGATATAGACCTTTTACCACATCCTCAAGGGCTTCTCAATGTCTCTACTTCACTTCAACTAGCCACTTCTTAGGATTGACTATCCATTTCTCAAGGTCTGCCTTATGGAAACCTGTGTGTACAACTAGGTCTGTGCAGGGCTTGAATGGGGTTTGTTATCTTCAAGCTTGACTCCGAGGGCTATTGATGGAGTGATATCACATTATGCTCATTACCCTCGATCATGTTCAAACATTCTACCTCCCTCAGTCATTTCAACCATCTTCAACACTTACCACTTCTTAGGATTGAGTAGGCAGAATTGTGTATATGCTTATGACCCCTGTTTTAGAACCTCCTTTGGTCTTTGCTTCCTCATATGCACTTAGCCCTCATTCCTCAGATCCTTTCAAACAACAAATGTTTTCTTTGATTAAACAGGCTGTGTGAAGACTGTATGTGACTAACATAAGCAGGCAGGGTTTGAACTTATTTGCTCAATCCTTCAACTCTTGGCTTAAAACCTCAATGAATTGAGTGACTTGGGAACCTGAGTTCTTCTATAGACTTCAAATACATATACAAATCACTGTTCAAGATTTTGAGAGACCTTAAGTCACTCAAACAGACCTACAGGCCTGTGTATCTGCCTGCACATATGTATTTGGAACTGGTCTGCAGTTTGGGGTGTTCTAAGAGACTTTCTTTCAACATTGAACCCCCTCAACTTCTTGATGCTATTGATGAACTCAATACCTCATTCAGAGCCCCTGAAAACCTCTGTGCTTTTCTCCACATCCACAGTCAAGACATAATTTCAACTAGCTGTAGGTGTTTGTTGAAGGGGTTCTGAGTATGAAAGATTTCTAAGACCAATCCCCTACGTTTTCAAAGACTTTGCTCCATGTTGTTGAGAGTATTAAACTCTCACTGTCCTAAGACTCTAGGCTCCATCATCCTCAATGCTCAAGCAAACTCCCAACTGGCTGTAGGTGATCAACTAGGCAGTTGACTGTATATTGGCTTGAGTTTGAAGTATTTTAGGTCTCCAAGGCCATCTTGAAGACCAATCCCAAACCTCTTCATTGGCTTGCTCTGTCCTATTGTTGTCTTAAGAATCTTTTCAAAACCTTGAAACTCCTTGCTCTTTTGGGAACATCACTGTCAAAGCACACTTCTCTCACATCATGCTGTAGGTGGTTGTCTGAATGGACTGTGTATGTGAGTCTTGAGTTGGTCTTCAAAGCCAATATTGACACTTAAACAGTGGTCAGTCTTCATCAAGAGAGGTCATCTCCTTACTACCTTCAATCTCCATATAGCTCTCTCAAAGAATCTTCAAACTTTTGTGTTCACTGTCATTCCTCATACAGTCTGCAGGTGAATGAAGATGACTGTGTTACTAGGTTTTACTGTGTCTTAATTTTGGAATTGGCTTCCTCAACACACCATGGTGTTCTAACAGTAGCCAAACCTATTGAACAGTCTCTCCTCAATTCATTTCAAGTTCATTTGCCTCTCAAAATACCTTATCAGACTTCTGTTATTTTGACTGCCTATACACAGAAACCTGTAGGTCTCCTTAGGTCTGTTAGCTCAGTCATTTAGTCTTTTGCTACTTTAGGTGCTTGGAGATCTCTTTGACCTACTGACTTCTTCAATCCTGAATCACCACCATGTTCTCATGCTTGGATATTCAACTCTAAGCCTAGGCATCATTGAGTTTCTCTGAATGACAGACCTACAAGCCTGTGGAGGATAGAGACTGCAATTTGATGTTTGAAGCTTTGAAGGTGCAACAAGGAGTGTTATGACTCAAAGGCCATTGTCACCACTGTATCAACTGTTGAGACATGAAAACAAAACTTTGAGTTCCCTAAAACTCATACAAACTCACTCCACTCAACTGTTATGTAGACGCACAGAAAACAGTCTCAAGAGATGAGTGAAGGAAATGATCATGTGAAGCTTGTACGGAATGCTTGAGTGATTAGGAAGCCACTGATGAATTGTGGAGGGAGTAGAGGACATTGGAGAACCATTGAAATGCATTTGACCATCTGAAGAACTTCTGGAAAACAGGAAACTAACATTCACTTGCAAACTGCTCACAAGAGAGACTTTTCATGTCAAAAGGACATCCACATGTGTCACCATGATGAATAAACGTGTGTGAGGCATCTACAAACATCTGAGAAACTACTCCAACTGGTTTTATGCAGCCAAGAATTCACAATTTGTTCTGGAGTTGCTCTAAACTCAGCCTATGCGGTTTTGAGCTCTCAAAAAGTAGTCTGGGCTCTTAGCAATTGTTCATAAAGCTAGGAGCATAGTTCGCATACTCGCAATCGGCGAGTACTCTCCCAGCCAAAAAAAAGTTTACTTGACGAGTACTCGACGAATACTTGGGAAAAAAAAATTGATTTTTTTTTTTTTGGTCAAGTACTTGCCAATACTCACCGAGTACTTGCCAATACTCGCGAGTAATCACCAATACTTGCGAGTACTCGCCAGGAGCAAAAAAAATGAATAATCAGATGATTCCTGCGAGTTTGAACAGCGGTTATTCGCTGTGTGTTTTTTTCGGCGAGTACTCGAGTAACCGGTGAGTACTCACCAGTTATGCAATCTATGGCTAAGAGCACCAATCCAACGACCAATGTTGCAAATTGGAAGTCCATAGGGGTCCCAAACGTTGGCCAAAATATCAACCTCCAACTCAAACTGTCCGACCTGTACCATCTATTTTATTTCTGCCTTCACTAGCTTGTGAAGGGGACTATAGGAGAGAGAAGGATGTCTGCAAATGTGGAGCTTGAAACTTCTTTCCAAGTTGGTTTCTGACTTGTAGAAGTCCAAAGGACGTTCCGGAGCTCTTTTCACTTGCACATGACTTCAAGAGTCCATACAACTTTTAACTCTTCAATATGGCGTTGAAATCCAATAATCCGACCTTTTTCTGACATGTTGATAGGTGTGGTAGTTATGTAACTTCTCCAAGGTCTTTGGAAGGTGTGTGGTATGGATTTTGAAGTCAGGGAACTTTGACAAACACAAGTATTAGCCAAAAACCACATTTTCATGTATTTTCACCACCTTAGAGGTAGCAAATGGATCTCAAAGTTTCCAAAACTTAATGGAATGTTGTTAGAAGATGTTTAGGACATAAAATGACATTAATCAACCCCTAATCACTTATGACACAACCTGACCATGCTTTATCTCTTCATGACATGCTTAAAACACTATATGACTACAAGATGATTTTACCTTAACTTCTCCAAGCTAACCTTAAACCATGCTATCAAGGTTAAATGAAGACTCTAGGGACCATATAGGGTATGACATGACCACATGACAAGACTATGACGAGTTTGAATTTGGAGGGGGTGGCCAAAGTTGACGTGGGGTCAAATTTGGTCAACAGTACCTTGTAGGGCTATAAAAAAATGTAGTAGTTATGAGGGGCCTACCTCACTTAGATCATTGTTCTTTGACAAGTTGGAAATCAACACTCATGCAATCTAACAAACAATCCAATGTAATATATAAATCCCAACCCTTATCCCTATGTATGAGATGCAAACAACTAATAAGGACTATATGCTCTTCCCTTAATTATTCAATTTTGCTCTTGATAGAAGGGGTGCTGCACTAACACTTCAATAGATGGCTTATCAGTAGAAATTAGAGCGTGACCTCCTATATATGGTTGTTGGTGGATTTCTAAATGCATCAATCCACTCATGTACTTATAAACTTATTGAATTCAAACTAAGACCTTGTTGGTGTGCAAGATGACAATCAAAAGGCAGGGAAGTTGACAAAGAAGGCACTAGAAACCAAGCAAACCAGAAATAGGCATCAAAGGACCCACAAAAAAAATGACCAGGGTTATACTTGTTTGATCTTGCTCAGGTAGACCAAAAAGTCCTAAAATGGTGTTTTGGACATTTTAGGATTAAGGTCGGATTGAGGCAAACAAAAAGTCCATTTATAGGTTTTCAAGCATTTTGGAGTGAATGGTGGTATTATCTTTGACTTAAAGTGCATCGAAAGTAAATTTATAAGGACAACATAAGGCAAGGGAAGGCAATATGGGGCCCAACACAAGGGAAAACGTGCTAAGAGTCTAATTTGAACCAATGATCCATATGTACATAAACACACTAATACCATAGCCACAATTAGGTGTCTACATAATGCTCCACTTTGATGTGCATGCGTGCATACATATCAAAGTAAAACAAACAAGTGTACCTGGGAGTGCATGAAGAAGTTGCGGCTGATATCTGTAAGTGTTGCTTGAAGTTAATACTGGATATGATAATGATTTGAAAGTCAAAAGCAAGAGAGAGGTTACCTTATCACAAAGTTTAGCTCCTGTAACTTGCAAAACAAAAGAAACCTCGTCTCCTCTCAATATGCACAAGCATCCTGACTGCCATGGGTCCTGGAACAAGCATCCATGCCCTTGTGTTTGGAGTGTAAAAGTCCGAGTACCTACAAACATAATGGAAACATTTGCAAGCAGATCAATGTCTATATAAATCGATAATCAAGAAATTGTTGAAATCACTAAATAAAATAAAAGAGTAGGAACAAATACCCCTGGTGTCATATGAATTGCATCATTGTCTCTGTAGAATCTAAACTATCTCCAGTGACTATCTTTAGTAAAAAAGTTAGTAGAAGAATGCTTAGTAACTGCCTCCAACTATGTGGGGGCAGGTAGAAGAACGTTTGGTGACTGCCTCCAACTACATGGAGGCAAATGTTTGTAGTGTGCCTTGTGTGTATCTTCATGTAATTGGATATAGAATATGTGGATCATATGCCCCCTTGCATATCACTCATCTCAAAAGAAAGGGATTACATGTACCATGTGTAAAATTGGAAACCCTAAGATTGTGTTATCATTAAAGTGCATTTATTTATAACATATTTAAGTATGATCAAAGAAAAATATCATCATTAAAGCACATTTAGTAATCAGTTGCCCCTGCAAGGGTAGGGGCTAAGCTATGAGGGTGCAAGTAATTGCCCCATTGTATAAGTGGTGAATGCACCAACAACAGAATGCCCCAAGGTGGATAAGATAAAATCAGTGAAGGTGCAACCGTGCAAGTAATATGCCCCAATGTATAAGTGGTGAATGCACCACCAATATAATGCCCCAATGTGGATAAGATAGAATCAGTGAAGGCACATACATTAATATGTCTCAAGGTGGACAAGATATAAGCAGTGAAGGTGCAAACAATAGAATGCCTCAATGTGGACAAGATATAAGCAACATAAGCATAGACATATCATGCCCCAAATAGACAATATATAATTGATGAAGCACAACAATATTATGCCCCAATAGATGCAAGGTAGAAAACAAGGAAACTCAGGCAACAAGCATATATGCAATCAGGAAATAATGTGTATGATATAGATCATGGCAGCAATCATGGTAACTTACAAGCAAAGTAAGCATACTAGGCACATAGCAATCATACCACACTCATAGTAAACAAGGAATATAGTATCACGCACAAGAGTATACAATTCCAACAATGGCATGCATAATAAAGAAGTCAAGCAATGCCACGTAGAGTAGACAGTGTAATTAGACCACATACAACAAACATATGACACAAAGTTTACAACTAAAGCATCTACTGTAGAGAAGACAAGAGAGGCACACTAAGCAATAAGCACCGGCATGTAGAGCAAGCAAATGTCAAACAAGAAAGACACACCAAACAATAAACAATATAGCAAACACACAAAGCAGTCTAAAACCAACACAAAGCACTCAAAAGCATAACACACAAGACATATGCTAGACTAAGATATAGGATCAAATAGAAAGCTCAATATGATATAGTAAACCATGAAAGATAGAATTTGAAAGCACTGCTAGATGACATAAGGATGTCCTCGGGTGGGCCTAAGAATGGCCCCATTGTGAGCATGAGGATGCCCTTGGTTAATTGTGAGTCAATAATATGTAGAAACCTATATATCCTGCATTTAACTCAATAATACCATTAGTAACACGTGTAAACAATATAGACAAAACCTCTAACAATAGGTAGATAATCACGATATGGTAAACTACATAACTATGTAACATACAAAGACAAAGGCAAAGAAATGTTTGTTTTTTAGAAGACATGAAGCAATCAACAAATATCAATCAAGTAGGATGAAAGCCAAGGGGCCACAAGCAAGAAAAAGTAAGAAGGGAGGGATCCCTATTAACCTACAACTTCCCTCAAAACTATGTGTGCACTGGGACAAAAGGCCTCAATATGTATTTTGCTGCATTACGGGGAAGCTTGTACAAGCTTTTGGGATGGGATGGGAGCATCATTAGTGCTGTCATTGTCTGTATAATCATCAACACGTAATTATAATTGTCATAATCATTGGCATTGTAATCATTATTATTACAAATGTTTGCATTTTCTTGCTGTAAGGTTGCAATCAATGAAAACCAATCAAGTAGGATGAGCATCATCATTGTTCTCATTGTCAGTAGAATGATCAACACTATAGTAATTATCGCTATTGTAATTATTGGCACTGTAATCATTATTATTACAAATGGTTGCATTATCCTTTTGTAAGGTAGCACCTTTCATTATCCGAATGGTGTGTCGAATGGTTGGATCTTTGATAGGTGCTTTATTTTGAGTAGGTGTACAAGGCTACGATAATATTACTTTGGTATGTGGATGAGTAGGTACTTTAACTTTAGATGCATGTGCTTAAGATCGTATGGTTAGCTTCTTTGTTAGCTCTTTAGTTAACACCTCATGTCGAACTGGCACAGAAGGCTCTTAAGTAGTGCCTTGAATGGCGATCACTTTATTATCATGGGCAAATTCCAAACATTGGTGTAGTGTTGACGTGACTGCTTCCATCTGATTAAGCCAAAGACATCTAAGCAATACTTCATATGTCCCTTTATTCGACAATATATGAAACCAAACTAATAAGGTCTTAGGACAAACGGTAACAGGTAAGGTAATGCTCCTGAGTGATGTCCTAGTTATGATATCATATCCTCTACTAATTACAGTTGTACCCATTAGATATTTATATGTATATCCAAGTTTGGTAACAAGTTCATTGTGCTTACATTAATACTTGAACCATTGTCGATCATAATTCCTTTTGTTAACCTTGAATATGTATCTACGAAAGTTCAAATGAATAATGGACCATTGCTAGAATCATCATTTAGAATTTCATGGCAGTAAAATGTAATTAGAGGAGGCTCTTTATGCATGTCATTGATCACACCGTTGAATCCACCAGGTGTATGCACATTATAAACCCATGGAGGTTGTTTTTGAGCTATCATATGAACATCATCTTGGTTTTTAGATTGAGTAGTATGATTTGAAAGAGGGTTGGTAAAGATATTTAGATGGTAATTTGGTTGAGCAACTAATTCATTCAAAGTACAGTTGCAACCCTCTATTTGGATTTGTTAATTTTCGTTGAAGTCTTGGATATTATGCTTCAAATTAATGCGTTTATTTGTATGATGGCCAATGATTCTATTGTAATCATAGTATGCATTAGCATCATCATTCTTAGGCAAGGACCTTGATGAGTCAGTTTCTCTCTAGGGAGGTAAAAATATCATATTGTATTCAAGCAATCGTTTAAGCACATTTTGAGGACTCTAAATGAACCATGTAAATTGCTTTTGCTCTCTTTGTTGAGAAAGAACTATCCTGTCTAATGGTTGGTCTGCCGCATTTGCCACATTCTTAGGTTGAAAAATATTATCATTAGCCTTTTTTTTGCATGCTGATTTACCTTGATATTTAGCTTCACTAGAGGTAGGGGTATTTGTTCCATATTTAAGCATATTGGCATTTTAAAATCTTGATTTCATAGTTTCTAATTGCGTGACAAAATTCATCGAAAGATTGGTAAGAGTTGAAGACCACTTTGTATTTACCGAGTTGAAGTAAACTTTGAGAGAACATACTTCGCAATTCACTATCAGGAAATCGGTGACTCATATTTGTAAGCATGGGTTTGAGTCTAACCACATACTCACTTTCTCATTAGGTCCTCCTTTAAGTTGGGCAATCTGTGAAACTGTGACCATGCTAATGTTGATTGAAAAGTGAACTAAGGAATTATCGGCCAAAGAATTGAAAGTGTGTACGGATTCATATGGAAAAATGTAAAAGCAATCAAGAGCATAATTTTTAAGGCTTCTAGGAAAGAATTTTGTCAACAGTTTATCATTGTTGACATAAAATCTGGGATTGGATACAAATTTATATGGGTTCGTTGGACTTTGGTTATAGTTGATGCTGCACATGGATGAGTAGTGGTGGGAAGTATATGTAATAAGAGCATTCAAATATTAAAATTGAAGTGGATCTATTTGTTGGGTTTGGGATTCAATATGACTTATATTATGTTATATAGTATAGTTTTGGTTTCAATAATGTAAAATATCTTAATCATGTTTGATTAGAGATATTTAGTAGGTAGATGTACACGGATAATTACACAGGCAGTTGTGTCTGGTTGTTGAGTCTCGTGTAAGTTATATTATATAAACTTGCACTTTGTAAACAATGAACACAATGAAGCATTAATCTCATTTGACTCAATAAAATATAGTTTTTCATATAGATTTACCTGTGTATGATTTCTGAATAGTGGTATTAGAGGTTTTATGAAAATGGGTCGTGAGAAGGATGAGGCAACTTATGGGTGAAGGAGCATGTGGAGAGACTGGTAAAAAAGTTGGAGAGGAGTTATTTTTTCTCATTTTGTTGAGAATGATTTTATTTTTCCATAAGATAAAGTTTAAATGATTTTTTTTGAAATAGGGAATTTGTAGTTTTGAACTCGTATTTTTTTCATGTGGCAAGAGAGGCCATACATGTGACAACAAAAAGAGGAGGAGAAATGTGAAACAAACCCATTTTAATTCTTGCGAGGAATGATTTTACCGTTTTAAATCTTTGTTGTAATCAAATTTTTTTGTTGAAGGGCATTTTGGCCTGAAAAGCTTGATTTTCTATTGCTTGATTTATTTTTTGTAGCAAATCCATATAGTTTATATGGACATAAGAATTCCCTTGGTGTTGTTGCTGAGCATGGAGAAGTAAAATGTTTATTGTTGGTTTTGTACTGAAGAGAGAAGTGGCATTAAAATAAATAAAGGAGTGCGAAAAGCATGTGATAAGAGGAGTTGTCTTTCAGATGATATATTTGTTGTTTGTTGTTCACATCTGGAGAAGAATGGCATGAGAGAAGTGCTGGTATTTCATTTATTTGCTGCTTATCGTCCACATGTGGGTCCCATATAAAGCTAATACCAATCCCTTTGGCTTCATATTTGCTGGAAAAAGCGTTCGGGCAGTTTTATGCATTTGAAATATGAAATAGTCTTTCAACGAGGGCCTGCAAGTTTCTTATTGCTGTTTGGTGCAATAAAAACCATTAACAAAGGCACGAGAAATGAAATCTTTGAGTCATGTGAAGCGGATACAATAAAGTTTAATAGCTGGTGCCATACGACCATAAGAACTTGAAGGATATTTCTCATTTTTTGTTTTGATAAAGCTTGAGAGTTTATGGATTAATATTTTCTGTTGAGTCTTCCATGTGAAGTCCACTGACATAATTATGCTAATGGGTGACTGCTGCATACTTTATATCCTTGGTGATTTTTAATTGCCGTACGATTTTTTATTTATTTGAAGGCTAAAAACATCTTTGGTTAAATAAAAATTGTTGGCAATTTTGCTTCAAATAGAACTATAGTTGAGTTGGTCAAAGCTTCTTGTAAAGTCATTATAGACACAAAGGTCTAAAGTTCAACTTTCATTTATCTCTTAGTTATCTTAATTTTCATGCAAATATGAACATGTAAAGTTGAGTTATCTGTCAGTTTTATCTTTTATATTTCATGCAAAGTTGAGTTATGTGCGAATTTTAGCTTTTATGTGTCAAGTGTTTGCAAAGAACAAGTGGTAGTAGTCAAATCTCAAGTATTTGAGAATGTAAGAGAGCATGAGATCCATACTCACTAAGTGCAAATCTAAGATTTTAAAATCCTGTCATTTTTAGTGCACTTAGCCTATGCCTATGCAATTTCGTCATTTTGTCTTTTTGCATGAAGGTAGGCATGTGATCACTCGTTCTGTAGATTTTTGAACATCCCCATCGAAAGAGTTAATTAATGATTTGAAAGTCTCTCCTTGTGTTTTTGAAGGAAAATGTTTTAAAAACAAATAAATAAGGAGATGAAAATTATGAAGGGTGCATTTTTGGTCATATTTGATGCCCTAGTATTGCTCTGAGTTTGAAAATGGGCAATGTTTATGAGAATACCATGAATGTAACATTGTGTTTTCCCATCACTGGAATTGTCGGAGACAAGTTGCATTTTGGGGTTTACAAGTCCTTCAAGATCGACTTGGCTGACAGAGCCTACAGAGACCCATGTTGAGTTCGCTAGTAACTCAAAGATAGGGAGAGTGATGTATTGGCAGTTTTGCTTTTGCCAATTTTTTGATCGAGTTTTCTTCTTAGTTGTTTTTGAGCTTTTGCAATGAGTAGACTAGTTATCTAGTGTTTTTGCTACATAGACTTCTTACCTCTTGTCTGATGAGAGAAGACATTGTTTTGGTTTTTGATTAGTCTTCAAGTGATTGTACATGCTAACAGAGGTTTTAAGCACCATTAGTGTTTGCAAAGTGGTCATAGTTGTTGGACATTATGTAAGATGTGCTATACACGTGGTACAAAATTATTATCTACACAAGGATCGATGTGGTTGAGTATTTCCATGATGATGCTCATACTACAGTACAAGTATATATGATCAAAGGTATGAATATTCCCAAGATGATACACATCTTCGTGTCAAGTGTCACAAGGCACATGAAGGTCAGGTTGTGGTTGCAATAGACATGTTGACATAGGTTGATTTGTCATGCCCAAAATTTCTGTCCGAAAACCCAAGTTAAGTATGGTATTTTTTTGTGTGTTTGATTAATTTAATAATACTGAAATGTTTAATTGTTGATGTCATTCATCCAATGTTATTACAAAAGTGTGACACACAAGTATTTCAATGGTTTATTTAATTTGTTAAATTTTCTAGACCCACAACAAGGCTTTTGAAAAATGTGGAATACAAACATCTTTGAGTGAGAGCTAAGTTCAATAGCGGCCTTCAATAATATTACAATGCTTGAGAGTCCATTTAATATCCTTGTTATGAGAGAGGAATGATGTGATGTCCTAATAAGAATGTCCAATTTAATTGTATTTTTTTTTATTTCTTTAGTTCAAGACGACAATCTATCATTCATCTAGTGTCTTAGGGTGCAAAAACAATTGGCAAGACTACCACCCTAAGGCATACCAGGGGGAAAAACTTGTGCTATGAAACTACACATCACTCCTCAAGAGCACACAAAACAAGGGAAGTTTCCATAAAAAAATTAATCTCAAGACAACTACCACCAATATAAACCAACCTCAATATAAGGGCTAACAATATTCAAACATGGATCGATTCCAATAATTTTATTTAATAATTAAATATAAGTAATTTAACAAAAATGTCTTAAACTAATGTGAGGGATGACAGGGTAACCCTAACCTAGCCTATGACCTAGGACCCGATGGTCCACATCTTGAACAACCAACATAGCCGCTCCTTAGAATCAAGGTTAGATGTAGTTCTCCACTTGAACTTGTGAAAAGTCTTATTTACGAGATGTCATCAACGAAAGGGGTTGGTGATCTAAGCCAACAAGGGACAAATTAATGCAAATCAAGCGAGCTTATATAAGCTCTAGATGTCAATACTCAAGACCAAACCACTCACGACATTCCTCACATAAAACAACTTGACAACCCAAGATGAGCGTGTTACCCAAAAGCACTATCTCACAAAAACACATGAGTGTTGCAAGCAAAGATAAGGGATCATATGTTCCTTGACCTAGTTAATTAGAGTTCTTAATGATACAAAACTCACACTACTTGGAGAAGCTCCATCTTGTGAGAGTCTCTCTGCAGTCGACAAGGTCAAGCTAGAAGTATCCAAGATCACTCAATAGGGGTATAACGTAGGTTACCACATAACCACTAATTAGTGTCATACCTACTAATCAACCAAGTGTACTACAAAGTTGTCAACTAGGAAGGATATGAATGTACGAGGAAGAACACCCCAAGGTTATTGATTAGAATTCGCACTAAGGATAAGTGCCTTGTGGGCTAGTAGTTAGCACTTGTGCTAAAAAGAGCACCTTATAAGTTAGTTATTAGTGCCCACACTAGGAAAGCGCCCTAAGGGTTAATTACTAATGTCTGCACTCACTTCCCAAGCTACCTACATATTTGCTATGATCACTGTTATTCATATAATCAGGGCCCTATTGTAGTTTACCTGTGAAGAAAATGAGTGTTAGTTCTATTGCGAAGGCATACAACCTTCGCCCCTTGGCGTCACTAGGTTTACTTTCACAAATCCCTTGTGGGTATTGTTTCAGCCACTAACCGGCCATTGTATAATTAACCTAAGGATTAAAAAATTACACCCTTGCACAAGGAGAAAGGCTCGTCCAAACTTTCCGACTCCGAGCAAGGTGATACAAGATCATTTAAAAGCACGCTCTAACCTTACTGGAACAATCTCCTTCCTTAGACCTAAATATAAGGCAACTAAACCAGTCATTAGATAAAGTAAGTTAAAGATCCTTAATCCAAAACTAAGGTGTTAGATGCATTTCCTAGGCTAACAAGACTGTCAAATGGTCGTCGATCATTAATTCAAGGCAATACACATTTAACAAACCAGAATGTAAATGCTAATACCAAACAACATTTTTTTTTCACGAATACCCCTTTGATTTAATTTAAGAATTAGGCGATGATTTTTTCTGATGGTTTAAACATATTTCCTAAAATAGATACAATGCGGTTTTGGCTTTGGATTTTTTGTGTGGAAGAATCTAATGAATTTACCTCACATTCTGAATCGAATTTAACAAGCTAGAAAGTGCATTACAATTTATTCATAAAACTGGTTTTAAATTTTTTCCTGTTTAAATAGTAAAAACCAGTAATAAATTTATTTGATTATACAACTGAAAATTTAAAGCTATTAAAAATGTATTGCAACTCTTCGATTTGGTGATTTCATTTTCGAATAATTAATTTTCTTTGATTCCAAACTGACTTTAGAGACAATGAAAAGTAATAAAAATTTGCTTCGACAAATGTCTTCCGGAATCGTTTAAAAATAGTTACTTTTGGAAATAAAAATTATTTGATTATTGCATCCATACTTCCACGTCCAAATAAAATCTGTTCCAAGTCTCAGATGTGACAAATTTCAAATTTAGGTATTTATTTTATTTAAGCTCCAAAAGGTTGAAAAGGGGTAGTAAAGTACTAAAATTTGTTTATTTGATTCAAAGAGTCAAAAGTTATTTTCTTTATTAATTTAAATGCAGGATCTATTTTGCAGAACCAAGGGGCTATATTAAAATGGCTAATTAAATTACAGACTTGGCCTTATGATGAGTTTTCTCTTTTGGAAAAAATACCTTGAGGGTTCCACTTGCATTTCAAGATGTCTTCTAAGTTAAAATTTAGGTTTTGATCTAGAACTAGACATACATGAGCTACATTCACAAGTTATTATCTTAACATTACTTAACACAACCTATCTAGGTTATCAAAGAGAGCCTAGATCTCCATCAAGATTATGGTTTGAATACTCAAAGTTATTAGTATTTGCATAACATCATTAGCATTACATATCTCTATAATATAATCCAAGGTTAGATGTATGTCTTATAAAACAAATGTTGTATTTCTAGAAAACCATTATCTAGACCTTTATGCACATCCTATCGAGTTAGATCTAACATCTAGCTCTTAGATTTGATAATTTTCGTTTTCGGATAATTAATTTTCCTCGATTCCAAACTGAATTTATAGACAATGAAAAGTAATAAAAATTTGCTTCTGCAAATGTCTTCCAGAATTGGTCAAAAATGACAGTTACTGTTGGAAATAAAAATTATCTAATTATTGCATCCATACTTTGCATCGCATCCAAATAAAATTTGTTCCAAGTGTCAGATTTGGCAAATTTCAAATTGAGGTATTTATTTTTTCTAAGTTCCAAAAGGTTGAAAAGGGGCAGTAAAGTACTAAAACTTGTTTATTTGATCGAAAGAGTCAAAAATTATTTTCTTTATTAATTTAAACACGGGATCCGTTTTGCAGAACCAAGGGGCTATATTAAAATAGCTAATTAAATTACAGAATTGGCCTTACAATGAGTTTTCTCTTTTGGAAAAAAATACCTTGAGGGTCCCACTTGCGTCCCAAGATGTCTTCTAAGTTAACATTTAGGTTTTAGTCTAGAACCTGACATACATGAGCTACACTCATAAGTTATTAACATTATGTAACACAACCTATCTAGGTTATCAAAGAGAGCTTAGATCTCCATCAGGATTATGGTTTGAATAGTCAAAGTTATTAGTGTTTGCATAACATCGTTAGCATTACATATCTCTATAATATAATCCAAAGTTAAATGTATGTTTTATAAAAGAAATGTTATATTTCTAGAAAATCATTATCTAGACCTTTATGCAAATCCTATTGAGTTATATTTAACATCTAGCTCTTAGATTTGATAATTTTCATTTTCGGATAATTGATTTTCCTTGATTCCAAACTGACTTTAGAGACAACGAAAAGTAATAAAAATTTGCTTTTGCAAATGACTTCTGGAATTGGTCAAAAATGACAGCTACTGTTGGAAATAAAAATTATCTAATTACTGCATCCATACTTCGCATCCAAATAAAATCTATTCCAAGTCTCAGATTTGACAAATTTCAAATTTAGGTATTTATTTTTTTTAAGTTCCAAAAGGTTGAAAAGGAGTAGTAAAGTACTAAAACTTGTTTATTTGATTGAAAGAGTCAAAAGTTATTTTCTTTATTAATTTAAACGCGGGATCCGTTTTGCAGAACCAAGGGGCCTATATTAAAATGGATAATTAAATTACAGACTTGGCCTTACGATGAGTTTTCGCTTTTGGAAAAAAATACCTTGAGGGTCCCACTTGCGTCTCAAGATGTCTTCTAAGTTAACATTTAGGTTTTAGTCTAGAACCAAACATACATGAGCTTCATTCATAAGTTATTATCTTAACTTTACGTAACACAACCTATCTAGGTTATCAAAGAGAGCTTAGATCTCCATTAGGATCATGGTTTGAATACTCAAAGTTATGAGTATGAGTGTTTGCATAACATCATTAGCATTACATACCAATATAATATAATCCAAGGTTAGATGTATGCCTTATAAAAAAATGTTATAGTTCTAGAAAACCATTATCTAGACCTTTATGCACATCCTATTAAGTTAGATCTTACATCTAGGTCTTGGATATACAAGCCTTGACCTATCTATAGGTATACAAGCCTCAGCCTCTCTATAGATTTAAGACACTTGTGAAAAGTATAAGATACCACAACCTTTTAATAGTACGATCTATATCGGAATCAGGTAGTTAATTCTATCTCTGAGCCACTTACTACAAAATTTGAAATACCTTGTAAGGTTAAGTAACTAGTGTCCATTCAAGACCGTATAAGACAATAGAGTCCCAGTATATATAAAAAAGGTCTGACTTTCCACGATACCCAAATGTGGGATATTACTCTAGGCTCTAAACAAAAGGGAAAACATAGCGGTGTTTTTTTTTCCCTCTTCCTTCTAACTAATATTTTTGAATAAAAGGCTACATGAAGAACCCTACTTCCTTTATTCCCCTTTACTGATTCTTCCTTTATTCCCGTTTACTGATCTTGATTCCTACATGTTTTTGAACTAATGAGATTCAGGGCTCATAGGTTAACCCACACTTAGCTGCGGAGGAATCCTCCAGTAGGAGGTATACACTGATCATAAAAGGCCTGATAATCCTTGTTATCCCAGGATTGAACCTAATTTTTGGAGGAATTGACCCAGCCCTGAAAACAGTAAAAGCCCAAAAGCCTTACTTTTGCAAAACCATCAAGAGGATTTGCCCTACCAAGAGTAACTATTCAGTAAGGACACCCATTGCTACTTTATTGCCACTAGTCTTGTAATCAGACCTCCCAACGAGACCCAAGGTAGCTAACACACAATGCAATCTATGCTCGTTGTAAATAATTCAAAATTAGGAATCAGTGCAAGTGAATTGAAAAAAAAAACCCACATATCAAAACTAAAGCACATTGAACCAGGTCATTGATAAAAGAACCAGACCAAATCAAATCCATCGTCTCAGTTTACTAAGGGAAAATACATTGGCATATGTTAAAGTGACAAATTGAGCAACGTGTTGAAGATTTGAGGAACTGGGTGCATATCAAAATTCAATGGAACACATACACAAATGCGAACACCAATTTTGTTTTGGGTAAACTGCTTGGATATTTGTTGTGATATATAAATTAATGGGATTAGCATATACCAATTTATAAATAATCTTATCAAAACCAGAAAATCCTTCGTAAGCAGCTGAAATATTCAAGAGTTGAACTTACCAGAAACAATGGAGCTGTTGGCCATCCGTTCTGATCTGAAATAGCGGAGATTTCTGGGCTGTTGTTGTGACTCCTCATCCTGAAATTACATTCTGGTACGTGTTTCAAAGCACTGAGTATGACTGGTAGTCTTTGGTGGGATCAAACCACAGATATATTTGCTGCTCCTGGTCACCCGTGAAGACATTGGTTTGGGTAATGTAAGGTTGCCTGCTTCTGTTGCCTAGGAATTCGAAGTCTATTTCGTCATGCTCTGCATTCGTAGAAGAAAGATAAAAGGCTGTGACGGTGTTTGACTGTTCATAGAGAAGGAGCTCCGCCTTTCTCCCGCCATGATTTTTTTTAATGTTGTGAGCAAAGTAGCTAGGGGCGTAATTTGTATGGAAAGGCATGCTTATTGGCTTCCTGGGCTTTGACCCATTTCTGCCATAACCATGTCAAATTCAATTAACAATATTTAAAAAAAAATTATTTTCCTTGCAAGTTGCACCATAATTGCCCATTTTGCAGTGCATGGGCATGTAGCTGAGCACATGGCTACCTGACAAAATGTCTTAAAGAAAGATCTTCTCACTGATTGCATTTCTAGCATTTAGTGTACACCCCCTTAGCCTGGCATGCTGTGACTGCCATTAATCCCAAGTTGACTTGGGTTGTGGGTTGTTGGAGGATTAGGGACATAAGTTGAATTATTATTTTTATGTTAATATCCCAAAATATAAATTCTATTTCCACAATAATGAATAATACCACAAATTATCCATATGAAGATATTTAAAACTTATGTAAATACTTATTGCATTCAATGGTAAAAGTAACTGTGTCCACGTCAAAATTCCTTTGAATTAATAATTTGTTTGACCAAAACTTTTAGTAACCTCATCATAAGGTTGAAAAGATCTAATCGCTATTTTTATCATGTTAAAGACTGTGTAGAATGGGATGTTACATGATCAGTGCCACATATATAGAGGGCCAGTTGGCAGGTTGCGGCAGGTGTTGTGAGATAGCTTCACAGTCTTGTTGCTCCAGATCATCTTTTGGTCCCCTTTGGATCCTGGGGGGTTTGTGATCCAATATAGCTTATCTTATGTTTTCTAGTATAATTTTTGTTTTAGTAATGTAAAATATCTTAATCATGTTTGATTAAATATATTTAGCAGGGAGTTGTACGTGGATAGTTACACATGCTGTTGGGTTGGTTGTTGAGTTCTGTGCAAGTATTATATAAACTTGCACTTTGTAAACAATGAACACTGTGAAATATTATTCCTATATGACTCAATAAAATATAGTTTTTCATATAGATTTACCTGGGTATGATTTCAAAACATATATGGTTTATGCATATAACTCATAATACAGAACACAAATCTTTCCTAAACTATCTCTTTATTCATATATTAATATTCCGTTTCAATGCTGCATATACTCTTTATCTCTACACCACTACTCCCTCTCTTATCTCTTTTAACCTCCTTATCTCATACTCATATACTCATTATTCACTCTTATACACCCTTATATCTGCTTATATCTTCTTGTACACTTATACCTTCTTATATTAAATATTACAATGGTGTGGTATAAATACCGATTTAATACCTTTTCTTAACCAATGGATACATTTCCTCTTTAAACAGTCTATCCGCAGATGCAACTAAGTGCTGTACAATACTGCATGGTACAAAAATGTAGAATCCTTTGTTTTATCAGTCTGTCAACACTTCTGCTGTTGTGGCATGTATGGAGTCTTTGCAACATATCTTTATGTTGATCTTATGTTGCTGAAGAATTCTGATAACAATCATTATGCACGAATTCAAGACATGAAGCATATAAAGACTTTGATATGAGGAGAAGGATCACCCTTACCGTTGAGCAATTCAAACTTAGGAGCCACAAAACTGGTAGGCAAGGATCTCATATGTCAAAGGATTGAGTAATATATGGTGTAAATTGACCATATGACTTTGCTTTTGAAAACCTTGGGAAAGCGATTAAATCTTTTGTTGCATATCTTTCATAGTTTGCATAGTTTGTTGAGGGATTGTACCGTCAGGGGTTGGAATCAAAGTAGTAGTAGCATATGTAGGAATATAAAAATTAGGCACTTGAGAAACACTGTAGATAAGAGAACAAGGCTGAAAAATCTGTTGAGATGGTTGAGGAACAACCAAAAAAACATTAAAACCATTTTGCAAAGGCAAATATATAGCAATTTGAGTAGACGAAGCAGGAGGAACCACATTAGTAGCAATTCGAGACATAACCGTATTAGTCAGCATGGGACGGGAACCTCTAGAAGGTTGATTATCATTAGAAGCATTCAAAGATCCATTATTAACTGTAACAAATATTTCTTCAACTATGGGTTGTTTAGCTAGGGCTTTACTCTGCACATGTTTTATCATAGATAATATTGTAGTCATTTCTTTAGGACGGTCGAGAATATGTTTTCTAAATATAGCAAGTCTTTCTATCCTATCTTTCTTTACATTAAAATTATCATTATTTTGAGATCCACTAGCAACATTTTCATTCACATTATTATCATTCATAGCATTGGTATCCAAATCATTTTTATTCATATCATCATCCACGTGTATCAATAGAAAGAGCATTAATCTCATTAGCAATTGCCATTTTGTTTTTCAAATGAATACGAGTACTACTCAAAGGAAGTTCAACAAAATCAATTGGTTTACAATTCAATCCACGATTTAGCCTAATAGGGGACTTAGATCTAATCTCCTTAGGTGGAATAAGATGGATACATATACAACATGCAAACTAGGGTTTGCAACAACACACAACGAGCTAGGGTTAATGGTGATAAAACAAATAAGCTCAATCCTACACAAATCAGATCCGTAACAAGAGCAAGGGCTATCCCTAGAAGGAAATGAAACATGCAAAGTGAGGGTTTATTGAAACTGTAGGTAGAATTGGATCGAATATGCAATATAAGAAACAATCTAACCCTAAGAGGTTTAGGAGGGCATGGGTTCACAAAAATGTAGCTTAGTTACAATGCACAACATGGCTCTAAGCTAATAAAAGTACACTAAACCTATATAAACACGTGCACAAACCAAACTAAATACATCAATACAGTAGTAAGGCCATATCTGAAATTTTAAAAAACAGGGAATAAGATGCTTGGAAATTGACAGAGTTCGTAGAGAAATACCTAAATTGTGACTAACTTGTATGTTGTCAGAAGCTGAAAACAGGTCTAAAAGCAGTCCTAGAGCAAACCCAGAAAATTGGTGCAGAATTGAGAATGTGTAGAAAACAACTAGGATTAGGTTGGTTTGATCATGGTCAGACCAGGATTGTTTGGGTTCTATCTTGGTAGGCTAAATCCGGTCCTGGTCAATGTGGCTGATCATGGTCAGATGATGTTAGATTCTAATGAAATTTGGCA
Organism: Torreya grandis; assembly: GCA_037957365.1. NCBI lineage: Eukaryota > Viridiplantae > Streptophyta > Pinopsida > Cupressales > Taxaceae > Torreya > Torreya grandis. The sequence continues at coordinate 1,596,783 of JARHVA010002470.1, read as the reverse complement.
AATGCCTTCATTTGTTTTTGCTTGTCAAAAACCTCTCTTTCGGATCTCCCAAATTTTTTTCTCCTTCCCCAACCTAATTGGCTTAAAAGCACCTTGCAAGACCATTAAAAAAGGATGTAGTTATAAGGGGCTTGCCTCAATCAAATCCCTATTCTTTGACAAGTTGGCAATCAACACTCATTCAGTCCAATAAGTAATCCAATGTAGCAAGAAGATCCCAACTCTTATCAATATGTATGAGATGCAAGCAACTAGTAAGGACTACATGCTCTTTCCCTAATTATTCAATTATGCTTTTGGTACAAGGGGTGTTGCTCTAACACTTCAATAAATGGCTTACCAATAGAATTTCGAGTGTGTCATCCTATGCATAGTTGTTGGTGGATTCCTAAATACATCAATGCACTCATGTACTCATAGACATCGTGAATTCAAATTAAGACCTTATTGGTGTGCAAGTTGACAATCAAAAGGTGAGAAAGCTGAAAACCAGGGCACAAACAACCAAGCAAACCAGAAATAGGGGTTAAGGGACCCACAAAAAAGATGACTAGAATCATACTGGTCCGATCCTAGTTAGACCAAGAAACCCTAAAATGGTCTTTTGGGCATTCTAAGAGCATTTGGAGTCATACTGAGGCAAAGAAATAATCTATCTATAGGGTTTCAAACATTCCAGATAAAATGGTGGTATTATCATCGACTCAAAGTGCACGAAAAGTAAAATTGTAAGGACAACATAAGGCAAGGGAAGGCAATACAGGGCCCTAACACAAGGGAAAACATGCCAATAAGATCCTAATCTGAACCAATGATCCATATGCACATAAACACACTAATACCATAAAAAATAACTAGTCTTGTACCAAAATTAGGTGTCTACAAGTATGACTCCATTCGTAGGTGTTGTTCAATGAGGCCATGTCCTGCTAAAGAAGTGTAGCGAGGCCATTTCCGCTAGCGATTGTAAGTATGTCGAACTATAGGTATGCCTCAATTCACGTACAAAGTTGATTCTCTCCGAGTATTTGGGAGGGGGGCATAGGGGGGTGTTAAGATTTATTACACATAGTTTGGTAGGCAAGTTTAATTTATGAAACTTATTATTTGTTGGTGGTTGTTAGGATTTAATCTATCTTAGGAGGTTGTTAACACAAATGGGATTAGTTGTGTCACTTGCATGAAATTGGTTTATGTTGATAAGGATTGTGTCCTAAATAGTAGAATCACAACAGGTCTATGTAAATATATAAATATTCATGGTTTGAATGTATGAAATATCCCGATATGAATATATTTTTTTTTGGATGGCTAGGGGAATTGGTAATTAGATAGAGTTGCACCTGCGCGAATGCAGGGTCAAATCTGACTAGCTGCCACTCTAAACCCTATGCTCCACGGAAATGTCCGCGGGTTAATCGGGGGATTCAAACCAAGGACTACTTGGTACGGCAGACTTTAACATCCTTATCTTGACCAGTTGGTCAAATCCTCGGGGGCCTGATACAAATATAGTTTGGATATCTTTGTAGTAGCTATTAAAGATTTTACTTTATTGCGTAGGTGAATACGTGCTCCTGTCATTTCAGAAGGTTATTTTTTGTTCCACATATACATCAACAAGCATTAGTGGTTATCAACATATTGTTTGGACATGGTTATAAAAATATCAGGCTGGTATTCTCAGGTGACATAATGTTTCTATCTAATTTCTTTTACTAACGGTTATAAAAAAGGAAGGCTGTTATTCTCAGTTAAAGGGTGATATAATGTTTCTATTTAATTTTTTTTACTAATTGCCTTGTCTTGGATGTTGAAACTACAGTAGTATCCTATGAAATTCAGAGAGAATGTGCGAATGTTCCTAGTTTTATTGAATACTGTTTCTTGAGAAAACTAGCACCTTCCATTTAGTTCTTGTATATGTGTTTTTATCTCAAGGCATCTCGGTTTCAGTGTTATCACCATTGATACACTGCTATGTAAAAGTGGTGTTAAGTCACAACCCATTATGTCTTTAATATGATGATATACTTGATTTTATGAATGGATCTATCTTTAAAATAAATCTGCTTGATAACTGAATATTTATGCAACAATGCTACTGGTGAGGTCTCAGCTGTACAATCATATGCTCACATCCAGTTGCTAGTTGCCAAATCTGAGCTGTTGAAGTTTTCACATGAAAAAGTTTGCTCATTGTTATGAAAAGGTTAAAATATGTATCTTATTTTGTGTCACACCTGCTGGATTCCTCTCTCAATTGGAAGTAAATCATTCCTTGAAAAAAACCAGCCTTATTTGGGGAATAGATCTCCCTACCATGTGGCATAGCCAAAAAACTAACACACCATATTCCCATATTCTACCAAGAGATTTATTTCTTTGTTGAACTATATGGGTTTATAAGATGATAGTCAAATAACAACTTAAAATGGCTGGTGCGGTTTTATTTTTCATTAAATTTGGTTTTCTTAGCATCTCTGTTTTAGATTCAACTGATTATTTTTGATTGATGAATAATTTACAGAAGCAGGGGAAGGATGTAGATTTAGTTCGGGTATATGCGGAGAAAATAAGAGACCACAAGGAACTAGAGTCAAGATGGGCCATTCTAAGTGAGACACGGGTTGAATATTTCCGAGGAAAGGACTTTATTTCCTTTTTTAAGAACCATTTAGAGCTTAAGGAACTACTGAGAGTAGATTACTCATCTTTGGAAGCTGAAGATATTGGAAATCTTTTCTTAAGACGTAATCTTATGGTGCGATGTGATCGTGTGCTGAAGACAGTTCGACCTGGAAAGAAGAAACTATCAACTTGGCCAGCTCATTTGGAGCTTTTCCCGGTACAGTTATGTCCATTGTGTAAGGAGATAATGCATTTAAAATTCCCATAGGAGATAGCGGATATGTATGCCATGCATAATGTAGAACCAGTAAATTATAGCAAAAGAACATGTTTTATGTCTGCTTGAATGGATGAAATATTCTTAACTTACCATATTGGATATCAGTTGAGATGTATTTTCTAAGTCTTTTGTATGTTTGTCACTTTATCTCATTTTGAATTATTCTAACTTTTTCCAAGTTTAATAATTTTCAGATTAGTGTAGGAATAAGTGAGTTTTGCCAATTTTCAGGTGCCATAGTTAATGATACCATGGGATGGGTGTATCCTCAATCAAATCGCAAGACTTGTTTCATTCGTCATGCCACTTCCAAATTATCTTCAACTGGAACACTGTGCCTTCATTTTAACAAAACACCTTTACTCCTTTCAATTCCATTGAAAAATCAATGCAACTCGAATAAAAACCTTAGCCTTCATTTATGACAGTGGCATTCAAAAACAGAAGTTGCTTACAAATACCTTCAAGCATAAGCATATGGCCAATTTACAAGCACAGTGATTTATTAGCAAACATCACTTACTAGTGAATAAAAAAATAATCATAATAAAATTTTCTTGACCACGGATAGAGAAAAATTCTCTTACCCAATCTTAATAATTTGTAACGTCTTGTTGCAACTGAAAGAACTTTTAAAACTTAAGTACAACAAGAACACGCACCCTAGAAACAATAAGCATCTCCAAGTATTATAACTATCTCCATGTATCAATCAATAATCCTGCATAACCAATCAATGAGACCAAACAACATATGATCAAATATCAATGTGAGTTGGGGTAAGAATTCAAAACTATTAAAATAAACATATCAACCAACTGTTGAAAAAAACTTCATGAAATTAATTTCATTCACTAGTCATGCCTTATGTCAATGTCATGCATTACGTCTATGCTATGCTATGCTACGTCTTTGACATTGTTATTCTTGGTCATGTCTCCTTTTGCTTCTATGCGTCAGTCTCCAATGCTATATGGATTTGTTTACACATTGAACACTATACTATGATCATTCAACTACCATGAGTGTTCCACCCATCTTGGGGATGGAGGGATGTGGTTTTAGGGATGGAAAACAATTTCTTGGGTTTTAGGGACGGTGTGGGGATGTTTTTTTTTTTTTTTTTTCTAAAAAGAGAAATTTATATTAATTCAAAGAGTAAAACATATATACAAATTCTACCATGGTAGGCATGATAACTATTAGTCCAGGCCATGGCACCAGAAACATATCTATTCACCACTGCCATATAGAGGAAGTCAATCAAGATCTAGTATCTTTTGGATATCTACTTGTAGCTTAATGGGCCACCATATAGGTGGTGAGCCATAGCAAACCAAATTTTGATTACCTAAAGCCCAATTGGCTAAAGCATCTGCCACTTTATTCTGATGTCTAGGAACATGGGTGAAGTATATCTCTTGAAAATTAACTTTCAACTGGCTAATTTTGTCCATCTCTCTAGTTATTTGCCAATTCTAACCCTTCTGCAGTATCAAATTAGATATATTTATATATTTAAAAGACACATAATAAAAAAAAACAAAAAATAACTTTAACAAATAAAATAAGCTAAAATTTAAAACAATAAATTAGTGTTAGGCATAGGGTTTTACATTTTATGTTTTTTAGGGTTAGGGCTATTATTTTTTACGTTTCAAAAAAACATTTTTTTTTGGTGGGGATATGTTTTAAAGTGAAAGCATTGGGGACGATGTGAACATCCCTGGGACATCCCTTAACTGTCCCTGATGCCTTTAAAAAAATAGGGGATGTCCCAGGGGTGTTATTTTTTCGCTTTTTTTTTGGGACATAGTAGGACACCCTGTAATGTCCCCATTTCCACATCATGAATAAATAGGTCTTGAAGACCTTTAGTCTATTTCTCCATAGACTAAAGGAGCCCTTTTTGGGGAATGTTATTTTATTAGTTATTTATTAATTGTTGAAATAGTGGTTTTTATCATAAGGCAATTATTAATTAATTAATAGAATATTTAAAAAGTGGTTTTTACCACTAAGGTGTTTGAATGAATTAAATATTAATTTATTTACTCTAAATTAATTTTAATTAAGGCCAATAATTAATATATTATTCAAACAAGAGATGTCGGCATGGGAGTTAAAGTAAAAAAAAAAAAGGTGTTTTATCTTCCCAAAGTGGTTCACCCTCTTTGAAAAGTTATAAATACATGGCGAAGGCTACAATGGAGGATATGCTGAATTTTGATAAAATTATTTTTCATGCTTGAAGAAAACTATTGGGATGCTTGCCCAATAGAGGTTCGTTACTTTTGGTGTTGATCAATCTAAAAAAGTGTCTTTTGACACCACCTTTTGCTAAGGAGATCTTGTTCTTGCCCTAGAAGTGGGGCGATTTGTTTTGACGAGTTCGTGTGGATTTTTGTGAGGGTTTTGTGGTTCTTTTTTTGTATATTAACCTTGCTAAATATTTATACTATTTTTGCAAGTGGAGTGAACCACCGTGGAAGCTTGGATCCAGGGTTTGAAGGCCTCTTTTGGTCTATTTATTGCAAATTGAATATTTTGATTTTATTTGCTAATTTTTTGCATGTTGATGTGAGGAATTGGAGGTGTTCGTGAAGGGTTTGAAGTAGAAAATTAAATGATAAGTTTCAGAATTATTATTTAATTATTTTGATAGAAAACTAGGGTTTTCAGAATTTCAGAGCAACTTTTGGTGACCTTTCCATAGAAAGAAAATTCTGAAATTATTTTTAATTGATAACCATTATTTTTATGATCAGTGTGAGCTCTTGTTTGCATCATAATTCTAAATATTGAGGGAGTTATGAATTTATAAAGTTTTCAGCTGTTCGTAGGAAATAAATATTTGTTGAGGGCAGATTTTTGGCAAGGGTTTGAAGCTGAAAAAATATTCAGAACAGTAGCTGTATTTTTGAAATTAAATCAGATTTTTCAGCCATCAAAAGGTGGCGTTTGAGCTTTAAAAATTGGGCAAAAAGGTATTTATTTTGTGCAATTTAATTTTTGGTTATTTCCTACCAATTTTCAGCTATTTTGGAATAAATTATTGGCTGGAATTCATCCATAAAACCCTACCATTTTGGATTCTAGGGTTTCTAGGGCCTAAAAAGGGTTTTAAAAGCTTATTTTGCAAACTAGGTTTTGGTGATTGCATTTTCAGAATTTTGGGATTTAAGGGAAAACCCCTTTTGCATGAAATCGCCCCATTTGGGGACATTAAACATCCCGTCCCCATCCCTGCCCCCGAGACATCCGGTATGCCACTCAGACCCCCGATGACATGTCCCCATGGAACACAGACTACCACATTTCCCATGTTATACACTGTCCATGTTGTCCTTGTCTACGTTTGGGCTTACATTGCCCAAGTCACCCACATCACTGCTTATATCTTATGCCATCCATAATTGGTATACCATACACTTGTTTTGTAATACATTCTCCGTAACCATTCTGAACTGCAACATCCACATCACATGCTACACTCACCGCATTCACTGTCTATGTTCCTGGCCTATTTGCTTTGTCCTGGCCTATTTGCTTTGTCCATGCCTATTCACTTCTCTACTCTAGCATTTCTGCCGAAGAATTGCCTGTGAAGAAAATACAACCATGTTCGTTTCCAATGTAACCATAAATGAGTTTCTTCAGTTTTAGCTGTCATAAGCAAAGAAAATCCATCCTTCATGTGTTCAATCGAAATTCACAAGAAGCAACATCTAGAATTGGAATAAATAGGTTGAATCGCTCAGTTTTGAAGAAAAATACTATATTATAGTATAAAGGTCCTTTGGTCAATTAGACAAATTTTGGGCGTGTGAAATCCATCCTCCACCATCCACTGTTCACAAAAATATATGCTCTCCCATCAATAGTTTTCAGAGATTGCCAATGGTCTTGTGCACCCTAATTGCCACTGCTTTAACCATTTGCTCAACGTCATTCACACTTCTATAGGAAAAACTTCTCCAATGGCTATCATTATGTATGGAATAACTGCTACATGGTTAATCATTTGCTGCTCTACATTGGAAAGAAAAACTCATATTTTTCAAAATGCCTGTAACACTGACATCATATATTATGAAACCAAATAACTGTTGCAAGGTCAACACATAAGTGTTCAGACAATACTCATATTTCAAAATGTTTGTAACACTAACATCATATATTTTACTCCAAGAAGATTTATTCTTGAAAACTCTGGTTATAAAATTTTCACCCTTTTCCAGTTAAGTCTGCTAACAATCCATGAGGACAAATCTGCAGGTGGGAGAATTGAAAGAGAAATTAAAATGTCTGAAACAACCCTGGTCTAAGACCTAAGAATTTTTTTGGCATATTCTTTTTTCATACATCCATGATGGGACAATTCCCTGTTGAATTTGGTTCTCAAGGGTCTTCCATGCAACGATGACGGTTTCCATCATTCTTTACCGTATCTATTACAATGGCTTATCTATTAACCTTCTCGTTTCTCTAAGCAACTATTTAGCATTAAGAACCATGCACACTAATGAAATTTTATGCACTTGCCATTGTAATCATCACAACTGATCCAATTATCAAGTTAGCCCCCATACACATATATCCTTTATTCCACATGATTTCAAAATACTTTACCCAGATCATGTATAAAAGGGTTCAGGGATAACTCAGGTTAGTATTTAGATTTAACATTCATATACATCAATGTTAATAGTCCCATCACAGTGGTATGAAAGAGAAAAATATCATGCCTTTTTTTTTTTTCTAGTATTAGACTAGTGTTATTTCATTTGGTACCAGAGCAACTAAAAAATTAGAAGTACTTCCTTTATTTCTAAACATGGTTTAACAGAGAATCATAAAATAATATGTTCATCAGTCTGGGCTACCCAAATTACGATGGGTTGCCTTATTTAATAGCTTAATTAAATTCAAACATTATGGTTCCACTGGTCTATATCTAGTTAGTCAGTTTTATAAAGGAAAAAAGATAGTGTACGACAAATGTTCATGCCCAAATTTGCTTTAAATCACTCTTAGTCAATTAAACATGTTAAAGTGGTCTGTGAGCATGTTCTGAAAAGGTTTGCAAGCAAGGGAGAAAAACAAGTTTAAGAACTGTTGACAATTTTGCCCCCACAGGGCAAATTGTCACCCCTACACTTCAGAACTTTGCTATGGTGCCAAGTTTGTCTTGTGAATCAGTTTTGGGGTCCTTAAATGAGCATTTACAGCCACCGAAGTGGCCATCTACACCCAGGTGAAGTTTAGTCATGCAGAGGTTCCCAAGGAGCTTGCTTGATTACAGCCAAATGTGCAAATAAAGCCAAGATATACAAGCTGTAAGTTTATTTGGTTGACAACAGAAGGAATTTTTTGGGTTTAAGAGGTGGACTATTTCTTTGGACATTTTGTTCGAGAGAAAGAGTTCTCAAAGGACTGTGTAAAAGTCCGAAAAAATTGATTAAACAATAGTCGTTCAAGGCTTTTTTCTTTGGGCTTTTTGTCTGAAAGAAAGGAGAAAAGCACAGTTGGGAAGACCGGTTTTCAAGTCAGGAAACGAATTCCTTCGGACTTTTTGTCCGAAGGAATTCCTTCGGACAAAAGTCTGAAGGAATAAGGACAGTTATAAAAAGCCCGGGTGCCCTACAAAAATCCCGGGTGAGCTACAAAAAGCTCGGGTGCCCTACAAAAATCTCGGGTGAGCTACAAAAAGCCCAAGTGCCCTTCAATTCTTCCGAAAAGCCACTTTTGAAGGCAGCCAAGCCCTTGCGGAGGGCACTTGGTCGGTGAAGTGGACCTTTTCAATTCTTCCAAAGGGCACTCTTGGAAGACACAAGCCCTTGCGGAGGGCACTTGGTTGGTGGCAGGTCCCTTTCACGAGTTTCGAAGGGCATTATTGGGAAGTAGAAGCCCTTGCGAAGGGCAGAGACATAAGCAAAGGACAAAAGCAAAGTTCCCGAAGGGCACTTGCCCTTCGGGGAAAAGATAGCCAAAGGAGACGAATTCCTTTGGACAAAAAGTCCGAAGAAATTCGAGAGAATAAAAAAAAACACGGGGAAAATAAGAAACAAAGGCAAAAAGGAGATCCTTCGAAATAATTGTCAAACAAGAAATCCGTGGGAATTTGAAGTTAGCAAAAGTTCGAAGAAAATCAAAGGCAAGACATAAGAGCCTAAAAGAAATAAATTTGGGGAAATTGGCAAGGAAATGAATTCCTTTAGACTTTTTGTTTGAAGGAATAAGTAAAGTCGACAAAAGTCGCAGGAAATGAAACAAAGGGACAAGCAAAATAATCCGAATCAAATACAAGTAATGGAAGGGATGGACTAAGTTGAAACAGAATATCCGGGGAAAGTCTAAGGGAAATATGACTATGCAAAAGGGTTGAAAATAGATAATTCGATGGGAAGTTGAAGACAAAAATAGAATCTCGCCAAAAATAGAGAAGACACAGGTAGGGAAAAATAAGAGAAAATACATGCAAGCAAAGACTATTTTTGGTTGATTGGTCAAATCTTGAGTTGACTCGCTGTTAAAGTCACGTTTCTCTGTAGTTTGACTAGTCAACCACATGCATCCAAACATTCCAGCTCAGTTCAAGCTTGACTTCTAAATTTGGGTGTTCTTTCCACGTTGCAAGGCTCTCAATGATTTAGCAGTCCAAGTGGAGTTGACTGGACACATTCGTTACACGTTTTCTTCGTCTTTCATGCAAATGCGAGCACCTCAAGGGGAGTCTATTTTGGAAACTTGGCATAATCTTCCATGCAAAGAGAGGTGGGCGTTTTAACAGACCCACCGGCCATTCTCAAACGCCAAAGAGCTAGTGAAGTTTTTAATTTTAGACATGGCTTAGCTGAGCATGCACAAACAAAGTCAAACGTATGAATTCACCGTCTAATTCTAGCGTCAAGGAGCTTTCATGCAAAGAGGAAGAAGACAAAATAGACTTTTTGTAAAGGTTGAGTTGGTTTGAGTTTACTCCCTCTCTATTTTCCAATGCCAATCTCTTGGCTTGTAAATTTCTGTATTAATAGCTTTTCAGCCTTGTAAAAATCCATCCCTCCCTTGGCAAGACTAGACTCTGCCATTGGTGAGTTGTGTAACCTCTTCAATCAATAGAAGGACTATACTTTCAGATTTTAAGTGCTGGCATAGTGTACATTCATTCAACAATTTGCATACATGGTAGATTTCTTTCCCTTCCCAAATTCTGATTCGTACTTAGTTGCTAGCTCATCATGTTATGCAGGTCATGTTCAGTGTTCTATATGTCTTTTGTTGAAGCTGTACAAAATGTCTTGTATCAAACCTCTCTCCATCGTTTTCCCCCACGTTTTTTGTCATTGGATTGAGCCTTCTCATGAAATATTTACGCATAGTGATCAATTGAAATCAAAGGTCTTCCTTTTCCCTTGTTTGATTCAGTGTTCAAGGTTCCAAGTAGAGTGGATCAACATTCTGGTGTATCACCGTTATTAGGTAGGATTTTCCTTTCAAGTTTCTTTCTCCCTTTTCCATGGTAGATTCCAAACACAGAGTAGAGATCCATTGATACATCTTACAGGAACCAGCGTTCTCTGGAGGTTCTTCTCACCATTGAGGCACCCACCCTCGTGAGAAGATCCCATTGTTTCAATTGGAGAGAGGATTAGCCGTTTCAGTACGTCTTCAATTCAGGGTGCAACTCCAGGTTGACAACAAGAACTCCACGAAGTTACCATGTACAGACATAGTGTGTTCGGCCTATAATTTAGATGACAAAGAAAATGACGTGTTGTTCAGATTATGCAACCAAGCTCATTTGCCATTTCAAATATATGGGGATGTTTCCAAATGCCTTACATCCAAGGAAGGAGACTTTTTGATTAGTCATCTTCAACTAGATTTCACCGATTCACCTTAATCTCAGCTTGTTATTCACAGTTAAGATTTTATATGAATGTAGGCTATTATATTTGATATTAAATTTTGAAAGCAGTTGCCATCACATCTAAAACCACTACAATCATCCATTCACTCATTTCATAAAGCTAGAAACAATGAACATAAATGCATCTTTAAGCCAGCATATCATCTTATAAGAATTAAATTAATCTACCTTGTGAATGCATCAAATTTCTATTTGCAGTGGCCATTAAACGCAACGAAGATATTACGAATTTAAAGCCATCTAGTCTCATTTCAGTGAATTTCCCTTTGGTTTAAACTTTACGGTAAACACCTCTACTTTTAATCCTGCAACCCTTACGAATATAACACATGTAAAAAACAGCATTTCCATTTCACCATTTCCAAATGGGCACATCCTCTAGTCTACCATGCCCTCTGCCTCTTTCTTGTTGTATCATTCACGCAGAATCTCAAAATGGAGATAAGGAGATCTGTTGTGTTCCAAGCACAACATATTTTATGATGTAATGTGAATGAGCTATTTTACTATGAAAACCATATATTTTAAATGTAAGTAGTGGTTTTATGTTTGTAATTTTTTTTTATAAATATTATGTAAAAGGAGGTCCACATAGTAGGTGAGGGGAGTGGTTAGGGTTTCAGGCACTCCCCTCATTATAAACTAGCGTTCTTCCCTCATCTTAAGTTCATGTATTTTGAAGTCAATGCAAACTCTACTTAACGATATTTTGGAGTACTTTTCCTCCATTCTTATTTTCTTGGATATACAGGTGCAATCTATCTTTTGGGTGTGCATGCGCCCCCATTCATTTAATGTTCTTGCGTATTCATGCCTCTGATGGATGGAGATATGCTATAGGATTACATTACAATTTTCCACAACCATAGCCCAATTCGTTTACCAACTTCGTTGTTCACGGTGCCCAGTCAAACTAACTGAACATTACCAAATTGAATATACAAAATGGGGGGGAGTGGGAGAGGGAGATAGAGAGAGAGAGAACTGTCATTGAGCTGCCTGGTGTTTCACAATATGTTTGGTGCCCACACTTGGTGAGATTGCTGGATTTACATTCCTGCGAAACCCTAAGGTTACTCTCTTACCCCTCTGGCTCACGGAGCTGAGTAGAGTCTTCTTTGGTGAGGAGGAATGCTGATGAAGAGGATGAACTGCTGAGAACTTGTTTCACATAATTCCTTTTCAATCCCTCAACTACTGCTGCTAACAATTTATGAATTTATTGCTCTCAAACCTCATCATATATCATTTTTTCACAGCTACAATTGATATCTAAAATCATTGACATAAATTTGTAGTAAACAGAAATGGATTAAAAGGGATGAAAGAAAGCTAACAAATTTACAAGGACAACCAACAAAACTAAGCCAAAGGTTAATAAATTCACGGCCAACAAGAGTCCAATAATTCATTAAAAAATAATAACACAGTATGAGTCAAAGTGATACACAAAATCACATCCACAAGGAAGCTGTAAATGTTGCTCCTCTTTACAGTTCCATATCTCTCACATCCCACAGGTTTTATCCCTGTGAACTTAAATTCACTATCTAAGGATACAATAGTTTCCCCCCTTTACTATTTGCTAAATTAAACAAGTGCAGCTATCAAAATTAAACTAATATCCACCGCTACCTCTGTTTCCGAGGATATTTTACCCCTCTCTGCTCTCAAAATTAGATCTGTTTATTAATTAAAATTCTCTACAACTTGGGCTTCAAACAAACCCAGCTGATGCTACCCCTCGTAACTCATCTAATTACACACAGAAAAATCCAAATCAGACAGAAAAGGAACTTCAAACATTAACATGCTTCCCAAGGGTACGGTATAAAGATTTAAAAATAAAGCTCTCAATTCTGGGTTGGTTGGCTGGTGAAGCATGGGATGCTTACTCATTCATTGTGACTATAAAACCAACTAGGCAGGCCTAGCTCAGCGGTTAAAATGCTTTCGTACTCCATCTCACATGTATGTCCTTGCATTTGGGAGACCAATTCATTACCCTACCCCAATTCCTACCTTATTATTGTAACCTATCTTATATTTAAGTTTAAATGTATATACATAAAACCAACTTTATATTAGAATCTATTATAACGTTATATGTTAAAAGGTAGGTTGGACAGGTCATAATTTTTAGTATTATACCTCTTTAACATTATAAATTTCCATATACGATTGATGTAGATGGGGTCCTTCTATTTTTTATATAAAATAATATAATATTGAATCCTTTATGAATTTCAAAAAATAAACCTTTGGTTCATTACAATTTTTATGAGAGCATAGATAGGCGTTTACTTCTCATCTTGGACATGTGGTTCAGCTTATAGTTTGTGACTGATTGTTTTTTGGTTTGTGGCAATTGCCTATCTGGCCTGTAGCCATATCTTTTAAATTGCTAGTGGCTATTTTTGACCTATGTTTGGCCAACACCCACTTGACTCTTTCCCAATGCCCAATTGGCATTTGCATGCCTCGAGGCACAAGAAGCATGAGATACTAAAATTCAAGAGATGAGATTTGAAAAGTCATTAGAGGAGATATGAAAAGTCGTGAGATGAGATGCAAAAAGTCACGAGAAGAAATACAAAAAGTTGCAAGACAAGTTATGAATAGTTACTAAATATGAGTCATGAGATGAGAAGCGATTTATTGAGCTTATGTAAGCGTAAAAACAATGTCTAGTTCTCAATATAGTAATCTTATACACATTGTTTCTAGAATTGGAGATGCAAAAGTTTTAGTGAAACATACGTAAAAAGACTATATTGGTTCCAATTTTAATATGGTTGTATCTTGTTGACAATGCAGAAAAGTGGTCATTTAGGCTCGATTTTGAACTTAAATTTTTTTAACTAAGGACAAACTTGAAGGAATTTTCTTAGGAAAATGGTCTTAAAAAGTTTCAGAGGAAGGGCTAGCATGAAACCACTAAAAGCAAAAATGAAAGAACAAGATGATGAAATCTTGAGACTTAATTATCAAATTGACGAGTCCCAAAACTGTCACATCCTCAAAATTTCAAACTTTAAAATTTTGAAAAGTTGAGGATATGGATATCAATTCCCACATGAGATTGATTAATTCTCTTAAGCATACATCCGAAGTTCTGCGACTTAGGACTTTACATAGAACTGTAACCATGCAGCTAGGATTCAAACTCCCTAGGCAAGCCACTAGGGCACACTTAACAATATCAATAACTCCTAATGCATCAGGAGAATGTCTTTAAGGCCCAGGGTTATCTTTAAAAAAAAAATTTAAATGGACAGCTATGAAGCAATACGCAAATCTTGTTCTCATAACCCAATCAATGCATAATCAAATAAGATTCAGGTACACATGAAGAGTCATTTCGACATATGCAAATACCGTGGACCAATTAATTTCAAGAAACACCACTTAATGGATCTTCCTTCGAATAACTCTGTGGCATTCCTTGTCTTGACAAGCAAGTAAATTGGCTCAAGACAGGTTTATGTAGATACATGCTTACATTAATATCTTTTAATTTCATTGAATGGCTGTGGTATGGCATTTCAGAACAACCAACACAAAGTGTTTAACCCAGAATAAGGGAATTCAAGGACTGGATAGTCATCCATTAATTTACTATTGATCAACATCAAAAAGGGATCAAGAAACCAAATATTCCCAAGTAAAACTATAAAAAGATATTTTTCCTAAGAAATCTGAATACAACAAAGTACAATGTCCTCTTAGTAACCATTCATATGTAATGAACAGATTTTGTAATATCAGAATAAATCAGGAAAATACTTCATAAGGCTGCGATACAAAATCACTCAACATGACTTGTGCCTCAAGACTCCTTGGCACTGCCTCCAAGCAATACTACTGTCATGTCCTCTTTGCGAAATAATTTATAATCTAATAATAATTTATTAAGTTGTCCAAAAGGTACTTTAAGTTATAACTTTGAAAAAATGACACTTATTAATTATTATTGAGTGAGGCCCAAAGCAATTAATACAAACATGGCCAAAAGTAATTGATATTCATAAGTTGAAAAAATATGAATATTAAATTAAAAAGTAATTCTAATTACTTTTGTGATTGGGTGAATTGAAAATTGAATCTTATATAAGGACAAAAAGGGCAATGAATAGTGATTATTGATTATTAAACTTTTGACAATTCATGACTGAATTCCAAATTCATTCAACTTCTGTTTGAGGACGGAAAACTTCATTGCAGTCGGATCAGAGGACAAAACCTCTCCAGTCCATTGTGGTAGCTCCATATAGTGGTTACAAATGATTTACACAGCTGGTTATTCACATGCAATCAGAAAACAAGGTTTTAGCAAGGTTTTGGAGCAAATAACAGCAGTTTTCTTAGCAAAGTGATGGTTGTACAGCTAGGGTTCGGTCCATTGAGACTAGTGCCACCCTTGGCAGCCTCCATTGTGGCTCGTGTCACCTTTTTTTTTGCAGCACCCTTCCTCCCAACAGCAATTTGCAGGCTTAGATAAGCAGCCAGCAGTCCTACCTCACACTTGTAGGGTTGCCATATCAGAATAATTATTACAGCGCAACAAACGAAGACAATAAGTGGTATTTATCATTTGTAATCATTGATATTTGTGCAAATTCAGTAGGGTTTGATCTATTTGATTGTAATCAGTAGTGGGTTATTCGTATTTGATGTTGCATGTAATTTTAGTATTCAATTGACTAAAATTAAGGAGGGCACTTGCGTGTGGTTGGAAATCCTATTACATGTATTGTTATTTTCATTTATTATTTGGTTATCTTGGTGAAAGACATATATTTTGTGCCTTTGCTATTACTCGGTGGCTTTAATAGATTAACGGGGGTTCTAATTTCTTCATGAGGGTTTTGATTTATGTTACACGAGGGTTGTAGCTTCTTCAAGAGGGTGTTGAATTTATTTCTTCTAAGGGAAATCTGAATTATTTTATAAGGGTTTTATGGGAAATCCAGAATTGTTAATATTTATCCAAAAAGGGATATTTCGGTGGTATAAGATCTATGATCCTACTAGCCTAGGTGGGGAAAATTGAATCTTGATCACACATGCAAAAGAAACATAAAGATACCTCTGTCAATGATTGATCTTCTTCTAACTTTGATTCATTTTCAGCAAGAATAGGCACATAGTGAAGCCAATAGATCTCACACAAGCCCAACTATCAAAGCATAACATAATCTTAATCATTTCATTCAAAGCTAATGCCATCTACTTAAGCCTAGATGCCACAACTATTCACAAGATGATTACAAAATTTGCAATCGAAATCGAACGATATGATCTTTATTAACTCGTAATATCCAAAGACAATAATGATCTTAACCATTATGCTTACCAAAGCAGACGTTGAACACAAAATTCAGATTTATCCTCATAATCAACTAGAGTTCTATTTTACGAGATCAAGCACAACTCTCAATCAAAAGAAAACACCTTAACACATAGCAAAATAATATAAACGACACCTTTGGCATTTACCAAACTGTAAACATAAAGAAAACGTCTTTTCATATACCCATTAGAATTGACTAGAGAGCTAACTGTAACTCTTTGTTTCAACCCTATGAGGGTTCATTTAAAATTTCAAGAGTTTGTATATTCACAACTGAATGCCAAAGTTCTGCTATCAAAATATAACAAAGTAATTTACCCATGTTCAGTTAATGCCAAACTATTATCTGTTAAGCCTAACAATTACCCGGAGGTTAATAATCACAAAAATGAAAACCTCTTATTATATCCGACTTTCCAACAGTTCGTATATATCTGTATACGTATATGTACCCACATACCTATACACATGTAGACTTAAAATCAAAAGGAGGACAAAAATTAGCAAAGCTCAAATAGTCTCGAGAAAAATCAATACTTTTTCGATCAATGTCCTAGGGTCTACAAAGGAATACTTGCCTGAAATGGTTCCACATCTTCTTGCTTCCTTTGTTTGGCTGCTCCATTCCAAACATTGCCTTTTTTGACATTCCTTTATACTTGCAAAACCTGCTAAATAACATCGTAGTGGGTTAATAATGCCCACAATGGCTCCCTAAAAACTCTAGGCATGTAGCTGCCTTTGTGGATTGTGTCACAGGGCTATGCCCTAAATTCTTGTCATTTCTTCAACCTTCCCGCTTGCTGGTCAAACCCATGATGATCACAACAATGCCGTCAAAATGGCTGGGTGTCATGGCAAGAAATAATGGCCATGAGTCAAAAAGTGGTGAAATCTGCATAAAACACAGTTAAGAGTTCACAACACCACTCTCTTTTTCAGCCATTACGTGCCCTTGCCCTTACATGGTTTCTACGCCCTAGTTAACAGCTCAACAATGTATACAAAGTAAACAAAATTAAACAAATGAGCATGCACCAAGACCTAATTCAGGTCTAAACAAAAGGAAATGATTAATCCTTGACCTTCATTAAGGTCTAATAAATCAATCATTAAACATGTGTCTTGACCTAATCTAGGCGAATAATATTATCATTCAATGTTTTAATCCCACAATCTTATGATCATTGCATAAGCCCAAGTCAAGGCTTTACCAAGATAGGTTTTAATCTTAGTTGATTTGAAAGCATACCAAGGCCAGACCAAATACAACATGGACCTTCTAAACCGGTCAAGGATCACGA
The DNA here is from genome assembly GCA_037957365.1 of Torreya grandis. NCBI lineage: Eukaryota > Viridiplantae > Streptophyta > Pinopsida > Cupressales > Taxaceae > Torreya > Torreya grandis. The sequence goes on along the minus strand of JARHVA010002470.1, from coordinate 1,579,282 downwards.
ACACAAGTCTAAAAGATAATAAAAACAACAATTGCCAAGGTCAATAAGTAATACCAAGACTAATGTCAAGAAACATTAAAACACTTATCATCATTTTTCCATTTTATGGTTTATGCCTTGCTTATGACTTAAGAACTTATTTAAATGTGAACTCAAGTTCTAAACATGACACTAGCCACCCTATGCTCTTCTTTCTTTGTAATAGTGTTTGACTAGGCACAAACAAGAGAGTTATGATTAAGATTTAAGGTGTTGTGTTCTTTTTACCTTAGAGCTTAGTTCACTTTATTTACTTTATGAAAATATCATTTTTAATGATTTTTGGGTGTTTCTACGTTTTAGGAACGATTCCTAAATTTAGGAGAAATAACCTAACTAAGGAAATTGCATATTAAGACCTCAGTAAAGATTTGGAGTTAGTAATTTATAATATTCTAGGGATTAGACATAATTATCTAAATTGCCCACTTGGAGAAGGTGGGTCATCCTCTCTTTTATTCCGGTAAACTCATATCTACTCAAAGTCAGTGATTGCATGTGGGTAGACCCAGATGGAGGTGGTTTGGTATGCATTAGTGATCTGTAGTTGAAGTCACGATGAGTTTAGAATGGTTGCAATTGAGTTTAGTGTACTTCTGATTGGCAGTTGTTGATTGTTTGTAACTTACAAGCAAGCTTGAGTTGAGAGGTTTTCTCTCAAAGGGGGCATCCTACTTTAGGGATATTTTTTATACATGTTTTGTATATTCATTCTCATCATTCTTGCCGATTTATTTTCAAAAGAAATGCTTCTGATTTTCTCATCAATCATTTCTGATCTGAACTGTATTTTCATTGTATGAGGTTGATTTCTTACTTAGATTGAAGTGTAATTCTAGTATATTTTTTTGCAAGACCTGATTTACGTTTATATAGTGCTTGTGCATCTAGAATTCATGTTTTTGCAGGTCTCATTGAATCGATTTGAGAGGCTTTTAAGAGGCCGAATTCCTTTATATCATATTGTTTCTTTTGTGCACAAGTCTATACCACTCACATAATATAAGATTTTGAACATGATATCAGAGCTGGTGTACACCTGGATTCTCGTTTGAACCTGTGAGAGGTTGATGGCTCAATTATGTCAGATATTGTCCACTGCTGCAATGAGATATCCCAGTGGGTGTCAGGTCTAAAATTGGTCACATGACTGCACAAGGTCATACTTGTGATAGGCTTGAATATTTTGATCACTAGTAGCTGATCTTCTGGGTTTGTTTTTGAAACAGATTGGTGTTGGCAGATTGCATAAGAGGAGCAGCATGAAGAACCATGACATCTAGAGGAGTTGCAGGCTTGAGAGTGTGACAAATTGAACGGGGCATCCAATTTTGATTGTGGATGGTACAAAGAGTATGCCTGGGGATGCAATTGCCTCGGATGCGTATGGAAAGTGTGTCGTGAAGGCAAGGGCGATTCTAGCAGTCTGTAAAGGGCCATCTTATTCTCCACCTGCAAGGGCATAGGATATCAACTGATATATACACCACCCTAGGTGGGTTGTTCCAGAGTTCGAATATTTCAAACAAGATGATGCTGAGAAACAAACTTTACTAGATTTGCATGCATGCCACGGTCTGTATTTATAATGCAAAAGGAGTTTCTAGCTGTATACACTCTGTAAATGCTTTACTAACATTTTGTTTTGTCAAGGACTTGTTGGGGCACTCATATTCCATATTAGGAATTGGGGTGGGCTGGATTTGAGCCAACTCGTCAAGAGATGTGTTGTATGTCCTTATTTCCAACAGTTTTCCTCCTTAATATCATCCTTAATACCCTCTTTATGCCTTAACTCCTCCATGATGTCCACATAGTCTTCTTGGGCGCTCCTTAACTTTCCTTTTGACCTCTTTTGCAAAACCTTGTCTGGCCGATGTCACTGACCTTGGATGGTGATGCACTATTTCTTGTTTTGCAGCCTTAGTAGCAGCCAACTTCACCGGCCATGGCTGGTGCCATCAACTATTTGTATTTACGATCTAGGAGTATGTACCCATATAAATAGGGTCATTTGTGATCACTTCCAAACAAGAAGTCATTTGCTCTACTTTATGCTCGCAAGTCAAGCTTCCCCCGTAGGGTTTCTAAAGGTACCAAGGTAAAGGAAATACACCAAAGGAAGACAAGTTGCAATGAAGATCTTGGTGATTCAAGAATATGAGATTTAGCCAATGAAGTAAACCAATTTTTTGGAGTCCCAAACTATGGTTTACTAAAGTTTCACTTTTCTATCCTTCTTGCTTCCACCTACAACCATCTCTTCACAAGTGCTCAAACCAAGGGAAAGATTTTTAACCCAGCAAGTTGACCCTAGGTAGTATCTGTTTTCCCCAGCCCCCTTTTGTTTGTGCAGGTTTGATTATATATTGCATACTTTTTGTTCATTTATTACTTTATAAATTGCCTTGCATATTACCTTTGTTAGTGTTTTATTATTACCTTGTGTATTACCAATTATAGCCATGCCTATTACCCTCTTTAGACTTAGATTATAGCCTTGCTTATTACCTACTTGTTTTCCATGTTTATACTGCTAGTTTATTACAAATCCCATTTCTTATAGACACAACTGCTTTGTGGTTTGTCAATTTGAGGCCTATTTAGATGTTTGTAAAATTATATACCATTTATAGGCCCATATATTTTGGTGAACTTGACATGAATTTTACCCTACCTTGTTGGCTTGGGGCATCTTCACGTATCTGTAGACACTCCATTTTGACCACTTTCGTGTCTAAACCGGATATCAGACCAATTTCTGGCAAACGATGCAATTTAAGCCTAAAAATCACCGAAGTGCCCAAATTCATCCACGCGTGGGATATAACTGTCTAGAATTGTGTCGAGGCAATCCTTATTTGGGGTATTACCCCGTATGCAATGATAACCTATTTTGGATACAATCTTAGTCAAAGTGTGACCTAGGAAATTGACAAATTGGCCTTTCGATCTATTAATGCAAAATACTAAAACAATTCCTAAATGCCAAAAACCCTAAGTAAGATTAATTAAAAAACAACTTCAATTAACTGTTTAAGTAAAAATTCCAAGTTCAATTAGGGAATACATTTTCTAAAAAATGAATTTTTCAATAAAGATGAGGTCAAAGTCAAAGGTATTAATATATTTTATAAATGCCTAAAATTGAAAGAAAATGTGAGTCACACCTCATAAAAATCTTCTATGAGTTGTCAAACCTCATAAATATCTTTTGAGTTGTCTAGCCTTCATAATTGCTTTGATCCAACCCAAGGTGAATCTAAACTTGACCAAGGTTAATCTAGACACAACTAAGGTTAAAACTAAACCTAACTGCATTTGGGGTTAGAGTTAGTTTTAAGACCTATAAATACAAGTGCCATTGCCCTTATCTAAACAAGCTTTCAAGCCAATGTTATAATGTCAAATTGATTAAGGAGAAGCTTCACCAAGCCAAGCCAAGCCTCAAGTGGTCTTAGAGAAGTGCTGCCGAAATGGAAATTGCATTGATGAAAGTTTCTATTGCCCACAAGCAGAGCATGAACATCTTTTATGCCAATGAACGAGCACTAGTTTGACAAGCGAGATAACATAGTTTTGTGTTTTATCTTCTATTTGTAATTTTGTTCATTACGTTAAGCTCAACCAAGTATTTAGGCAAGGGTAGTTTAGTTTCTATTGTATTGTTTGATTTGAATTCTTTTTTGATTTCACTAACAAGAAACTAACGAAATTTGGCTCTTCGGATTCCTAACGATACATAATGGCATATCGGGTGGGACCACACACCCCACATGGACAAGGGAATGACATGGAGCCTTCAAAAACCTTAAAAAGATTACTCACAACTTCAAGTTTTCAGTTTTATGACTTAATTTCCCGTCATTTTATTTAGCTACTAATCGTTGACTTTGCCTTGCTAAATGACGACTTCGTCTGTTTTGTAATTTGTTTTGTGATTGTTTGTTTTTCAGGGAACGACGACTTCACGCCTACTTTTCAACGACTTCGCATAAAATGACGACTTCGTAGAAAATGACGACTTCAACATAAACGACGACTTTGTCACTAGAAAACGACAACTTCGCCAGTGTCCATATCCTTTTGAAATTTTTTATATCTCATGAAAATGGCAACAATGACCTTGCTAAACGACGACTTTGCCTTTGCGAAAACTGCCCAACTTCAGGAGGCTTGTTTGGGGTCATTCGTACTCCTTTTTTGATGATTTTGTTTTTTAAACCACGTGTTTCGTCATGAATTTTCAGATTATGCAGTTAGTTTGCCTTCATATTGCAAGTATTTTTTATAAAACAAAATATAAAAGAATGCTAATTTGTTTTCAATCTAACTTGTTTGTCACAGGTTTCGCTTGCCAAAGACCACATTTGAAACTTCTAACAAGTTTTTATAAGTTTTTTTAAGCTATGAGAAACCATTTTGCATCCCAAAAGACCATTTTCATATTTTATTTTGGTGTTTAAAACTTGAACAAACAACTTTCATTTCTTTCATCATTTTTCAAGTTTTCATAAAGGGCCAAATTTCACTTCACATCTTGTTTAGTGCTCTAAAAAGAACAACCTTAGATTAGTGCTCTTAATAACTTTTGCTTTTTATTTGTTCATTCTTGCAAAAGTAATTAGTTTCTATTTCTTAGACTAATTTCTTTTTTGGCAAAATGAACTTCCCGTGTATGCTCCCCCCTCGTCCTCTTTAAGGAACTTGGGTGATCAAAAGCACCTTGTTTCTTGCCTTGTTTGGTTGAGACTAGAAAGGAAGAAAAGTCGCGTATGCTCTCCCCAAGTTCTGAGGGACTTGGGTGACCCAAAAACGATTATAAAGTTCTTCCAATTTTTCATTTATTTCTTTTTTCGCATTGGCTTGTAGGTGGGAGTTCATAGCCTCCTCACAAGTTCTTTAAGGGAGCATTGACTTCGGGTTTCATCTCCCAGCATCGTTCCAACCCCACTCCATGGTAGGGAATATATATTGGGCACGTGATATTGGAACTGAACAGTAGCAAAGCGGTTAGCCTGACAATTCTAACGAAAACCCAGATCAGTTCACGTTAAACATCGGACTTCACAAAGTAGTACACGATTAAAGTCGTACAAAATACTAGACCTTTGCAGTTAGCGAGTTTGAATCCAATTGACGTGATGCGCCCTTGTGTTAGCCACACTTGGGACCATTTAGATCATTTTGAAAATTGTAGATTTTTGTAAACCCCACTTTGTCGTGGAATATTCTACCAAATGCTGAGTGCTTCGTCGCTCCAAGTTTCCTGCCATGTACCATTTTTTGGGAGATAGAGGGGGGCTTAAAAACTCTACCTACATACGCTTTTTACTTTTTGGATCAACACTTGATTCCTTCCAAGACTGGTATATCGGTGGAAACTTTGGCGGAAACTACGCACACCTTGTCAATTTTAGGGTAGGACGTGCACTTAGGTGCCTTTTCTATTTCTTTTACTAGCATGTATTTTTGGGTCTAAAATTGTTTGTGAATCGAAGTCAAAACGAGTAAAAACTGTGAAAACAAGACGTGTTATACACCACTTTGAACCAAGAGGTGTTACGTTGCCGATTTTATTCCAAAACACTTGCCTTGTTTGAAACCAAGTTCAAAACCATTCGTACCTTTGTTTCCAAAAATATGCGGCTACGTTCTCTGTTTGAGTCTAGGCCATTGTTCATTTAAAAATCCATGTCTTTCAAAATGTCATTCGAAATCTATCTTTCAACGTTCAGATCTAAAACAATTGGCTTACTTTTGAGTCTTGTTTACAACTTGGACTTGAGTGGTTCACCTTTTTGTTTTTAGATTGTGCAACTTGAATTGATTTTTAGTTTGATTTTTAAAGACCTTTGCCTAAAGACCAAGTGTGCCATTTGTTTCAATTCGGGATTCTTAGACTTGAGAGTTTTTAAGATTCACATGCTTAGCCTAAGTTATGTGCCAAGACCTATTTCATGTGCCTATATCGAGTTTGTTTTGAAATGCTTAGCCCAAGTTTGTTTGTGGCAAGACCTATTCTAAAGACCTATTTCAAGTTTGTTTTCAATTCCAATTTCACACATATACCTAGACTAATGCCAAGTTCCATGTCCAAATTGACTACATTCAAAGCTAGGCCTTTTCCAAACAACAAATATTTCAACCAACTTGTACTGTCATGCCAAGTCAGGTTGTGTTTTTGAACCCACATTCCAATCCAATCAGGATCGTTTTTGACCCCTTTTAGGCCATGCCAATCAAGCGAAATCCGACCTAGACCTAGACCAAGTTTTTTTCATAACCAAGACAAAGTTCAACACCATTTTTATAGACTAAGACCACCCTCTTTGGGCTAATTTCCAAACGAAGCCATGTCAATTATCATATGCCAAGACTGCCCTTCTTTGGGTCATTTTGTAATGTCTCCAAATCGGGACAACAATGCAAAAGAGGGTTTCCCAACAACCCCTAAACAAATCTGAATTCTAGAAATAAAAACCAACAAACCCTACATGTTGTATTTGTACCACCAAACTGAATTTTTACACCTCCAATCACTCAACAAATTATTAGAAAAATACCTTGTGAAGTTATCCAACAATGGCTCTTACCGGTATGAAGAAGAGAGCTGAATTTGTATGTTTTCCATTCTCAAACCCTCAACGCCAACAAGTTAGTTTAAATGTTCTCTTTCTGTCACCCAATTCTTACTCAAAACCCTCCACAACTGAAGACAAAATTCAGATAAATTCTAGCATGCATATCAGATAGAAATTAACCAAAGTTAAGACCTCAAACATGATCAAACCTTCTCTGAACCAAGTCGCTAAAATCAAGAATTATTAGCACCAAATAATTCAAAAAATCAGACTTGTAACCCTGTCAAACCTGCTGGAAATAGGTTATCAATTCCACCAATATTTGCAACAATAATTGCTCAATTGTTCAGGGCCAATCAAGGCACCCTGAACCCTTGTCACACTTCCTTTAAGTGAATTGCTTGACTTAGAGATTAATGGTGAATTTTTAGAATGAATACCCTTGCTTTAACCCTAAAAAAATCCTTCAAACCTTTGTGATTTATTATCAAATAAATAAAAAATAATATTATAATTTTACCTTGCTGAATTGGAGTCTTAAAAGCCCAAAAAAAGGCTCGCTAACTCTCCAAATTGATTTGCCCAGACCTCGGAAATAAATATAAAATATTTCAAAATATTTTATTTCACTTATCTTGTCAAAAAACCCTAAAAAAAGGTTCACTATCTCAAACTGGTTCGCCCCACCTCAAAAATAAATATAAAATATTTCAGAATATTTTATCCACTAATTGACCACCAAAATGACCTCATATGATGCCCTAGGCAAGTCGTCAAAGTAGAATAAATTTGCCAATTGATTCTTCAAACCCTCAAGAGTCTCCATGTAGCGCAACCCTCTCAAGAGAGGTCTTCTTCTCCACCCAAACAAGTTGCCACCCAAAGAAATGGCCCTAAATTCCACAAGCAAGCTCCCAATGCAAGTTGCCACTCTACAAGATCTACAATTACTTCAAAAACCAGATCTCTATATGGTTTGCAATATTCCTTAATGAAGGTGGTGTCCAAAAACACCCTTGTAGATCCACTTGCATGCAAACATGCAATTTTGAAGCTTGGAATGGTAATCCTTCTACGGTTTTTGATCCTTCTACGGTTTTTAAGGATGATTATTTCAGCATCGACACAAGTTCTCCTAGTATCTTCTACAAGGATTGTGCTGCCTCTTACCATTCCATTACCGTGTCACTTTCCATTAACACTCACCAATTTGACATTCCACCTCCACAAGTGTCGATTGAGACTGACAATATCACACGTTGAATTGCATCTATGGTGACATATCAGTTGCAGAATATTAGGGGGACCAAGACCATATTCATGCAGAAAAACAATCTCCTAGGAAAACCTTTTCGGAGGCACGAGGGGTAATCCAAGTCCAAACTCAACATCTTCTAATGAAACCTTGTTTACAAGGCGCTAGAATACAATTAAAGTTAAAAGTCAACGTTCCTTAGTGAAACCTACTCGGAGGCACTATGGGACAATCAAGACAACTTTATTCATGAAAATCTCTTCAAGGCACAAATTGCTGAGCACAACAGTTCTTCATTGCTTGATGAAGACATTATTGAAGATAACATCAATACAACTTCTAATCTACAACATAATCAGATGGTAGCATCTCTCAAGTCCAAATCGAAACAAAATCTAGTGGACCTATTGAGAGCTTATTCAAAAGTCTTTGGCCCCGTCACAACCAAAATTATGTCGAATTTGGAATCAACAACATTGTGTGTGACCGAAAATCTTGTTCTTTATTTGTTACCCAACCATTATACATTCCATTATGATCCATTTCTCCATTCTAGATCTATATTACATTGCCAAATCAGACCTTTTATCCAATGCTTTTCCTTATTTGCCATCCTTGGCCGCACTTTCCTTTACAGAGGCTACAAAGACATCTTGTGTCGAAGTTTGGAGGGAATAAAATCAACAGCCATTGAATATCACAACAGTGCTATTGGAGCCCAAATCAGCAGCAGGTTCTTGAGAGAACTACTGAAGAGGGGTGTGGGCTAGCAATTTAAATAGACTATTCCGGTTGTATCATATACTGATCAGGACATGCATCTGCACTTCAGCAGGAACAACAAAATCATTTACCTTTCCTTGCCATTTATCTTGCCTTGCCCTTGTCGTTGTTTAATACCTTGCCATTTACCTTGCCTTGCCCTTTGCCTCGCCTTATCATCATTTCATACTTTGCCATATATTGATCTACGTTGAATTGAGGTCCTTCGGGACTATGTAGGCAATGCTCAATTCACATTGAGGCCAGCGCAGTCACTCCTTTTGCCACACTCTTGCCGTTTTTCGAGTTAGTCCATTCTGTATCTTATAATTCTCCATTGAGTTGAAATACCAAAAAATATCAAAACATTGGAAACATTTTTGAACATTCACCACTGTAAGACAAAACTAAATTGACTTGAGGTCCTTTGAGACTATGTAGGCAACATTCAATTTACATTGAGATCAGCTTAGTAACCCCTTTCACCATGCTCTCGTCGTTTTGCGAGTTAGATCATTCTATATCTCGTAATCCTCCATTGAGTTGAGATACTAAAAAACCCCAAAACATTGGAAATATTTCCAAACAATCGCCACTATAGGGTGGAACTACAGTGACTTGAGGTCCATTTGGACAATGTAGGCAGCACTCAGTGTTTTTTAGCGTCAGCTCGGCTACCCTTATTCCAATGCTCTTGCTGTTTTGCAAGCAATTTAAGCCATCCTCTTGTCATTTTGCGAGCAATTTAAGTCATCCTCTCATCGTTTTGCGAGCACTTTAAATAACGCTTTCGTCGTTTTGCAAGCAACCTAAGTAACACTCGTCATTTTGTGAGCAACCTAAGCCAACACTTTCGTTGTTTTACGAGTCACTTTTGTGTGCATTGGGCATTTGAAATTGATGCACTACTGACCCTTGGTTTGTCCCACGCTCTCGTCGTTTTGCGAGTGGTATCTTGTCAATTTGTAATGAATCAAGATACCCCACCAAAAATTCCAAAAACATTCAAAACATTTCAAAAACCCAAACATTTGAAAACGACTTACAATCTCCTAGAGAGATATAAAGCCCCAAAATCCAAAAACATTTGTCCTGTCTTGAACTTAGTCACCAATCCTCAATCCGCCCTACTGGGGAAAATCCATTGTTGGTTCCAATCCATTCCACTGCCTTTGGGGGTGTGACCTTCACTTCAAATGTATCCTTGCTTAGGAGCACTACCCAATTCGCATTTTTAGGCCAAACTCACAACTTTCGCCTTGTTGGGGCAAAACCAAAGCGTGTAGCTTATATTGGGATATCTTATCCCCACATGTCATTCCCTTGCATATAGCCTTGCTTGGGGTACCATCGGTTTATCATTCCATTGAGCCTTCACACGTAGATTTTGACTTGGTTAATGACATGATGCTTTCTGTTACTTTTATTTTCAAGTTGTGTGTTTGTTTGCTTAGTTGTTTGTTTGTTTGCCTATTTATTTGCTTTCGTTGTTGCGCCTTGACTTAGTGTATATATGTTCATTGGGTGATTCCTTGCACATTATTCTTGAGTCCATCCATATTCATACGTCAACATTGTCATCATGGTTTTTATCATTGGTGCGTTGTTTTCAATTGTCTAATGGATCGGGAGTCAGTCCTTATGCACATTACAACTAGGTCATCATGTTGTTTTATATCATGATGCATACTATCATGTGCTATAACAAAAACCAAGGTAGTGGATCTGACAAGCAATACAATGGGTAGTACTTATCTTTGTTCACCTTTGCAGTTATCCCCTACTCTTTGATCTAATCAATTCATTGACCATTCTGGTTGTATCAAATGCTGATAAGGACGAGCATCTCCGCATTGTAAGGGGCAACCAAATCATACACATTGATCAATTCTTATTTTTCTATTCTTTTCCTCATTCCATTTTCTTTCACTTCTGAGTGAACTACATTGACTTGAGGTCCATTTGGACTATGTAGGCAGCGCTTGGATACATGACGTATCTCGGGTCAGCTTAGCTATTATTATCATCACCATTATTCTTCCATTCCCATTATTGTCTTCCAATCATCTCTTTCATCACTTTGCGCATCCTCGTGTGTCTGATTGTTTGTGGCTTCTTCAGTCTTTAAAAAGTCATTAGATCATCACACCTACGTTTGCGTCCACTCATCTTTAATTTGTGTGATAGGTTATATCCTTGAGTTATGCTTGTCAATCTGCCCTAATGGGGGACAACCAATTTATCACATTCGATCAAATCTGCCATATTGGGGCAAAATCATTATTCAATCCAGGTCATCAAAATGATTATAATTGCCTTTGGACAAATATTATTTTGATCCATCTGCCTTGTTGGGGCACATCCCTGTGTCACTGATTATAACCGCCTTTGGGTAAATCAATGTCTTAGCCTTCGTTACTGATTATAACCACCTTTGGACAAAATATTTTCATCAACGCGTGTAAGCATTAGCTCAATTGGATTAATGTCATCCATAGGTCAATTCATTTTTTTCTTCTTTTCGAGGGACTGTCCATCAATCGTATGTGTCGGCCACACCCTCGATGGGACATCATAGGCTTCCCAAAATTTTGTTTAGAGTATCATTCTTCAATCGTTGCCTTTTTTTTTTCTTAATGGCTCTTTCATTCTTTGAAAAGACGTTGCAATGTCTGTCTTGCAACGCCTTCTCAAATAGGGGCAAATTGTAGACACTCATTTTCGGCCATATTCTGTGTTTATAGCGGACTTCAGATTGATTTCTATAAAACTATGCAAGTTAAGACTAGAAATCACTGAAGCACTCAAATTCATCCGTGCATGTGATATAACTGTCCAGAATCGTGTTGAGGCATCCTTATTTGAAGTATTACCTTGTACGCAACAATAACCTAACTTGGATTCAACCACAGTGAAATTGCGATCTAGCAAATTGACGAATTGGCCTTTCGATCTATTAATGCAAAACACAAACAATTCTTAAATGCCAAAAACTCTAAGCAGGATTAATTAAAAAGCAATTTCAATTAGTTGCTTAAGTAAAAATTCCAAGTTCAATTAGGGAATTACATTTTCTAAAAAATAAATTTTTCAATAAAGATGAGGTCAAAGTCAAAAGAATTAATAATATCTTTTATAAATGCCTAAAATTCAAAGAAAAGGTGAGTCACACCTCGTAGATATCTTTTATGAGTTGTCAAGCCTCATAAATATCTTCTATGAGTTGTCAAGTGATCTATTTTGCCTTCCTGGGACAAACTCATTTTCAATCACGCAATCCAAATGTGCCCTACTGCGGCAAATACCTGTGCTAATGATTATAACTGTCTTTGGGCAAATCATTATTTTTTGACTTATTTGCCTTGTTGGGGCAAATACCATGTGTTAATGATTATAACTGCCTTTGGATAAATCATTATTTTCTGCTCTACTTGCCCTCTAGGGGCACATACCTGTGCCACTGATTATAACTGCCTTTGGGCAAATCAGTGTTCCATCCTATGTTGCCATTAGGTCGTGTTGTTTTCTTCATTTCGAGGGAACATTCGATTCTATTTGCCGCCCGACCCCTCGAAGGGGCATCCAGGGCTAAGTGAGCGCCCTTTGGGGCATGAACCTTTCGTTTTAGCGACTTTTGCATTCTTTGAAAAGACGTTAATGTGCCTTTGTCTTGAAATGTCTTCTCAAACAGGGGCAAACTGTAGACACTTCGTTTTGGCCATTTTCGTGTCTAAACCGGATATCATACCAATTTTTAACAAATGACGTAATTTAAGCCTAGAAATCACCGAAACGCCCAAATTTATCTGTGCATGGGATATAATTGCCTAGAATCGTATCGAGACATCCTTATTTGGGGTATTACCCTGTACGCAATGATAACCTATCTTGGATTCAACCCTTGTCTAATTGCGACCTAGCAAATTGTCAAATTGGCCTTTTGATCTATTAATGCAAAACACAAACAATTTTTAAATGCCAAAAACCCTAAATAGGATTAATTAAAAAACAACTTTAATTAGTTGCTCAAGAAAAAATTTCAAGTTCAATTAAGAAATCACATTTTCTAAAAAATGAATTTTTCAATAAAGATAAGGTCAAAGTCAAATGAATTAATAATATCTTTTATAAATGCCTAAAATTCAAAAAAAATGTGAATCACACCTCATAAATATCTTCTATGAGTTGTCAAGCCTCATAAATATTTTCAATGAGATGTCAAGCCTTCATAATTGCTTTGATCCAACCCAGGGTTAATCTAAACTTGATCAAGGTTAATTTAGATACAACCAAGGTTAAAACTAAACTTCACTTGGGTTAAAGTTAGTTTTAAGACCTATAAATACAATTGCCATTGCCCCTATCTAAACAAGCTCTTAAGCCAATGTTATAATTTCAGATTGTTTAAGGAGAAGCTTCACCAAGCCAAGCCAAGCCTCAAGTGGTCTTACAGAAGTGCTGCCCAAATGAAAATTGCATTGATAAAAGTCTCTATTGCCCACACTTGGAGCATGAACATCTTCTATGCCAATGAATGAGCACTAGTTTGACAAGGTAGGTAACACAGTTTTGTGTTTTGTCTCCTATCTGTAATTTTGTTCATTACATTAAGCTCAACCAAGTACTTAGGCAAGAGCAGTTTAGTTTCTATTGTATTGTTTGATTTGAATTCTCTTTTGATTTCACTAACAAGAAATTAACAAAATTTGGCTCTTCGGATTCCTAATGATACAGTATCCTCTAGTTTTCCAAATCTAATTTACTTTTTAATTACCCTATCATTTTCTTTAAATTTTACCCAACCCCAACTTCGTTCATCCATCCAATGCAACATGGTTGAATGTTGAAACTACCCGTGCAACAATAGGTCCTAAAGTAAAACCCCTCAAGTGAACACAAAGATCCCAATAGAATATTCAAATTTATGAACATAGAAAACAATAGTGATAAAAAAATCTAATCATAGCGAGAACTTGACCTTACTCTTGAAACAAAACAATTCATTTTAGAAAATCCTCAATAGTATACAATGGAAAAATTCTAGATGAGCTTAACCTCATGATTCCTCCTTTAGCAAACAATAGAAATCCAATTGCTACCTAGGTAATTTCTTCTATGAGCACTCCTTTGATCTCAAGATCTAATTCTCCAATCATATCAAGCTATACCAGAGGCATAAACTCAACTTGCAATGCCACACACACTACATCATTACACATGACACAAAACCCTAGTCAAAATCCATAACTAGATAACACCAAAATGTTCATGCAAGTCTTGGACTAAATAACCCAAATGCAAACCTAACCAACATCCAAATGGCTCAAATGCAAAAATACAAATCTTGAAAATGATTAACTGACCTTAATAAGTCTATTGGGTACCTTCTAATCAATGACTCCCCTTACAGATGCAAATGGGAGACCTATCCCACAACCACCAATCCAAAGCAAAGTTGTTCGAACATTACAGAATGAACCCTTAGCACCCTACATTGCTGCCATGGACAGCGGTGCAATCTCTCCAACTATAACTTAGGATGATTCTCAAGTCCCTACCATACATCTCAAAACATTTGGCAATCTTTATAAAAATTGGATCAAGACAAACGCTTAAGCCACAACTAAGCTTGCCAAAACCTTAATTAGAGATGCACTAGAACGGTATAACCAACTAAAACCCCGTTCTATTGTCCAACTAGAAGACCCAAACAATGCCCTCATTTAAGAGTTCGAAATCCATGATTTCCATGAAGATAACTTAGGAAACTTGGTCAACAGGAGAGCAAGAAAATGAACTTACACACGAAATCATCAAATGATGGAAATCTTTAAGAGAAAAATCTGAACATAACAAGGTCTTTTTAGACAATTCCTTATGGGCCTAGAACCAAAATCGTAATACAAAGTGCGCTCATTCTCACCTAAGACTTTAAAAGAAGCATTTGATGAAGACAAAAGACAAGATCATGTCACGGAACAATTTGAAAGTCCGCAACAACAAAAGACAACCAAAATACTTATTAGGAGCAAAAATAGATATGCCATCTACATAGTCTTTGACAACATCGACCCCAACTTTGACTCACGATGTACAATTAATGCCATCAATCTTCGAGCATTTTAAAATACCTCTCTTACCAACTGTATTGGGGACCCCATTCCCTTCTAACCCTTGAATGGAAGATCTACCCTAACCGCCCTTGAGTCGTGAACTCCTGCATAAGTTACCTATACTATGATCTCACGAATTATACTGTACAAAATCTCTACCCCCATGGTATAAATCCAACAAATTTTGTTTGTGGCATTGAAACTGGAGGCATTCACATGAAAACTGATCTGATTTCAAAAGAACTATGACTTCAATGTTAGATGGAAATTTTGACCACAATGTAGTGATCCACGAGTGATACCAAACATTCTTTGCAGCCAAGCAAACATTAGATACTCAAAACAAAGGCACCACTACAACACCCCCTTAACCCACTAACAACCAAATGTACAAAACATAGAAGAAACTCCTTATCAAATATTCCTACTTATAAGCAAAATATCACAATCAATGGAACCAATAGAATCATAGTCACCATTGAAGCTAGTCATGATCCTCACTTCCCTCATCATGTAAATTTTGCTAAGGTTGATCGCTGACGGAAACTTGCACTTGAAGACCTCAAACAACCTACCATCGTGACAAGATTTAAGAAATCAATTGAAGAAGAAATGATCATCCAAGCCAAAACATCCAAATCCATCGAAGCTGAGAATCCACCATCAACTATGCAAGAACAACCTCTCAAACAAACCAAAGAGCAACCTCTCATGAAAACAACGAAATCCTACACAAAATATCAACCGAAGTACAAACACGGTACATACCAAAAATCTGAACAATGGAATTTCCTAGAAGATCTCAACACCGTGCCTTGAAAATTCCCACTAACGGAGCTCATGTGAACATCTCCATATCATAGGAATTTTCTCATGCGACAAAGTACAAGCTATAGAAAAGTGCCCCAAAAATATTGCTATCAAACAACCCAACCAACCTACACAAATTCAGCATAATGCCAAAGTACATACAATCGAAGCTATGCATCATTCACACAACAAAAACACAATAAAATTCCCAACAAATGACATGGTCAACGATGAAATCCTCTATAAAGCTGATGAACCCTCTCTCTTCATTAGTCTCATTATCAACAAAACCCAAGTTCGAAAGGTCCTCATAGATGAATGATCTGACATTAATGCTACATCCTGTTTTGGTTAAAAGTGAATTATGTTAATTTCCATTACACAATTAACTAAAACAATGACATATGGCTAAGTCTATGATAAAACAGTAAAAAACAAAACTCATATCTAGCCTTATGTGCTAACAACAATAAAAATGTAAAATGAAAATGCTGAAGTGACAATTGAACTTGAAAAGAGCCAAAAGATGATGGGATTATCACACCTAGATGAATTTGGGATTTTTGAATGCGGATCTCAATTGTGCAAGCTTGTAGCTGATTGTTTGTGAAATTTGAAGTGCTGACTGTGCATAAACAAGAACAACCCTTGTGCTGTTTGTGTCTAGGGAAGGAATGATGCTGACCTTTTTTTACTGCCATTCGTGTCTTCTTGTGCCAATTCCATACTTTGCTCACTTTTAGATTCTGGATTTTCGTGTGTTGCTTCGTAATTGTATGTCGTGCCTATCTATGCTTGCCCTAATCTGATCTGATGGGAAAAATTATAGAAATGTTGTCTTCTTCCCTCTTGACCTAGCTTGCCATCAACTCACAACAAAACAAAGTTATGGGTTGTGCAACCACTGTGGGAGTTGCACTACGTACTCTGCACTTTGGAATTAAACTTCACATAGTTTTGTGCAGTGTGAATGGAATCTTGAGCAAGCTCTTGTACCTTCTATTTTCTGTATGTGAAGATGCAACTACATGCAATTTGCCTAAAACCCTCCTTTGGTACAAGAGGGTGATGCACAAAGGTTGAAGTACTAGTAGTTGACTCTGTTGCAAGTGTAGCAATGAATATGGCAAGGGATCATTCAAACTTGAGTTATGGAGTAGGGTTCATAGTATGATTGATATTTTATACTTGGTTTGGGAGGACTTGGTGTAAATAGGATGCTCTAGGACATAACATGCACGTAGGCCGATTCTATAAAATAGCAACAAGCGACAATCGAGGCATATGGAGTGTGGCAAAAGGTGAAGGGACCCACAAAATGATGAAAGATAGAAATGACAGGGTTGTCATTTTTGCATAGGGAAAAAACGTTGAGACTGTCATTCCTATCCCAGGAAAGATAAAGGTGCACCATTCGAGTGGCAACATAGAAATGTGTGCAATTAGGCTAGAGATTGAGAATGGCTAGATTTAGATAAGTATCATTTGTATTTAGAGGGCTTAATGGCAAAATAAAGAATAATGTGGGGTAGGAGAAGTCCTAGATACAAGCAATTATATTCAAGTGTACCAAGCATGATAAAATGGGGAAAATATAATATGCAAAAGGATCTTGTACCAAAATTAGGTGTCTCCACATCCCTATGGTTTATTGAGACATTAGGCCACTCCAAAGATGACCTCAAGCAAACATGATTTAGTTGGCGTGGATTTTACAAAAATAATCAAAACCCACAAGGATGCATCTAGTTGCCTATTAAAGTGGGACCAAAAATTGTGCGGACTAAATTCATGGTTCTCAACCTACTTATTTCATATAACCTACTCTTCAGATGAGCTTGGACACATCAAATCATAGTAGTAGAACGTGCGATTCAAACACAATTGCGATTAATCACCATACTTGGCCCAAAATACTTTTTCAACTTGATTTTTTTGCGTTTTTTTCGACAATTCAATCTGCAAAGCCTCGTATGATGTAGCAATTTGAAATGTTGTCTACAGTTTACAAAAACATAAATATGCCCAAAACTTAAAAAATCTTAAACCTAACCCTCCTCTGTGGTAGGTGTTATTTTTGACGTTCATTTGAACATGTTTAATATTTTTATCCATAAAATATGGCGGAAATATTTCTCATTATAGCTCCCTAATAATCCACCCTTGGATCAATGCCTCATGGGCCAAACGTAGACAGAGAAAACATTCATGCCTTCTTTAGCCCTCGCACTACACATGGAGCGCAAACCATTCTAGAAAGTACAGGTTGGAAAAATACTATTCACGAACAGACAAAGAAGGCAATCTCCAAATTTTGGTACTACTCTAGCTTGCTGTTTAATGTGGCTAGATCTCTATATTGACAAAGTATGGTGGATGCAATTGCCGTTGTAGGTTTTAGGTTCATTGCCTCATCATGCGAGGCTTTGCAGACTAATTTGTTGAAAGAGATTGTACATGATGTGAGAGATGTTCTTGCAAAACATTGCAAGGAATGGAAAAAATCGGGGTGCACCATCATGTCAGATGGATGGACAGATGGAGACGCATACTCATCAACTTCCTTATGTCATATGGCATTGGCACAATTTTTTTGAAAAGTGTCGATGCATCTAAGATGATAAAATCAGGGAAGACACTTTTTCATTTATTTAATGAGGTTGTGATTGGGGTGGTGTCATGTCTTTATTTTCGGCGTGATCACCATTCAAGGGGTTGATTACCCTGTTAGCCATTCTCGTAGGCTAATCCAATTGGAAAGGGAATGAGGTGTACCTGTTAATTATTTGACCATGGAGAAATTAAAATATTATTTTATTTGAGCCTTTATAAAATAATATTATTTAACTTGAGAAAAATAAATAAAAAATTATAAAGTGACTTTATGGGGGAAAAAGGTGAAAAAGAAATTAAAATAAAATAATTATTCCCCAAAGGTACGCCTAGGGTTGGAAGGAAAAAAATTTATTAAAAATCATTTATGGAGTTTTGGGGTACAAAAGAGGTTTAGATAGTTTTTACAAAAGGCCCTATATCTCTTCCCAGGCTCATATTCATGATTTGGTATATTCAATATTTCCCCATTTTTAGCTGATCACTACAGATGCAACCATTTTTTAGGACGAAAACCTTCAAGAATTAATAGATTGGATGAAAACCCAACTCTACTTTGTGAGGTGAATTCATCCAAGGTTCATCACTGAGTATATTTGTAGGTTATTCATCATTTTGAGGCTTCAATCGGCTAAGTTTTGAAGTCTATTTGCAGGTTGAAGATATATTGTTTCAGATCTGGATATCTAATGGTCATATTTTCATGATATATTGGACTGATAGAGTTTATAGTGTTAGAACAAAGTTATAGAGTTGACCGCTAGGGTTTATGACCTTATTTTGGAGATATTTTTACAAATTGAGTACCAAATATTTTATAAATAATTTATGCATAAAGGGCGACTTGTTTGGAGAAATTTTGGAAGCTTTTGATGAGGGTTTCAGACTTGTAACAATTGGAAAATATTTTATATATTTATTTCTGCACATGGGCGCTAGGGTTTGGTGAAGTTTGAAGGAGAAACCATCATTTCAGCTCAAGTGCCTTTAGGGTTTGAAGGCATTATTATTATTGCAGATTTATTTGAAGAATTTTCAGTGCCTTTCCAAGGGTTGTTCGCTGATCTGAAGACATCACTTACAACAATACATTTTTAGTTTACATTTCATCATTTCCATTGGTCAAAGTGTTCAATATTGAAGCGTATGATCCGGGTATGTTTGTATTACCATTGGGAATCAATAACAATTTGAATGTAAGAAGATATACCTTGCTATAGCAATCAAACCAAAACTATATCAGATCTGATTTCCATTGTAATTTCATTTCTATTGAGGAGAAATAAGAAGTTGATGTGTGTTCTTCCGTTCGTTTTGCAATCTATGTTTATTTGCTATCATTATATGCAATTGCTTTACAAATATCAAACTGAAAAGAATCAAACATCTCATCAAAATTGCAAGCAAACACTCAGAAAATCAGAACTCTTCAGTTGCATGCCAGGTGTTTGACAAAATGTCAAATAGCCTAAACTGAAAAAATCAGGGCAGAATAAACAAAGGTTCTTACATTGGTATCAGAGCTTGGATTCTGCCAGCCTGGATGGTTAGATTGGTTATATGCATCAACGTGAAGTTGGTCCTCACAGGGATTACTTCCATAGAAGACCAAGACAACAAGAAAATCAAGAAGAAGAGGCTCCAATTGCAGGTAGAAATGAGCTTGATATGGATAGGGAAAGGAGAGATAACGGTCCACCACGTGAGGATAGAGAAGCAAGGAAAATCATGAGAGATATTGCAGAAGGGCGACAACATGTGGCTAATGTTTTACAACTTACAACAACTATCTAACAAATGAACATGGGTCCCAGGAGAAACAATAATGGGCATGCAAATAATGACAGTGTAGTAGGTACACCCCGAGTGGGGAGGACTCCTACATGCACTTTAGATAGACAATTAATGCATACTTTCTTATCTAGGAATGAAGCAAAAGAGGAGGTTGTTGATGAGGAGGTATCATTTACAGACAATATTATGACTATACACGATGATTGGGATGCTTTTCCTCAACATGTGAAGGATGTCTTACCTTTCCACTAATATATGGGACAACAAAGAGACAATAGAAGAACAAGGCAAGAACGAAGACGCAGGCATCAAAATAAGGACTTAAAAGAAGCTACAAGTAAACTCACTCTTCCTACATTTGATGGTAGTGGGAAGACTAGTGCTAGAGCACGGATTCACAAGTTGGGCACTTTCTTGACACTTAGACCAATGCAGGAAGATGAAGCAATTAAATTTGCAACTATGCGCCTTGAGGGCATTGCTTATGATTCGTGGCATCATGGTTTAGTCACACAAAACCATGGATTGATTCACTCTTATGATGAGTTCAGCAGCAAATTAATTGCTTGGTTTGACAAAAAGGATGTGGAGGTGTACTATAGAGAGCTAGCACAATTGAAATAGAGTGGGCATGTGGATACATATATTAATGAGTTTCAAAAGATTGCTGTTATAGTTCCCGATATGACTGAAAAGAGGGTGGTAATGTTTATTGAAGGTTTAAATGATAGGATGAGAGGACTAGTTAGGGCACTTAAGCCTAGCACTCTCCATGATGCTATCCAGTTGGCTTTAGATCTTGACACTTCATCTTCTTCATATCAACCACCTAAGAAAAACTTTAAGGGCTTCAAATAAAATCAAAAATCTTTTAATCAGCCCAAGCATACACTACCTAGGATGGACTTTGAGACATGGAATGAACTAAGGAGAAAGAAACTTTGTTCTAGTTCGGATAGTGATGGAGAGCATGGGGAGCAGCCCCCTCATATTGAGCTTGAGCTTACACCTACAGGTGATACTGAGCATGCTTCTATTACCTCACTTTCAGGAGTCCCTAGGTATCATTCCTTTCGTTTGAGGGGAGTTCTTAAGGGGCAACGTGTCACTTGTTTGGTTGATAGTGGAGCTACTCGTAATTTCATTGATGAGGGCTTGGTTGTGAAGAGGGGATCATAGGCAGAGGTGTTCTTAGGATTTAATGTGACAGTTGCAGATGGATTCTCTATGAGTTGCACTAGGAAGGTTTCACAGCGTAACATTCAGATGGGTGATTATATTTTGACTGATGATTTCTATGTTCTTGGGCTTGGTGAGATTGATGTTGTTTTGGGTATTCAGTGGTTATAGTCACTTGGGAGATATATCTAGGATTTCCAGCGGATGGAGCTACAGTTTGTATCAGATGGGAAGAAGATTGTGTTGAAAGCTTTATCTGATGGGAAACCCAGGGTTGTTTCGGCTAGGAGGATGGAGGCCTTGTTTAGGCATGGTGATGTAGCATGGGCGGCTCAATGTTTTGTATCATCCAAGTCTCCTAGTGGTAAGCTGCAACATCATGTTGATATTCAGACGGTGCTTGATAAGCATAGCATAGTATTTGGAGACATTCCTTCTGGTTTACCACCTGATCATGGGTTTGAGCATGTCATCGAGTTAGAGGAGGGCTCCAACCCTGTTATCACCACACCTTATCATCATCCGAGGCATTTCAAAGAAGAGATTGAGAAGACGATTAAGGAGTTGTTAGATATGGGACACATTCGGCATAGTTTTAGTCCCTTTGCCTCATTAGTGGTTTTGGTGAACAAAAAAGATGGCACCATGAGAATGTGCATTGACTACATATCTTTGAACAAGAAGACAATCAAGAACAGGTATCCCATACCCAACATTGATGAGTTACTAGATGAACTACATGGAGCAGTTTATTTCACCAACATTGATCTTCATTCAAGGTATCATCAGATTCATGTCCGTGCAGAGGATATTCACAAGACTGCATTCAGATGTCACTATGGACACTGTGAGTTCTTGGTCATGCCATTTGGTCTTACTAACACTCTTGCTACATTTCAATCATGTATGAATCACATCTTCAATAAGCAATTGCGTCAGTTTGTATTGGTATTCGTTGATGATATTTTGATATACAACAAAACATGGGAGGATCATCTCAGAGATCTTAATGAGGTACTAGGCATCATGGAAGCATAGTCCCTTTTTGCTAAGGCATCCAAATGCGAGTTTGGATTGCAAGAGATTTTGTACTTGGGCCATGTGATTGGTGCAAATGGAGTGCAGGTACATCAGAAGAAGATTAGAGCCATCCTGGATTGGCCATTGCCAAGGAATATTTTAGATTTGAGAGGTTTCTTGGGTTTATGCAACTATTATAGGAGGTTTGTGAAGGGGTTTTCCCAGTTAATAACTCCTCTTACAGATCTCACTAAGGGGGCATTCCGATGGTCAGACGAGGCCCAAGTCGTTTTTGATCGGCTCAAGGGTGTGATGAGTACTTGTGCGGTTTTGGCATTACTGGATTTCACTTAGCCATTTGTGTTAGAGTGTGATGCTTCAGGAGAGGGCATAGTAGTTGTGTTGATGCAAAATCGACATCCCATAGCATATGAGAGCAGGAAATTGAGGGATGTAGAGAGACTCTATTCCACCTATGATAAGGAGATGCTTGCCATCATGCATGCATTGGCAAAGTTTAGATAGTATTTGGTAGGTGGTAAGTTTGTGGTTAGGACAGACCACAACAACTTGAAATATTTTCTAGAGCAAAAGGATCTTAATGAGAGACAATAGAAATGGGTCAGCAAGATTCAGGGTTATGATTTTGATATTGATTATGTGAAGGGTAAGAAGAATGTTGTTGCTGATGCATAATCTAGGCGACCTACATTTTGCTCTATGTCAAAGATTTCCGCTGATTGAAAATATCAACTTTTGGTTGAGTATTCCAAGAATCCTTTTGCATGCAAGCTCATGGATGGTAAGATTCAGGATGATCATTATAAGGTGATTGATGATGTGATCTACTATAAAAATAGGATATACTTGGTTCTTGAATCTAAAATGAAGAGTAAAATTATGATAGCTATCCATGATACTCTAGCAGGGCATCCAGGATTCTTCAAGACATGTAGGCATATTAGAGATTCTCATGGAAGGGTCTCAAGGATGATGTCCTACGTCATGTGCGTGAGTGTTTGACTTGTCAGCAGAATAAGTCAGAGCATACTTTTCGAACGGGATTATTGCAACGTTTACCGATTCCAGATCAGAAGTGGGAGAGTATTTCTATGGATTTCATTATAGGTCTTTCGAGAGTCCAGGGGAAGGATTGCGTATATGTGGTTGTTGATCGGTTGACAAAATATGCACACTTTTTTGCCATTGCAGCTGATTACACATCTCAGGTAGCAGAGTTCTTTCATGAGGTTTTTGATTGCATGGACTCCTTAAGACCATTCTCAGTGATCGAGAAAGCAAGTTTCCTAGTGTGTTTTGGCAGGAGCTATTCCAATTAGCTGGTACTGAGTTGACCCTGAGCACTAGCTAAATCCACAAACAGATGGCCAAACCGAGATTGTGAATAGGTGGGAGGAAGGATATGTACGCTATTATGTTGTGGGGCAACAAAGAGCTTGGACTAGGTGGTTATATTTGGGTGAACATTGCTATAATACCACCTATCCCATGTCCATTGCAATGATGCCATTTAGGGCCTTGTATGGTTATGATGCCTTATCTTTCATAGACTTGGCTTTTGATGACAACAGAGCTCCCAAAGCTAAGGATTTTATGTAGGATAGTTAGGATATCCTTAAGGCACTTAAGGATAATATTCAACAGGCTCAGAATTAGCAGAAGATGTATGTTGACAGACACATGGTAGAGAGATCATTCGAGGTGGGTGACTTAGTGTTTTTGCGCCTTCAGCCATATAGACAGTCTACATTGAAGAAGAGTAGTGTAGAAAAACTTAAGCCTAGATTCTATGGCCCTTACAGGATTCTGAGGAGGATCAGAGAAGTGGCATATGAGCTTGAGTTGCTAGTGGATTGTAAAATTCACAATGTTTTCCATGTATCGTGTTCTTCCATTCGTTTTGCAATCTATGTTTATTTGCTATCATTATATGCAATTGCTTTACAAATATCAAACTGAAAACAATCAAACATCTAATCAAAATTGCAAGCAAACACTCAGAAAATCAATACTCTTCAATTGCATGCCAAGTGTTTCACCAAAATGTCAAACAACCTAAACTGAAAAATCAAGGCAGAATAAACAGGGGTTCTTACAAGTGGGGCCACAAAATGCGGTCCAATTCATTACAGATAATGTTGTTGCTATGGTCGCTGGGAGGCTTCTTGTGGACAAATATGGAACTATGTTTTGGATTTCATGTGTAGCACATTGTTTAGATTTGACCTTAGATGACATAGGCAAAATTCCAGGGGTGAAAGAGGTTTTGCAAAAGGTTTGCACAAACACCAAATTTATATACAATCACGCAAGGGTGCTCAGTATAATGCACACATTTATAGATGGAAATGAACTTCTTCAGCCAGGGTGACAAGGTTTACGTCCCACTTCCTTGCATTGCAAACTCTTTGCTAACAACAAATGAATTTAATACGAATTATTGTTTCAATTGAGTGGGTGGAATCTTCCTTTGTGAAACATATTGAAGGAAAAATGGTGGTTGACTATGTTTTCTCACTTTTTTTGGGAAGAGGTAGAGAAAAATTGTGTTATTATCTGAGTCTCTAGTTCAAGTTTTGAGGCTCGTTGATGGGGATAAATCCACCATGAGTTATCTATATGAAGAAATTGATAGGGCCAGAGATGCTATTAGAAGCAGATTGGAGAATAATAGGCCCAAGCATATGCCGTTATGGGAGTTAGTTGATAAAATATGGGATCGACAAGTTCATTCTCCTCTCCATACAGTGAGATATTTTTTGAATCCAATGTTCTTGAGCAACTCATTTTGAGATAAAGTAGAGGTCACAAAGGGCTTATTTAAGTGCATGGAGAGAATGCTTCCTAGTGATCTTTTGAGGCAACTATGGAAGAGTTATCGATATACAAGCAGACAAGGGTTTTTTTCTCTAGTAAGACAACAATTACAAAAAAGAAGATTTTCAAAACCAGGTAGACAATTTTTCTACATATGTACAATGAAAGTGTTAAATTTTTACTGAATTGTGCATGTTACAATGTTGACAAAATCTGTTCTTGCAGCACAATGGTGAGATTTCTTTGGCAAAAAAACCAAACACCTTTGATGGACGACAATGCACATTTTGAGCAAGCCATGCAGTTCACCTGCTTGCGAGTGTAGTTGGAGTGTGTTCGAATATATACATTTAAAAAAAAACAATCGATTGACTCAAGAATAGATGAATGATTTGGTGTTTGTCCACCACAATCTTCACCTAAAAATGAAAAAAACTCAAAGTTAAGAAATATTGCATTTCTAATTTTCAATTCAGATGAAAAATTGATTTATATTCTTATAAAACATTATTTGCCAAAGTCACTAACATATGCATTCTATTTGATAATGTTAGGTATTGTTGAAGATCAACGAATTGACCTTGATGACTTCGATCCAAAAATTGAGTGGCTCAAAAATAATGATGAGCCTATTTATGAGGAAATGGACTTCGACTTGTTGGAGAAGGGTGGGTAGGATATCATTGTCATCTCTTAAATCAAGAGAGTCTCTAACCTTGGAGCTTCAACATCTAGACTTGTTGATTCCTTAGTCTACCTCATTGGCATTGGCTCCCTCCTTTTTTTTGTTCATTTGTAAACGACAATAGTATGCATTTTGAAATGCAAATGTAATGAAATTTTAATAGTATGGAAATTAATGAAAGAAAATAGTTGGTGGATTTTGATGTTATTCAATCTCATTTATCTTGCTCTCATAATTTGTATCTATTTTGTATGCAATTGAAATGCTTAATATGTATCTCTATGAAATGGAAATGCCATTAAATTTAAAAAAAAAATTGTTATACTTTTTCCACAATTTTTGGCGGTTCTATGTTTTTTCGATTTTTTCTGATTAATTGCGATTTTTTGAAAAACACTTAAACTTTTGAAAAAATGATTTGTTTCCCCAAACAATTTATGCTATTGTGGATTAAATGATAGTAATAGCTTCTTCTCATAGCCTTTGCCTTAGGTTAATAAATAACAACATTTGCTATAAACATGAAGTCTATCCAAACCCTTGGGACAAACATATATCAAACCCGAAAGTTGAGTTTCGAATCTCCACAACCGACACTATCACAAATGTACCATTATATGAATACATCAACATGCATCTTGACCTACATGCTATAATAGTAAATTTAAACAATGGCGAATTGAATGAACTCCAAAATAGATGCACACATCCAAGTTAACTAAAGCCCTAACCGATTTGCTGCTACCTGGGTTTCACCTAGGAGATAGATACCTACTCATTGTAGACAATGAAAGTGACAAGGGAGCATCATGCAATGCTAATGTAGCAACCTATGATAATGATACATTCAAATGTGTTGCCACTGGTGGACCCATTCTTTTAGGACCTACAAGTACTTTCCCCACATTTGTTTAGTAGACTTGGTTTTGTCAATAAGAACATGGTCAAAGAAGCGCAAAAAGAGCTCATCGAACAACAATCTTGTGCCATACAATCCTCCTATGATGACAACAATATCATATCACATGCCCAAGCCCAACACTTGAACATACTCTACCAAAACATTGCTAAGATGCACTCATTGAATCGAGAAGCAATTATGTTCCAAATCTCTTACGAAAGTGACAATCGCATATTCGATGATAGTGACAATGAACATGAAGAACTATCTTTTAACCTACCCACCATCCACTCTTGGAAGATCCAAAATGTGTTCAACAAATTGTAAGTTACTCAACCAAAACTTCAAAGAACAATCTCAGAAATTATGCAAGATCAATCATTTGTTTCTGGACAAACTTACTCTTCACCTACCATGGTCAGTGAAGCGAAAAATGCAATTGATAACATTCACTCTTTACCGGTCATTGCTGGTCACTCACAAAACTCTAATAACATCCCTACCTCATTGGACCTGCTCGGTGACGCACAAAATCCACTAGAATATACTTTAACTTCATTGGCTAGGGTAGGGGATGATAAAAATAATTGCAATAAAAACTTAACGACAACCATAAATGCCTCAAACTTATGAACACACATTTCAACTGCCAATCATATAATCAGACAATGACAACAAATTCTCAAGTCACCAATCTCCAACAAATCAATAATGAAATGGACACTGCCAACAAACGCTATATAGACCTAGAAATTGACATCGAGTATGATGGATCCCTACCCACATCGCCTAGCGATGAAGCAATCCTAGGACTTCTTAGTGCTACTAAAGACTAACCCCCTAGAAAACACCAAGGTTGAGGCATTTCACAGTGCCTCCATCTTTCCACAACTTCATTGCGAGTGTCGACCCCAAAACCATAGACATCGAGAACTTACCACCAACACTTACCACTTTGAGGATGGAAATGCCATGCTAGCTGAAGACACAATTGACATCAACCTAGGCATGAAAGAACCCTGTGTTGTCAACATAGGATCATCTCTTACTGCAGAAGAACAAGACGACTATAGAGCCTTACTTTCCAAATACGAGGATATCTTTGCTTGAAAATACTCAGATATACCTGACATTTATCCCGACATCATGGTATACATCATTGTAATTTACCTCAATTTGGCCCTGATGTACCAAATACAATGCAAATTCCTTGAGGAAGTCTCTAAACTATTATAAATAAATCACAAAACTCGTAGATGCCGAATTTTATCAAACATGCTAATTGTAGACCATCATATTAGTATTATCTTGGATATCAACATAATTACATATTTTAGTAGTTGACGTATCATGTGGTTACGGATTGGATTGTTGGCCTTGGCTAGTTTTGTAATGACTCTTTTTTGTATGTTTGGCTTTTGACGGCCATGTTAACTGACAACCCATTGGGTCTTCTTGTCATATAAATAGAATGATGTACATCTGGTAAAGGGCACTGGTATCAAGTTCTCCTTGTAATGTACAAATTGTATTAAGACTTATCTTTTATGAATACAAAGGTGCTATTGTTTGGATGCTCTGCTTTGCCATTGTATGTTATGCAATTGTTATTTTGAGTATGCTGCTATTGATAAGTCTAGTATCGCAGTAGACATAAATCATTCTACATTTTGGCACTGTTACCTTAAAAAACGTCGGGTCAAGATAAAGTCAGTTAAATAGAAGTGTAACGAGGCACCCGATTATCTTATAAGATCTATGTGCCAAACATAATTGTGCAACATAATGACAAATGATACAACAACAATATAAAGAGTTCACGAAGGAGGAAACCGATGCTTACAAGAAATAATTCCTGCTATTTACTCTGAACAAAGGTGGAGAAGAGGGAAACACAATTAGGGAGGGGACCAAGAAGTTAAATTGTCTACTCGATTGGTGGAGCAACACCAAAGAAAATAAACGCTGCAACTGACATAATTGCTGCTATTGATAAGTCTAGTATCTCAGTAGACATAAATCATTCTACATTTTGGCACTGTTCCCTTAAAGAATGTCGGGTCAAGATAAAGTCAGTTCAAGAGAAGTGTGATGAGGCACCCGATTATCTTATAAGATCTATGTGCCAAACATAATCGTGCAACATAATGAAAAATGATATCACAACAGTATAAAGAGTTCACGAAGGAGGAAACCGATGCATACAAGAAATAATTCCTGCTATTTACCCTAAACAGAGGTGGAGAAGAGGGAAACACAGTTAGGGAGGGGGCCAAGAAGTTAAATTGTCTATTCAATTGGTGGAGCAACACCAAAGAAAATAAACGCTGCGACTAACAACCATTTCTAAAAATTCATCAAGTGAAGTACCAAGTATGAAGCAGAAGCCAAAGCGAAAGCCAAGGCTGAAGCGTAAGAAGAAGGCATACCCAGAGCCAAAGCTCAAACTAAGCAAGGGTTTGGCTGGAACTGGTGAACCCTATGTCACTTGCGAGTAAGGAGTGGGTAGAGATTTCCTAACCCCTTTAGGAGGAAGGAAATGCTGACCTTGCCTACCGGGTTGGGTTGAAGGGTGTTGCAAGAGAATCATGTGAAAAATTTGGGGCAACCCAAAAGACAAGATGGAGGGAGTTGCATGAAAATGGGACCTGAAGACGTGCAAGATTGGGTACAAATCCCTGTCCAAAAAAGGGTCGAGCATAGGGACATGTCCAATAGTGCTAAGAGAGTAAAGGAATGCCCAACGCAAACCTTCTTAAGGGGGACTTGTATTCGAAGCACCATGCCATAAGTAACTTGTAACCAGAGCCATAGTTACCCCATCAACTCCATCTCCAGAAAAGCAAAAGCTGCCATAGTTCAATGGTGACAGATTGGAGGATCTCGTATGACAATGTAGATGGTGCATTACCATTTGTACTGCTAATGGGCATACAAATGAACATATCTGGCTAAGATATTTTCCAGCCACCTTTCAAGGAATGGCTATTGACTGCTATGTAGATGCACCAAGCTCGAAGAAAGTAATATGGAAAACACTTAGGTAAGCCTTTGAGAAAGAATTCAAACTCCTGAGGGATGACAATGAGATTGTTGTTGAAATCTATAATATCAGACAGGGTAAACACTAGAATGCCTATGCCTGTAATAGAAGACTCAAAGAATAATTGGGAAAACTTGAGAAGGATCCTGCTGATGGCTTGAATAAGCGATGGTTCATTGAAGGGTTGGTACCCTCATTGTGGAGGATGATGAAGGTGGGCCCACCCTCATCTTATGAAGATGCATACAACAGAGTGATGGACATTGAAAGTGAGAAAATGATGTCCTTGCACTTGAAAGGACGTGAAATGACCCTACCTCCAGTGAGGACAATGAACCTAGATTAGTGCGAGCCTCGAGAAATGAGATGCTCCTGATGATGAAGGAACTAAAGGAAAAGGTAAGAATGAAGGAAAGGATCTTTTGTGTAAGATTTGTCAAGTTACAGGGAATTCATTCAAACTGTATGTACAGTTTGCAAAATAAGAGCTGCCAAGTACTATTCACACAAGGAGAGCCATCGACACCACCCACCACACTGCCAAGGAACCACCGACGATAGAATAATAGTGGTCGTAGGAGTCGGATTTAGTATGATTTCGAAGGACAACCGTTTATACAATGTTGGGAGTGCAATGAGTGGGGCCATTTCGCTCAAGACTACCCTAACCCAAATGACACTGGACTTCTTTGTAAATGGTGGGCTTTGGGACCATAACGATGGTAATTGTCCAAAGCAAGCACAAGTTGCAGAAAGCCAATTACCTTGACCCACGTATGGATAAGGAAAGGTTAGACAAAGCAAGGATGGAAGTTGAGAGGGCCATGGTTGGAGAATGTTGTTTGTCGAATGAAGATAAAAGCATAATGATGAGCAAATTGGAGTTCGACAAAGCTATTGCATGGCATGTCTTGCAGACCACTATACCTGTGAAGATAACTGACTTATTTAAAGCATTCCAACACTCAAGAATGCTCTTATTGCTACATGGCATGCCTAATGTCGAGTGATGGGAAGAGAAAAAAAGCAGAAGAATAAACCCATAGGCAACCCCCCTTTTTAGTGACCAAGTGATCGATAAAGTGTCCTTGATGATGAACCTAGCACGGAAATGGCAGTTGTGCATATGGAAGTTATAGGAAAAAAATTGACAAGCACTATCATTGATGGCGGTTTTGGTGCGAATGTTCTTCCAAAGGAGACTTGGAAGAGTATTGGCAAGCCAACCATGTGGCCTTTGACATTCCAACTGGTAGGAGCAAACAAACATGGCATTAAGGTACTGGGTGTACTGATGGGACAAAAGGTAATCATTGGAAACCAACCCTTTTTGTTGAATTTTGTGGTCATCTTCATTGTAAAAGAAGGCATATGATGTACTATTGGGTCGGGGTTGGTTGATAAAAGCTATAGCCGATCATAACTAGAAAAATAATTCGATCTCCATTGAAAACAAAGGACGAAAATATGTCATAGACTTGAAGAATAAGGCATTCAGTGAGGAAGCAAACTTAGTAGTCATTAGAATCAAACTCCGTAGAAGAATGGTCAATGGATGTGAACTGATATACAATGAAGGTGAATGACAAAGGGGTCTTAGAGTTAACAATCATGGTCTGAAGATGAGACAAACTACCTCATTGGGTTGTTCCACTGGAAAATGGATGACTATAAAGTGTTCCCATCTCATTGCATTAGCATCAAGATTATGAAGATTGAAGGAGGTTAAGGCTCGCAGCGAGATGACTAGAAGTGGATGTTGGTGATTGCAGTTCCTTCCAAACCGTCAACATCATAGGGGACTTACCCACAAGAGTTCAAAGAATACAAAGTCAAGGTGCACAATTTGGTGATAAGTTGGGCCACCAATTTGACGATGTAAGTGACATGAAGTTTGTAGAGCTGACTACATTCCATCGATTACCTAGCGTTGCATCAATTACATTGCGTCGATTCCCTGGCGTTGCATCAATTACATTGCGTCAACTGCCACTCCCCTGTGTGACGCTTAGTCAACAGACGCTTAGCCGCTTAACTCGTAACCACGTGATGATCATCGCCCTATGCTCTGTCAACCGACACTCATCCACTCAATACTCAAGCAATCGACACTCAGCCAATTGACACTTAATAAATTGACGGTTAGTCAATGGATGCTCATTTCCCTGGCGTTCATCTATCGTGCTTATTCAACCAATGCTTAGTTAATCGACACTCATCCAACCTATGCCCAACCAATTGATGCTTAGTCAACCAAAACATAGCCGCCTGATGATTAGCCGCTCGATGCTCATTCACTCGACGCTCATTTGCCCAATGCTCAGTCAACCGATGTTAGCACCATAGGCCACCCACTTAACGCCCACATCTGTTGCACGACCACCAAAAAACCCTTGCATGTTCATCGCGACCACCTACGCTTCCCTCCAACTCAGTCATCATACGACCATTTGTAGGGACCCTATAACCACCTACAAGGAGTTGAGGTCCAACTTTTGGTTTCCAAGCCCTTGGATATATTTGTAATTTTGTTTCCCTCTTCACCCTTAATTTTTTCATCTTGTAAATGGGTTGTGTCGGAAGGGGGGATAAGGTAGATCGTCATATTAGTATTATCTTGGTTATCATCATGATTACATATTTTAGTAGCCAACATGTCATTTGATTAATGATTTATTGTTGGCCTTAGCTAGTTTTGTAATGACTCGTTTGTATGATCGATCGTGGATGATTGTGTTAATTGACAAACCATTGGGTCTTCTTGTCATAGAACTAACATGATTTACGTCGGGGACAGGGCGCTGGTATTGATTCCCCCCTGTACTATATGAATTGTATTAATACTCATCTTTGATGAATACAAAGCTTCTATTGTTCAAATGCTTTGCTTTGCCATGGTATGTTATGCAATTACTTAACTATTTATGTTGCTATTTATAAGTCTAGTATCTCAGTAGACATAAGTCGTTTTACATCGACTACTTTGAATTGGTCTTAAACACCATCCTCATATGTAAGAAAGTCACTATGGTCATTTGCATCTGCATAGACTTTAGAAACATAAGTGATGCATATCCTGAAGACAACTTCCCAATATTGCTAATTGATGCCATAGTTGACTTAGTCGCCATATATTAGATGTTTTCTCTCATGGATGGCTTCTTGAGATACAACTAGATTCGATTTACTGAAGATTAACATAAAATCACCTTTACCATCAATTGTGGCACAAATTTCTACATTGTCATGTTGTTTGGCCTTAAAAACGCCAAGGCAACTTACCAATTTAGCTATAACTCTCATCTTGCATGACCCCATATGTAAGATTGTTAAATCCTATGGAGATGACCTTGCAAAATCTAAGCTCCACAAAGACCACCCCCATGATCTAAACATCATTTTTGATCGCCTACACAAATATGAAGTCCAACTAAACCCAAACAAATGGGATTTCAGGGTCACATCTGGAAAATTCTTAGGATTCATGGTTTCTAGGTGAGGATTGAAGCAGGGCCCTCCAAAATAAAATCCATTATTGACATGTGACGACCAACTTCCACCTCATAAATCTGATCATTCTGAAGAAAAAATGGGGTAATTCAATGATTTGTCCCCAAATTTGCTTATCATACCCACTCCATTAATTCTCTTCTAAAAATGGGAACAAAAATCGAATGAAATGATGCTTGCCAACTAGCGTTCGGCTCAATGAATAAATCTCTACTTAAGCCACTTCCATTATGACCAACATCTTCTAAACACTCCTTGATCCTATACACATCATCTACATTTCTCTCTATTGGTGCCATGCACACAAAACTAGATGAAACTGGAAAAGAGTATGCTATTTACTATGTTAGCCATGCATTAGTAGACTATGAAACATGATACACAAAATTTGCTATTTACAATGCTAGCCATGCATTAGTAGACCATGAGACACAATGCACAAATTTCAAATGTTATTGCTTAGCCACATACTTCCCAGTTGATAAACTTGGACACTACATGATTTATCAAAGCACTTGTCATTACTAGGACAAACCCATTATGTCTTTTCTTTCAAAAGACTTTCTTTCCTGGAGACAATATGGACGAGTCGATGTCTCTTTTTTAATGACCAAAAATCTGAAAGATACATTTTTTGCCTAAGAGGCTATATAAACCAAGAAGGTAATTGATTTCAAATGAAATATTTTAGCAAGATTTTTTCTCAAAATGGTATTCTTCTAATTTCAACCATTGCATCATAATCTATAATATCTGAAAGAATGTTTAGTTACTTGTTCTTTTGTATTCTACCCAAGATCTTGGTTTTCATAACAACTCCCTAATAATTCCACTAGGTTTTAATTTGGAGAATCCCTTGATCAAGTTAACTTAAAGGAGGGGTAAAATACACCTCTGCTAACATGGTATTTTTTGAAAACATTGACACTACCAAAAGAGGTTCATTATATGATTGTGTAGACAAGTTCACTAAGGTCTTTCCAAGTCCTTGTCAATTATGCTTTATATGAGTTAAGTCATCTTCGAGGATGATTGAGGAAGGTCTACATCTTTGTCTTCTCCTAAAGACTTCTTTTCATATCCAATAGGTCTTAGCCCTAATTGGATGGAGTCCCAAACCCTACACATGCATTGGGAAGATGTCATATTTCAAGTTTAATACCTTTATGAATTCAATCTTTAAGTTGATTAACTACATTTTCCAATCTATATGTTCCCATGCAATACAACTCGTTCCATTTATTTGAATCCTCATTCAATAAAACCTTTGTTGAGTATAAAATGAGAACATGCAATAATGAAATAAAATGTCTTTAGAATTTGGATTTAAGACCGAATTCTGTCCATCACATCAATACAAGCTCAAAATAAAATTGTAATAAACATCTCCTTTACTTCACAAGGACCATTTTACAATAGTAATTCCAGTCACACATTTATTCCAAAGTTATAAAAGAAATTTATTGAAATTGTTATTCTAATAAGATTTTAAAAAGCACAATACCACATAGATATGCATAAGGCATCTCATCCAAATAGCCCTGCAGATCCATCCAACTGAATGGAATACTTATATGCAAATGATTGTGTATAGGTTCAAGATCTATAGCAGAACTCAGCTTACTATTCAAATGTAACCCTTAAAGTCATGGCTCAACACAATTGTAAAAGGCTTCGACAATTAAGTACCCATCTCAAGTCATAAAACTATATTTATGGTATCCAGTAGTAAAGCAAACAAGAGAACACTTACAACATGAGACTTCACTGTTGAATCGGATTTATAGGTTTCATTGTTGGTCCTTGACATAATATGCCCTGTTTCCTTACACCACAGATCTATTACATTATATGCCTTGTTTACTTACACCATAACAGCTATCCATGAGTAATTTTCCAACACACCATTCGTCAATTTCTTTTCCAGGTTACTACCACATTCTTGTAATAAGTATTCCCACACAGATCAGTTTTACAGATTTACATCAGGTCTACTCAAGACACTTAATTGACCACTGTACTGTCACAGTACCTAGACGAAGTATGCAACATCATGCTTGCATCGACAATGTCTTTATTGAATGCATTTGGAACAATTAAGATACAACGTCTTTATTCAATGCATTTGGAACAATTAAGATACAACAACAATGTATCACTACATACAGTAGCATCTGATCTCATGACAAATGGTACAATCCTTAGATTTAATTTTTACTGTCTGATCACGGATTTTTATCCTTAACTGAAATTCCACAAGCATCCAATGCCTATTTTAAGGATCGAGATGAAGAGCAACATTCATCTAAATTTCCCTCCAAAATCAATATCTCATCTTAGTGGCAACTCAGTCTTTTCCTGGACTGTGTTGTTACTAGGATGTGCTGATGTCATTATGAATCACTCAGACAATTTCATGTAAGAACAAGACTCACATTGGCTTCATGGTGCCCAAAATTGCCTCCTACAGTAATCACAACATAAACAACAGTCTTAACATATTTACAGTCTGACTACGTATTTTTATCCTTAACTGAAATTCCACAAACATCCAATGCCTATTTTAAGGTTCAAGATGAAGAGTAACATTCATCTAAATTTCCCTCAAAAATCAATATCTCATCTTGGTGGCAACTCAGACTTTTCCAGGACTAAAATGGTCCTTTTTGGATAATTTATTAACACTAAAGTTTTCTGTGATTCCCTTTCAATACTGGATATCAAACAAATACTAAAACATCCCACATGCAATATTGATATTGAAAACCTAATTAAAATTTCACTGAAACCCTTATTGTATTGAGATGAAAGCGTACACAATTTTGATAATGAAGCAATCTAAACAATAATAGAATGGTGCAATAAAATCCTTACATTTATTTTGCATCATAAGGTCAAAAAACAAAACTCTTAATTGAATAAATGTTTGTAATATAATTACATGTAGCAATGAGCAACAAACAACAAACAACAAACTTAGGGATCGTGATCTAAATGAAGCTTGAAATAAGGTTATAGCTGGAAGTAAAGGCCACAACAACCAATTCGATTTGCATAAATTAGACTCAACTGGTCACCTGAACTCCAACACAATAACCCTAGTTGTACATGAAACCCTAGTGCAACAATCTGACGCTGGTTCCTGACTGGTACAACAACAAATAAAGGTAAAACAGACTTGAAGGAGTATTACGCCAATCTTAGACACTGAAATAATCCCATGTAGTAGTCCTTGATGTATTGCACTTCAACGCAACAATCCTTGATGGGGAGAAACCCCAACACATGTAATGTTAATAGAAACCCCAATGCAATAGTCCAACTGGAAGGGAAGACCATGCAACACAACTGTAGATGAAAGGGATATGTCAAACCCTCATGAATTCTAGGCATTTATAGCAATCTTAAATCACATTGAAACTAGAATTTGATCATGATCTGTCAGCACAAATATCATTCCTGAATCGAATCACCTCAACTGGTTAGAGGGTTTTCGTCCTCCAAACCTGTATATTAGAGAGTTTTTGTCCTTAGATGAAAAAATTGAACACAATGGCTCAAGATCTAGATTAGGGTTTGATTGTCAAAGATGAATAATGATTAATAACTCTTTTGAGCCCAACTCCTTTTATAACTTAAACTTTTTCCAATTTTACTTTAAAAGTATTTAAAAATAGTTTTAATAAAATATTACTTTTCATCCACTTAATAATAATTACTTTTTGGTCTTCTTTAATAACAATAATATATGTCATTTTTATGTAAAAAAATGACTTTGGACAACTTAAAGTATTATTATTAAATAATTTCCCTAACTTGATCCCTTAGCCTATGTGAAATAAGGAATAGGCTACGGGTTTTTTGATGAGCTTAATTTCAAAATGGGGACATGACTGTTTGCCCTTCCAAGATTTGCTTGCCCTCAAGCAATTACAACCACTGCTCTGACTTACCCAAATTGACCAACTTTGTAATACTTGGATCCCAATTCATCTTTGGGGATTTACAATTCCAAATCTGATTTTCTATGTCTTGCGATCCTGGGAAAAAATGTCTAAACATGTCAATACACTTATTCTGAAAAAGTTGAATATCAACATGATGTTTAGCTTGCTCACAAAGTGAGAGGGTATAAACGCCTCTCAATACTAAGTATCTGGTTGTCTGGGCAATTTGTGCCGCATGAGAAATTCTAATTGTGACTACCTTTATTTTTCTAGGCATAACAACCCATGTTTTTGCTTTATCATCATGCATTTGTCCAACAAAAACAAATGATCATCTAAAATCTTTAAGAGTAGACCACAAAATGGACGCTGCATTCATTTCTACTTGTTTCTTAGTTTTAACATGTGTTCTTTCAAATGTCATCCCATCAAACTTCATAGTGCACTTGAAAACAGGCATATGTGATGGGCCAAATCTAGTTGTGTTGTCTATTGGAAAAGTTTTCCTTTATTTTTGCACTTTTTTCCTATAACAAACTCTTGTACATTGATGACTCATCCAAAGAAGAACCTTTCTTTGAGAATGACATGAACATTATTGTTGCGGTTGCATGTTCAACTTGCATTTCACTGTCTGGCAGCACATTTGCCATTACATCTTTTGGTTGTAATGTTTTCTCTTTCTTACCACCTTCCTGCTCTTCACTTGATTCTTTTTGCATTTTTGATGGTACTTCAACTGACCCATTTGTACTTCTTCCCCCTTGAGGCTATTAAGCAGTCTTTTTCTTAATGCGATATTATTTCCACACAAATACAACTCATTACATATGAAGGATATCATGCTAGTGTTGGATGGTAAACTAGCAACTGAATCAAAACCAATATAAGAAGAGAAAACTGCTACTTCCCTATCTAGCATACCCTGGACCTTGTATAGAAGAAGATATTTTAAACCATGACGATGGCAAAGATCAGTTGCCTTTTTTGCATTTCCAACTTCTTGGGCCAAAGAACCCAAGTATGCAACAAGTATGTGGTCTTCGATGGTTATTGACTTTGCAACATCCCAATTTTCTTTTTCGATGAGTTTCCTCAAGGTAATTTTCCTGTATTGATTTTTTTTTAGGAAATTTCTGCTGCAAGTTATATTTTTCTACAATTTTATAAGTTTCCTTGAACATATCCATCTTTGTGTAGTGACGCACAAGAGAGCAGATCATATACTTTCCCATGTATGCTGCCCGTTCTTCTGTTGCATCAAATTGATTGTCACCAACAAGTTTCTCAACTTGGATATATTTATCAAAAGAAGCATAAACGTCCTTGCAGCCCTTGACATCGAGCTGAAGATCATAAAATGACTCTTTGCTAGTGGATTTATAATTCACATCAATGCAATCTATGCGATTTGTTAGGTGGCCTTCGTAGAACTTTTGAAGAGGCTCCTTTGCTGTTTCTTCTAGCTTATTACACAATATTTTGTTGAACTCTTACACATCATGCTGCTGATAGGATTCATATGTGGTCCAACCAAATGATTTTGTAAGCTCTTTTGTGGTTACATTATCATTTCTACTCTGCATGCTATAAAACATGGTTTGCAAAGTATAATTGTGGAGAATTAAATTTGATTCAATGCCCCCATAGTATTAGATCAAGTTACCACACTGATTTTCAAAGTGGTTATCTTGGGAGAGAGAAAGTTGTTCCTGAGTAATAGAACAATCAACTTTACAACGTTGACATAGCATAATAACGTTATGAATCTTCTCGCTCACTTCCACATGATCTAATAACAATGACCGAAGTCTCTCCACCCCATTTATGAGCTCCAAATTCTTTGTATTCTACACAAGCAAATTATTTTGCCACTATCTTTTCCTGCTCTAACAACCTCAACTTGTTAAAAATAATGGTAATCTTTTCCTGTATAGAAAAACAGTTGCAAGTGTTGCAAAGACCTCCCTTTGACTGATGCCAACCTTGATATAGCTAATCACTTGCAGAGGTAGAATACTGCTTGTATTGATTAAGAAGTATTTTGATAACTAAAAAAGACAAGTCCTCTATATCATCACAAAACACATGAGTAGGTAATGATTTAAATGTGCTATCAATTAAGTTTAGCGCAGTGATAACAACTATTTCATCAAAATAACTATGTGATTTTAGGTTTAACTCGGTTGATTCTTAGTAACTTGCATTGCTTCCATTACTTCGGACTTTAGTATCAGGGGCCTTAGACAATCACCTGGATCTAATTCTCTTATGAGTAGACAACCTTGAGTGGAAGGATCTATGTGACCTTTGCTACGAGCTGTGTTCTTCACCTTCTATCCATTCTTATGGTACTTTCCATGATGGCTAGAATCTTGCAATGATATCAAACCTTTGCTAGAATCAATACTTTCACGCCCTGAACTATAGTCACAGAGATAGTCAAACTACATACCCTTAGTTGCTGAATTTGTGACCTCAACACTACGTCTACTAAAATACTCTTTCCAAGTGTATGCTTATTAGTAGAATCATTCTGAAAGTCAATCTGATATGTTTCTTGGATCGGAACATTGTTTTCATAATCTAAACTGACATCATAGGAATGGTCCAAGGGCTTATCTTCTTCTACTGATGCCTTCTAAGTTACAAGGTTCAAGTTCGAGTTCGAGTTCAACAAGGATAAAATTTGGTTCAAGTTCACCAACTGATAAAGTACGAAAGAAATTGCCATTAAGTTCGAACGATAGAAAAACAAGGAAAAATATAAAAGTCAAATCATATTAGAGATTAAAAATTAAAATAAACATTAGACAATTGTAATCAACTATACATAATTAAAAAAAACTAAAATAAACAAAATTAAAAAACCATAAAAAATAAAATAAAAATAAAAAAAATTATTAAAAAATAAATATGCAATTAAAAAAAACTAAAATAAACAAATTAAAAATCATAAAAAATATTTAAAACAAAATTAAAAAACATAAAATAAATAATTTAAAATAAACAAAAACAAATAAAAATTTATTAAAAATTGGAAAAACATAAAATTACAAATTAAAAAAACAAAACAAAACATATAAATGCATAAAAATATAGAAATATAGAAAGAAAAAAAAGCATTAAAACAAATAAAAAAATACAAATTAAAAAACACAAAAAAAAACATAAAACAAAAACAAATAAAAAATGAATAATTTTTTTAAAAAAGCACATAGGAAAAAAGTAAAAAAAAAGCATAAACAAAAACTTATTAAAAAAAAAGGTCTACCTTGTAGTTGAAACTTTTCCTCACAAGTTGCAAGGTCGGCGATTGTTCCTCGACGTCGAGCGATGGTCCTCCACGTCTACACACGACAAATTTCCGCACGACACGACATTGTTTTTTCTGTAGCAATAGTGGTATTTGCCATCTGTCTACTCCCAACACCACCTAGTATAGCGCCGCCCAATGCAACGCCACTCAGAACAGTGCTTTGCAAAATTTCCTTCGTTTTTCCAAACCAGAGTGCTCATTGCTCAGACTATTTGGGGATTTACAAATGATTTTTTAGATTTAGCATTGTTATAGAGACACGGTAGGGTTTTTTCCTCCCCATTTTCTCTGCCTATTTTTGCCATGCGATTTTTTGCCTCAAACTTCACGAATTTCGATCGAACTTTTTTCCTGGCCATAAAAATCGGCAAACTTCGATTTTGAAGCTAAAAAATTGGTGAATCTTGTGACTTAGGATGCCTCTAAGAAATTTGCATCAATTCCATCCTTCGAATGACTCAGGAATTTAGGTTTTACCAGAAAATTTTTCTCTTTTATTTTTATGGCTATCCTACAAATCCCCTTCATATGGCACGAACTCAATCTTTGGGATATTGATGGGTGCTTCTTGAACAGGCACATCTTTTTCAACTTCCTCTTGTATGGTGGATTCCACCATAGGCTACTTCCTCTCAATTTCTTGTAGCTCTAATTGTTTTGCTTTCTTCTTCAGCGTTCCACTTTTGTTTTCTTTGGATATTTCCAAGAATTATTCAATGGTAAAGTCAGACTTTTCATCATATGTGGGAAGCTTGTTCAGACGATTTTGAGTGATCCTTCTTCCTCTTATCTTGGCTCATGCCTTCTTATTAAGTCACATAAATCTTGGAGGGTCATGTCAGCTTCAAATTTCAGGGTTAGATTATATATTCTTCACAGTAAGCCTCATAATCAATTATGAGGAGTTGCTGCCATTCTTCCAGATGCTTGTCCATTCTGTCTTGCTTTTGTTTTATCAAATCCATTATACGATCTGTTTGAGTTTTTGCCTTAATCCACAGGGTAGTTAAATCGTTGCTCTATATCTTACCTTGTAGACTGGGATGAACATAGCTCTGATACCACTGAAATGTCCCTTTTTGGATAATTTATCAACTCTAAAGTTTTATGTGATTCATTTTCAATACTAGATATCAAACAAATACTAAAACATTCCACATGTAATATTGATATTGAAAACCTAATTGAAACTTCACTAAAACCCTTATTGTATTGAGATGAAAGTGTACAAAAGTTTGATAATGAAGCAATCTAAACAATAATAGAATGCTTTAATAAAATCTTTACATTTATTTTGCATCCCAAGGCCAAAAAACAACTCTTACTTGAATAAACGTCTGTAAAATAATTACATGTAGCATTGAGCAACAAACATAGAGATCACGATCTGAATGAAGCTTGAAGTAAAGTTATAGCTGGAAGTAAAGGCCACAACAACCACTTTGATTTGCACAAATTAGACTCGGTGGGTCATAAAAACCCCAACGCAATAACCCCAACTGTACATGAAACCCCAACGCATCAATCTAAAGTTGGTTCCTGACTGGTACGACAACAAATAAGGTAAAACAGCCCTGAAGGAGTATTATGATAGTCTTGGACATTGAAATAATCCCACGTAGCAATCCTTGATGTAATACACTCCAATGCAGTGGTCCTTGATGGGGAGAAACCCCAACGCAACAGTCTAGCTGGAAGGGAAGACCATGCAACACAACTGTAGATGAAAGGGATATTTCAAACCCTCACAAATTCTAGAAATTTATAGCAATCTTCAATCACATTGAAATTGGATTTTGATCCTAATCTTTCAGCACATATAATTTGAAAGGAATCATGTCAATGGGTTAGAGGGTTTTCGTCCTTAG
Source organism: Torreya grandis (assembly GCA_037957365.1). Taxonomy (NCBI): domain Eukaryota; kingdom Viridiplantae; phylum Streptophyta; class Pinopsida; order Cupressales; family Taxaceae; genus Torreya; species Torreya grandis. Next base: position 1,537,002 of record JARHVA010002470.1, on the reverse strand, counting down.
ATGAAAAGATTGAACACAATGGCTTAAGCTCTAGATTAGGGTTTGATTGTCAAAGATGAATAATAACTCTTTTGAGCCCAACTCTTCTTTTTATAACTTCCCTTTACCAATTTTAACTTAAAAGTATTTAAAAATAGTTCTAATAAATACTCTTCCTTTTATTACTTTTCATCCACTTCATAATAATTACTTTATCCCTTAGCCTACGGGAAATAAGGAATAGGCTATAGGTCTTCTAATTGGCTTAATTCCAAAAAGGGACATGACAAGGACTGTGTTGTCACTAGCATGTGCTGATCTCATTAATGAATCACTTAAACAATTTCACGTATGAACAAGGCTTACATTGGCCTCCTAGTGCCCAAAAGAGCCTCCTAAAGGAATCAAAGCATAAACAACAGTCTAACATATGTTTTTGCACAATCCCAAAATTTTAGTACTATCTTGCAATCAATGCTGATGTCAGAACTGACGATTGAAGTATACACCATTCATAGATGATTCATATGCATTATTTTTACATTGAAGACTTCACTTAAGACCACCAATGGTATATGTCCATAGAAGGAACTCGACACAGAAATTCCAAAGCAGCAAAATACTTTATAGATTTCATCACACAGCATCAGGCTGTTTCCTCATACATTGAATGTTGCTAAAGTAGACAAAATGTGGCAAATACAAATTTCCAATTGTATTTCAAGTTTGCTCTATCATACAGACAAAGGACCATGATCATCATTATGATTGTCCCTAAGACATTTCAGTTTTCTAACAACTGTACAACAAATGTTTATACCAACCTTATTTTGTTTCCAGCTACCTACATATTCTGCTTTATAGGCTCATTGTTCAAGGCCTTACCATCAAGAAACTAACTGAAGTTATTGCAAAACAAAGTTTAACTATTATCAATACAATGCCATTATTTTACCAAAAGCCCTAGCATTTCATGCTAGTCAATTACAAGGCCTGCATCAAATTGTGCAGCATAATCTTTAATAAATTGAAAGATGCACCTCAGCCTGATGGATGACACCCATAAATTTCCTACAAGTACAACTATACAAACAACAGATGATAACTGTCATGAAGAGAAAAAAAGTGAACCAGGTTGCCTCCAAGCTAGACACAGCTGTGAACTCTCAAATTGCTGTGTGCAATGGTGGATGATGAGCCCTCCATGGTGGCTCATTGCACCCCATCTGTCAGCTCACACGTTCATTCATAAGACCACCAATGACACTGCCAGATCAAGTGACAACTAGAACTAGAGTCCTCAACTAATTCTAAATGAGGCACAAATGAAATCATCTCACTTATTCATTCTAGCAAAGTTCGCATCATGCATACTCGAGTCTAAACAAGTTATTGGTGAAGGCAGGTGGTCTGCTGCAGCAGAACCAAACTCAAAATGTGGGTAAGCCCTTTCAAGCTACCCATGTCTCACAAAGTAAACCAAGCCCTAAAAATTATGTACATGTACATAAACCAACTCTTGACTCAGGATAATAATAAGACAAGTAAAGAAAAATTTAAGGAAGCAAGAGCCACGGGGGTACTGCTAGATTCCCCATTGTCCATTTAAAAAGTATGAGTTACTCATTTGTTGTAACAACAAATAAACCCACATGCAGCTATTCTACTTCCACCATTTATGCAATTAATAATTTCATTAACGTGTATTTGAAACAATCAACCATTCAGTACTTTTGACAAAACCCCTACTGTCTTCATTTACAATTAAGAACAATTTTCACAAACCCTACTTAGTCACATAACCTTAGAAACACTCCTTCAATACCGATGGTTTTCATCAATGAGAATGTCTGCTTATCAAGCCCCAGCAATAAATCAATAAGCAAGGTTGTTCCCACCCAACCCCAATAGGGTTTTCAACTCAGCCAAACACAACTCAGAAAATAAAGCATTGCAATGGCCCAAGCAACCAAGTAATGAAAACATTTTTGTGGCATCATACCTAGTAAATAATGCATCACAATAGGTTAACTTGCCACATAATGCAAATATAACAATGGCATTATGCCAAGTAAGGGATTCATTAATGTGGCCCACATGGCCAAGTAATGCATTTATTACTATGACACAATGACCAAGTAATGAATGCATTACCATGGCTGACCCCCATTAAGTAAATCAATCATGGCAGAAGCATAAAAACCCAGCCAACAAAGTTTAATTGTTGCATTCTATCATATCTACAACACTAACCGGGTTTTCATTTTCCTTATTTTTCCACCAACAAGAACACAACATCTGCAACAAAGTGAAAACTCATAATGATATGCGGACATTTCATTTAAAATATTTGGGTAATGCACTTACCCGATAAACAAAGAAACCCTTGAATGCTTAAAAAATAGCTATGCTTCCTGGCCTTTCTTTCTCCTGTTTCTATTTTCCACTTTCTGGCACTTATTTACCTTCTTTCTCTTCTTCATATAACCCATGAAAAACCCTAATGACTGCAACATAATCCTTATTCTACTCAAAACAATAATGGCATAACTCATCAGATCTGTAAGTGCATGGTATCAAGTGCTAAATCCCTGGGATCAAAACCCTCTGGCTGAATCCACGTGCAATATCCTCCACATTTCTCCCTTTCCATTCACTTTCATCATTACCTATTCAACATGTATTCAACAAACAAAATGATATGGGGAAAAACCCCAATGAATTTTAGCTTATCATTCTTTTCCATGCTTCCCATGTCCCAAACAACAATCCAAGTCACCACGTGGTCATTTCATAGGGCCCCTTTTATTACAATGTACAACACTATAATTTCACTATAATTTCCTAGTGACTCTATCACTTCAAACTTGTGCCACAACGATGCCAAAGTAAGTGTGGACGAAGTCCACTAAAATCAGCACAACTACTTTTGTAACATTGCCTTGCAATTACTACCATATGCGATAACTTAAACAAGACTTGATAACAGCCCCTTACTGACAATACAACACCATTAAATTAACACAAAGCTAAGTCAAAGTTGAACAACTTAAGTAATTGCCCACAACACTCTCTAGCAATCATTCCACAAACATCAAACAAACATGCCAACTTTGTCAAGCGTAAAGGGAACAAAATAACAAAGGTAGAGTTTAAAGTCAACAAGGCCTAGGTGTGTCGTCTAAGTCCGAATGTGTCACATGGATTGGAACTTTCCCTCACAGTGGTGCTACCAATGTAGGCATCAACCTAGCTGGTCCAAGACCATCCCCCACCTGCCCCTGTACTTGCATCTAAAGAGACATCAACAATTACCGGTTAGAGAATAATAAGCAATAATATGCATACGTAATTTTGGGACATTTAAAATAAATATGATCTAGTAATAATTAGTGCCTCATTAAAAACAATGTCATCAACACAATGTGTTATATCTAAATTGTCATCATAATGTTGTCATCCATCACTATTTCAAACAATATTACATTGTTTCATGGCAAATGGCAAATATTACATCTTTTCATGCAATTTGACCTAAAATCCATTAGTCGGAAAGCAGTGACTAGACAAATCATAGCTGGTGAACTAGCCACAATGCCCATCCTTGCAAATAGAAAACTTCATGACACTCCTTGGAGAATGTCTTATTCATTTAAGGTACTGAACAAGCAATCTAACTTCGAGATCACTTCCACAATTACATATCAGAAATCAAAGCCCAAACAACGAAAAAATCTGAAAATTATAGTAACCAAATGGAAGTTAAAATCATTGCCAAAAAAGATGAACAAGAATAAGAAATCACTATAGAACTAGATGAAGATAGATGGACCTTACACTTTAATGAAGCCAAATGCCAGACATGCTCTGGGGCAAGATAATTTCTCACATATCCTTTTGTCAAAATCCCACCCCTTAGCATTTTGGCTTAATTTTGATGCTACCAAACACTATGGCTTAATATGAAGCTCTCATCCTTAACATTAAGGTCACACTTTACATGGACGTTTCTTATCTACATGCCTTAGGTGATTCCCAACTAATTTGGCGGCAAGTAGATGGTGATTATCAATCAATCATAAACCTTCCCACGAACTAGCCACCAACCTAACTAAGGAATTCTCATCCTTCACCAAAGAATCAATCTCAATAGAACAAAATGCCATTGCCGACTACCACGCCATATTGGCCTCATTATTGAATCCGCACAAAGCCTTTACGACATGGGATTCCTCATCAAAATTTGCAAAACACCTTGCACTATCTTACCCAAAAGCAACACGCTTTTTTGTGTCATTGAAGCCGTCACCATACGACAAAGCCCTCGGTGCAAAGAAATTATCTGATTCATTGAAAATCAAACTTATCCTCCTAAAGTTGACTATAAAGAAAAGATACAAATCCAAACACAAGTTTTTTACTCATGAAGGACATCCTTTATTACTTCAGCTTCAAAGGCACCCTTTTCTGATGTGTTATTGAAGATGAGGATTCCACTCTTCTTCAGCAAGCACATGGGGGCATTTGTGGAGGACATTGTAGTGGGCATTCTATAGCTCGCAAATTTATATGCATGGGGTATTATTGGCCTACATTAGAATAAGAGTATCACTCACTTTTCAAAAAGTGTAAACCTTGCCAACCCCATGATGATCTCATTCATTCTTCTTCCACCAGGCTTTAACCTCTTGAAGCTCGATGGCCCTTCTCTATGTGGGGACTATATCTTATCGGCAAGCTACCTAGAACACAAGATGGTCATACATTCATTATTTCCAGCACTGAGTATTTCATTAAGTGGGTGGAAGCCATGCCTCTTACTAATGCAACTAGAGGCACCATCTCCAAATTTTTCCTTCACCAAATCATCTATAGATTTGGCATCCCTCATATCATAATCTTTGATAATGGTGAAAATTTCAAAAACAAAACCATGAAAGATGTGCATTATTTAAATTTACTCACAAATTTTCCACAGCCTATCACCCACAACGCAATAAACAAGCAGAGTGATCCTAACAATGGCTTAGAACCACTACATAAGAGTAATGGTTTTTTTCAGAAAATTATGATTTTTTGAAAAATTGCAGCACAACATAAATGAGAGGTTTGGCGGCCTTGGGGTTGTTTTTAGAGCTTGGAAAAACTTCATCACACAGCTAAAGCTTTGTAAACTTCAGACCGCGAGCCAAGATTTTTGGAAAGATAAACTGTTCCAGAGCATACTCGGAACAGTTATGACCCCAACAAGGTGGCCCATCACAAATGGCTTGTATTAGCAATTCTTATTTTAGTACGTCTTTTTCTCTTAGGAGTTTTCCTATTCACATGCCTATGCATGTTGAAAAGATATTATTAGCTTTGTTTAGCTTTAAATAAAATTCCTATTTACATGCCTTTGCATGTTGAGTGGATATTATTAGCTTTGGTTAACTTTAAAGCAGTTTATTATTATTGGTTTTATTTTGCTATAATGCAAGAGTTCACCCTATTGTCATTCATAGTGGATGACAACCATCTCGTCCACAAAGATTGCTTTCTTTTTATAAACTTATATTATCTTGCAATAATGCTTTGTTTTGTATGCTTACAAATATGTGTCAATTTAGTAGAGAAGAGTTTGCTTTATTATAATACATTAATTCTTAATAGTTGGTGTGTTGTCCCCTAGATTGAATCCTCAATTTGGATTAGTGGTATTTGAGTAAATTAGATTTTGCATGTACCATCGAACGAGGTTAGGTTATCGAAAGTATGGCTTGGAGACGAGATCCATCTATCTTCCTGATAGACGCACACGACCACAGACGTATAAGGAGGAAAACAAATTTCCTCAGACCCATTAAAGGTAATGCTCAAAGAGGCTTTGAAAAAGCAAAGGGTGGAAATGATGAATCTTTTTTGCGTAGATTCTCCAACATATACGAAGCAATACGCCAGTAGATCCATAAAGGAGGCCCTTCCAATGGTCCATGCCCTTTAAGTTACAAGTAAGTTTTGATATCTTGTTGTTTGAGGGTAAAATAGAAGCGGATGCCCTTGAAAACTAGATATTAAAGTCATATTTTTTTGTAAACACTTTCTCAAGTTAAGAGAAAACAACATCACTCTACTAAAAGCTGAACCTCTAGTCTAACAATGGTGGGAGGCTCACCTTGAGCAATCTAAGGAAGATGCATATGTATCGTCATTAAAGATCCCTCTTGGAGTGACTTTGTTGATGTTTTTACATATGAATATTGTCCAAAAGATGCCTATGAGGAGAAGTACATGTAGTGGCAATTGCTATGATAGAAGAAGGACCAATCTGTGCAAGACTACACAAATACCTTCCATCGTCTATCAACGAAACTCAACGTCAAGGATTCTGAAAAGCATCGACTCTAGAGTACTCATGCAAAAGTGGTCTGCATCGATATATCCAAACAAAGATGGGATTCCTAACTGTTGAAATGATGGGAGCATTCCATCAGTATGTGGTAAAGATCGAGGTAAATTTCAAACAGAAAGGGAAATTTCTGGCAGGAAAGTAGCCACAATCAAATGATAGAGGCAACTCCAAGTATGGAAGCATGCAACATAACAAAGAGGCCCCACAATAGAGGCAAAACTGGAGGTTCCCAATTTTATGGTTTTTTGTGAGAAATCCCACAAATAAATCCCCATAGAAGGAGACTGGAAAATGGTGTGAGGACCATAAGAGTATGACTCACAACACAAACAAATGTCATTTCAAGAGGTCATTTTTTATCAAGGCACATGAATTTGATTGGATAAAAGCATCTGATGAGGATGGGCACTTATTTCATCCTATTGACACATGTAAACAAATTATGGATTTTGACCCCTATTCCATTATTGGTATATTGCAAGTTGCAACATCATCATCTGAGGAAGAAGAATGTTTCTTTAATTCACATATGTGGGTACAATGGAAAGCTCTGCACTTCATCGTGGACAATGGGAGTGACAAAAAATTGATATCTACAGAATTGTACGAAGGATGAGTCTAAAAACAATAACTCATCCACCACTGTACGTAATCTGATCCCTGAACCAAGGCAAAGATATGTGTGTCAGTCAACAATGCCTTCTTCCATATGCAATCAAGCTATTCAAAGATGAGGCGTTGTGTGATGTGGCAGCCTTGGACGTTTGCGACGTTTTGCTTGAGCATCCATACATGTGGTAACAATATGTAATCTATCAGTTCAAGACCCATAGTGTCATCATCACATTGGGAAAGCAATCATATAGTATCCGTGAGGTCCCTCCTGATAATACAATGGGCTATATTAGTGCAAAGAAATGTAGGCGTGTGATTGGTCACACTGGAATGTTTGTGCTAATGTTTATTAGGTCAGAGAGCACTCAAAAAATCATTGCAACCATGTAGGCTGCTATATAGAATCAGAGTATACAACAACAGGTGGAGTAGTTCTTAACAAATTACACGTCTTGACACACTTGTGTGCCCCTACACTGCAATTTGACACATCCCAACGACTTGATTTTTGGGACACCCTTACCAAATGGACCAGTATACAAGTGCTTGGTGTTGGAAAATGAAGAGACCAAGTGACAAATCGAGGAGCTAATCTGGAAATCCCATATTCAGCCCAGTGCGTCACATTGTGGAAGCCCAATCATGATAGTAGGAAAGAAGGATGAGATGTGGCGACTTTGTATTGACTACAATGCTTTTAACAAGATCATTGTGAAGAATAGGTATCCACTCCCATGCATTTGATGATCTCCTAGATTGGTTCAAGGGAGAAAATTTCTTTGCAAAGGTTGATTTGAAGTTAGGGTACCATCAAGTACCCATCGAGCCATATTGATGTTAGGAAGACAACTTTTAAGTCTAAATAAGGTCCATTTGAGTGGTTATTCATGCCCTTTGGCTTGCCCAATGTACTTGCAATGTTTATGTAGACGATGAATAATGTCTTATGACTAGTCATTGATTCCTTTGTGGTTGGTTGTTTCCTTGGATTACATCTTTATTTTTAGTAAAACATGGGAAGAGAACCTGCACCAGGTTCAGGAAGTTCTTTACACCCTTTGCGATGATAAGCTATATGCCAATAGGGATAAGTGTTCAATTGCTTTGCAAAGTGTAGAGTATCTAGGATACATCATACACAAGGATGGTGTGCACGTTGACCCAAAGAAGATCCAAATCACTAGAGAATGGCTAGCCCCAATAACACTTACAAAATTCAAAAGCTTCTTGGGGTTAGCCCATTTTTATTGTCAGTTCATGCTTGGATGCTCTCATCTTGCATGGCCATTGAACTAAGCAACCAATGGGGGGGCCAAGTTTGTGTGGAACACACCACAACAACGAGCTTTTGAGGAGTTAAAATGGCGACTTTGATTAGCACCAATCTTTGTCTTGCCAAATTTGCAACCACTGTTTGAGATTGAAGACGATGCTTCAAAGTATGCACTCGGTGCAGTCCTCACCCAACATAGGCTCTTGATTGCCTACCACAGTGAAACATTCAAAGATACGGTACATACGTATCCTACATATGACAAAAAAACTATGCCATTGTCCAATCGTGTAGGCAATGGAACCATTACATTATGGAAATGGAAACCATCATCCATACATATCACAAGCCTCCGCAGTTCATGCAGACCTAGGGCAAGTTACAAAATGATTACCATCAGAAGTGATCTACCTACTTACAATATTTTCATCTGAACATTAAACATAAGAAAAGTAGTTCCAATCAAACTGCAGAGTGCTTAAGCTGCCTTCCAATCACAACACTAACAACAATCTTGGATTCATGTGACCATAAGACTTCTAAATGGCTCATGTTGTATGGTTGAGAACCTGAGTATCCACCATGTATCAATCACTAAATATAGGATGACAACTTGCAAATTACCATCTATGGGAAGGGCTTCTATGTCCCTTGGGACACCTATGTGTTTCGATAGTGGAGTGATTAAAGATGATTTGGGAGGCACACTATAGCTAAGTTGCAGGACACTTTGGGAAGGAGAGAAGCTGCATCATGATGTCAACATGTAAATTAGATCAGGCACAATATGTGCAATAGAAAAACCAACCAATATTAAGCAGGGCCTCTACACACCTCTACCAATTCCCAATCTACCTTGAGAGTCAATCTCTGTGGATTTCATGTTAGGCTTGCCCATGACTAGGTGCGGTCATGACTATGTCTTCATTGTGGTGGATAGGTTTTTCGAAGATGATAGGGTTGGTGCTTTGTACAAAGGGAATCAAATCTGAAAACATTATGAGGCTTTACTTTGAGCATGTGTGGATCTACTTTGGCTTACCAAAGATCATTGTGTTAGATAGGGACACCAAGTTTCTTAGCACTTTTTGGTCTACGTTATGGTCCATGGTGGACACCATGCCGACAAAGTCCGCCTCTTTTCATCCACAGACAGATGGGAAAACAAAAGTGGTTTACCGTATGATGGTGTATCTACTTTGGATGTAACTCAAAACATCCACGTACATGAGATGATAGTTTAATGTACATCCAACACAACTATAATCAAGCCCTCCATGGCTCCAAATGACACATTTATTAACACTTTTTGGTCTACGTTATGGTCTATGGTGGACACCATGCCGACAAAGTCCACCTCTTTTCATCCATAGACAGATAGGGACACCAAGTTTCTTAGCACTTTTTGGTCTACGTTATGGTCCATGGTGGACACCATGTCGACAAAGTCCACCTCTTTTCATCCACAAATAGATGGGAAAACAAAAGTGGTTGACCGTATGATGGTGCATCTACTTTGGATGTAACTCAAAACATCCACGTACATGAGATGATAGTTTACAGTACATCCAACACAACTATAATCAAGCCCTCCATGGCTCCAAATGACACAGTTCTTTTCAGGTTTGTCTTGGGTTTCAACTGTTAGTACCCATGGATGTGACATTGCCTATTGTAATGGAGGAAGTATCTCACCATGTACAAAAATAATTTGACAAGGCTGCCAAATTTATTGAACAAATGTAGAAAATCCCAAAGCAAGTGTTTGAAACCCTACAAAGAACCAACCAGAAGAACAAGCAATGTCACGAACAACATCAAGCCCCTCACCAATTCTAGGTTGGTGATAAGGTATTGCTACATTTGCAGAAAGAATGTTTGAAAATTCCAAAGAAGAAACTTAGACATCTCTGATACTGGCCCTACACAATCATCAAGCAAATGGGAACTATTGCCTTTGAGCTAAACTTGCCATCCTATCTTGGGTTGCATCCAATGTTCAATGGGGGACTGCCCTGACCATGTTTTCCAACTCTCTCGAACATTTCAAATATTGTTGAATAGTTGCAAGTCACAAAGCTAAATCCTGACTGTTCAATGCCATTCATTGTTGATTAGGTGATGGATATAGTGGTAAAAGATACTAGAAATCATCAAATCCTTCTATATCGAGTGACCAAGGCAAGACAATTTGCTCACCAAGGAAAGTGGCTAACCAGAAGTCAGATTCAATAAATTTTTCACATTTGTTTAAATACCTAGACACAACAAGGCCTATTGCTTCTCATCGGGAGACGAATGATCCTAAAAATGACTTAGAACCACTAGATAAGAGCATTGGTTTATTTTTTGGAAAATTATGATTTTCCAAAAAAAATCAGCACAACATGAATGGCAGTTTTGGATTCAAAGCATTTACGGAGTTGGGAAAAGCCTCATCACACAGTCGAACCTTAATGAACTTTTAGATCGTGAGCCAAGCTTCCTTGAAAGATAAACTATTATAAAATTGGAGCATACCCATAAAAGTTATAACCCCGACAAGGTGGCGCACCCTGAATGGCTATTATTAGCAGTTCTTATTTTAGTAGAGCTCTTCTTCTTAGGAGTTTATTCTGTTTGCAAGCCTATGCATGTTGAAAATATATTATTAGATTTGTTTAACTTTAAATAAGATCCCTTTTTGCATGCCTTTGTATGTTGAGTGGATATTATTAACTTTGTTCCACTTTAAAACAATTTCCTATTACTAGGTTTCTTTAGCTATAAGCTAAGGGTTCGCCCTATTGTAATTCAGATTGGATAGTATACATCTCTTCCACAGAGATTGCTTTCTCTTTATAAACTTTCTTTTTATCTTTCAATAAAGCTTTGTTTTGTACTCTTGCACATGTGTCAATTCAGTAGAAAAGAGTTTGTTCTATTGTAAATTCCTAACAATTGGTATGTTGCCCCCCATATTCAATCTTCAATTTGTATCATCAACGCAACAAAGAAAATATTGAACAAAAATTTCGAGAAAACTATTTGAGAAACGCATACTGATTGCACCTCCAACTCTACTTTGTAGTATGGGTGTACCACACTAGCATTAGAATAACCACTAGGGAAACTCCCTTCGCCCTAGTTTACGCCTTCGAAGTTGAGTTACCCTCTCTCCACATTTTTTTACATGACATTATCCTTGATGAAGAAATTAGTGGTCACCTCTACACACTAGATATGCTAAATTTAAAACATACGGTACCATTATAACATAATTAAAATTAAACATAAAATGAAAGTTGAGCACAAAAGCTTTGAAATCGGAGATCTAGAACTCAAATTGGACTACACCCATGACGAGGAGGGTAAGTACGCTGAAAAGTGGTGGGTCCCTACATCACGAAAGACACTATTGGTAAGTTTAACTTACCAGCTACAAACAAACAAAGAACACGTTTTCGTGAAACCAGCTAATGCACAATTTTCTAAAAATTATTATGTCGAAATTACTTCTTTCATTTGTCACATAATGCATTTAGCTAGGCAAATAGACTAGCTTCCATTTCATGTTAAAACTATTTGCAAACATATAAGCATCATTGTAAGGGCAATTTATTTCACTCTTAGGCATTCAAACTACATTCTTATTCCCTTATCTACTTGGATCTTCATACCTAGCTTATTAGTGCTTTTTCCAATAGCCCCATGGGTCTTCTTAGCTCCATCTTTAGCCTTAGCTCTTAATTCTATTTTCCTTATCCTCTATATCCTTGGCCATTTGGGCCTACCTTAAACCTACTTACTGTTTAACCCTAAAATCTTGATTGGGGAATCTAGGTTTAAAGAGGTAGAGATAGCCTAGGGCACAAGGATAGTAGACTATCTCTAAAGCAAGTCAATTAATTGCAAAATTTAGATAAATATATATTGAACTTATTATGCTGAGATATGCCAAAAATAGAAAGTACAACTATGCTAGATATTGCAATGATAATAAAAACAAAACACTTAGCTGATTCTAATGCTAATATAGATTTGGATCTGCAGTAGGCAGAAAGTAGATTGGATCTGGATTCTGGATAAGTTTGATTCTAGAAATTGAACCTCTATAGCCACAGACGCTTGTGTCAAGCTAGGACGGTTGCGTTGACGCTACTGTCTGAATTGGACGCAGGGGTCCAGTACAAAATTCTTGCTAAAACTGGATGCAACCACTTGGATGCTTCAAGGTTTTGTGTCGTCTTTGCTTTGGTGCATTTAGATCTGGGTCATGGATTATCACTCCTTGTCAAATAACAAAACCTCAGTTCTTCATCTTCATAGTGGGTGTGGGAAGAATGGGTTAGTCGGCACACGGTTTCAAGCTGCCTCAAAGAGCTTTTGTAGTTTTGTCATCTTACAAACCCATTGTTGGCCATTAAAATCCATATGGTGGAGAACCATTGGATAGCAAAAGCAAGAAGAAAAAAATTTCAAAAGGAAAATCACACACATAAAAGGTGTGAACTTATATTTTTCATTGACACGCCCCCTACTCTAGATGAAAGCATAAACTCCATCGTGCCTTCCTTAAGAGCCGAAGGTCAATGGGAGTGTGGTAGGTGGGTAGAATGGGGTAGGAGGCCACATATGCATTATATATGCCACCTTTCTTTTTATGGATGTACCTAATCTTCATAGTGGTTGTTGGCTTCGATCAGTTTGTAGGAGTGAAAGAAAATTCATGGGGAGGTAGGCACCTTTACTTTTACGCGCTTGTAATTTTTTTATAGCCATTATGGGACGTAGTTATGACATCACTAGTTAGCCCAAATGGAGACTTGTGAATGTGTCCTAGGTCTATATGTTGAAAATTCTTAGTCTTGAGGAACTGATTCGGGTGTCTTGCTTTTGGTAAAGAACACTCCTTTGCCTTGGTGACGCCCTCATTTCTCTCTCTTCCATCTGCTCCCATGATGGACACTCTTGGCTTCGAGTCTCTCCCATCTTCTTTACAAACTCTTCTTTGCATCTCTTTTAGGCATGACAACACTAAAACTTTTGGGTATAAGATTGTAAGACCTAGGGAATACAACCCATCTTTACCTCTAAGCTAAATCTACTTGAACAGAACTATGTCTTTGCATTCCTAGGTGCTCACTCGGTGATTTCCTTGTCATTCATGGACTCTGCTTGGTTATGTTTGTGAACCTTAGCTTTTTGATTATATTTCTTCTCTCTTGAACCTTTCAATCATAATCTAGTTTTTACGTTGTGACTATCCGGACCCATTCTAGCACGTTAATTTATTGGGTCTTTTGGACCTAATCTAGCCTTTACCTTATGGCTATTCGGAACTGTCTTAGAAGTTCACTCTCATTGGCCATCTAGATGTAATCTAGCCTTTTCGTGGTGGCTTTTTGGACTTGTCTTAGCAACTTATTCTCTTTGGTCATCCATGCCTAATCTAGCCTTTACCTAGTGGCTGTCCAGACCCATCTTAGTACCATAACTTTGAGAGTTGTTACTTAACGTACTTCCATTGACTCATCAACTATGCTAGAACTACATTAGCCTATGCAGTCTTGCAACATCTAGGCTACCATAGGAAGCTTTTGGCAATGAAATGAGCAATAGTTGTGCTTGCCACAAGCAAAAATTAGACATATGCGTGCCTCCATTTCAGCGGAAAGGTAATTTGAGGTATTTATATTTTATTTTCAGCATTTTCATATCACATTACTTTAGTTATTTCATTGTTTTTTGTATATGTTTTTCACAAGACACAGTCTCTTCCTACACTACGTGGCAAGTGATGAGCCTTGCGGGAGCACATGTAAACACTCTAAAAATGCTTTATTAACATTTTGTTTTGTCAAAGGATTTGTTGGCACATTAATCTCCCATATGGATTGGGGTAGGCCGACTTTGAGCCAACTCATCGAGAGGTGTTCAGCAATTGTCCTTAATATCCTCTTTATATGTTCCTTAACACCTCCACATGTCCACATAATATTCCTGGTCTCTCCTTAGCTTTCCCTTTATGCCTCTTTTGCAAAATCTTTCTTGGCCGATGTCACCAACCATGGATGGTGAAGCACAATTACTTGTTTTTCAGGCTTAGTAGTAGTTTAATTCATTGGCCATCGCTGATGATGTCAGCTATTTGGATTTATGATCTAGGAGTTCATACCCAAATAAATAGGGTCATTCAGTCATTTTCGGAAAATTCATCTGCTCTACTATGCGCTTGCAAATGAAGATTCCCACTAAGGGTTTCTTAAAGTACTAGGGTAAAGGAAATACACCAAGGGAAGACAAGTTGCATTAAAGGTCTTGGAGATTCAAGACTAGGATTTCCAACTAGTGAAGTAAACCAAGTCATATGAGTCGCCAAGTATGGTCCACTATTGTTTTGTCCATCCTTCGACTTCACCTACAACCATCTCATCTCAAGTGTTCAAGCCAATGGGGAGATTAATGCACTTACAAGTTGATCTCTAGAAACATCTCTTTGCCCTTCCCCTTTTTATTTATGCAGGTCTAATTTTATAATCCATGGTGGTTGTTTATTTATTACTTTATATATTTCCTTGCACGTTACCTTTGTTATTATCTTATTATTGCCTTGCATATCACTAATTATAGCCTTGCTTATTACCATATTTAGACTTAGATTATAGCCTTCCTTTGTTATTATCTTATTATTGCCTTGCATATTACTAATTATAGCCTTGCTTATTACCATATTTAGACTTAGATTATAGCCTTTCTTATTACCTAATTGTTTTCCATGCTTATAGCCCGAGCTTATTACCAAGCTCATTTCTTATAGCCACAACTGTTATGCGGTCTCTCAATTTTACCTATTTAGAGGCTTGTTTAGTAGAGAGACTTTCTAGGCTCACACACTAGCTTTTGCTCAGGATCACAGAGCTGAAAGAACATCTCACAGATATTGAGGAAACTATCAAGGATGAAGGGCCTAGGAAACTTTTGTCTTTGGAATAGTGGCTTGTGAAAAACTCCCTTCATATGAGACACATTGTGAGATATTTCTCTAAGAGGAGACTTGAAGTTAAGTCCTCTCGAGAAGAGAGTAGGATCGTGATGTGGCTGTCATTTGAAAAATAAAGAACTAGAAGAAGCAGCAGCCCGAAAAGGGCAAGTAGAATGATAGTTCTTTTGGTCAGAACCATAAAAAGGGATCATCCACATGTTATAAGCGTTGCAAGATATGCCACTACACACACAAATGTACAGAGAGAAGACTCCAAAGAGACTGCGAAGGTAAAGGCTCCATGCACATTAAACAATTTGTAGGTAATTCTGACAGTTCAGTATAAGACGAACTATGCAATAGGCTTGAGGCGGAGTTTACCATGATTTCTGTTCTATCAACAAGTGCCACTTCCTCCAGTGTACGGTATGCTGATAGTGGAGCCTCTCCTTGTATGTTCTGTGACAAAATGTTTTTCAGCTGGCTTTTGGAGGGAAATATCAGGATCCAAGTAGCCCTTGGTGGTAATACCACTTATATCGTGATGGGATTGGGAACTCTATCAAGGTGCCTTAAGACGATGTTGCTCACCTTCATGATTTTTTTCTTATGTTTCTGGTCTTACCAAGAATTTGTTGTCTGTTTTGGCCATCATAGATGCCAAATACAAAGTGGATTTTGATGACAAGGGATGTGTCATCATGGATCACAATGTACAACGTACAAGGTTCATTGGGAGTCTAAGAGTGGAGGCCTCTATAGAATAGTGACTGGTTTGAAGGCTCAAGAAGCCTTGGTATGCTTAGATGGTCAGATCTGTGATTTATGATGAGTTTTTTCCATCTTCATTATGGCACTCTACTTTTTGTGAAGTAGGTGGTGCATGGTATGCTCGACTTTGTGATCAAAGACATTAAGGTTTGCAAGGGTTGTGCATTGAAGTACGGAAAGGCAGTTTTTTAAGTAGCAAAAAGAGGGCCAAAGACATTATAGATTTGATTCATTCAGATGTACATGGACCGATGTCTTCAGCATCCTTCAGTGACAACCAATATTATTCAAGTTTTATTGATGACTTTAGTAGAAAGAATTGGATTTATTTTTTTAAAGCAAAGGCAAAAGTCTTTTCCAGGTGTCGGGAATTTAAGGCCTTGATTGAAAACCAATGTGGGAAGAAGATCCAGATGCTGGATTCAGACGACAAAGGTGAATATATCTGCAAGGAATTTGAGATTTTTTGCAGAACAACAAGACTAAATTGGAGATCACAGTTTTCTGTAGCCCACAACAACATGGGGTTGTAGAAAAGAAGAATTGGTTGATCATAGAGACTGCCAAATCCATGATACATGACATGGATCTGGATATGTCACTTTGGGTAGAGGCGTGCAACACAACTGTTTGTCTTAAATAGGTGTCTTCATAGGATTCTCAAAGATAAAACACCGGAAGAGGTTTCTATAAGTGAGACACCAGAGGTTCCCTTCTTTAGTTTTTGGCTGCCCTGTGTATTTTCATGTTCCAACTGAGAAAAGATCCAAGTTTGAGCCTTCTAGTGTGAAAGGCATATTTGTTGGATATAATGAGAGATTAAAGGTGTACATAGTTTATCTTCCTAGTCAGCAGAAGGTGTTAGTTTTCCGAGATGTCAAATTCTAGGAAGACGGTTGGTCTTCGAGTAGATTTGAGCCCTCTCCAGTGATTGAAGAGTGCTGTTCCATCCAGTTCAGCATCCAATTCTAGGGGTGGGAAGCCACAAGATACAACCAGATAACCTAAGTGGATTATACGTGCTACAAGAGGTAGAAAAGTTCGTGGGTGAATCACAATCAACAATGAGGACAAGTAAACCTCCGAAGAAGTTTGCTTCTTATCTTGTTCTTATGTCTTCAATTGTTGAGATAAAATTTACTATGGGAGATCAATGTTTGAATCGAAGTGGCTAGACAAGATCAAACATGAAACTAATGACGATATAGAGAAGTAGAAGGCCAGGATTGTGGTTTGAGGATTCTCTCAAAGTGAGGGGATAGACTATGAGGAGACATCTTCTCTGATGTCCAGATATACTTCCATTCAGTCCATCATATCATCGCAGCTTATTTTGGATGGACTTTACATCAGATGGATGTAAAAACAACTTTCTTGAATGGAAAGTTTGATAAAGAAATCTACATCGATCAAACTAATGGATTTAATGTTCAAGATTTTATATGCAGAATAAAAGAAACCCCCATATGGGCTGAATCATGCACTTTGGGCTTGGTTGATCTCGGGCCTAGGAGGATAGCCGGTGGAAAACCACCTTTAATAGATTAAATGGGTTATTGTGGAAGCGTATATTGAATGACAGAGGCTGAGAAAAAATAAAGAAATGATATTAATGTCCACAGATGACCAAAAGTAGGTCAATGGGACTCTAGGGTACAACCATAAACAATAGAAAGTTCAAGGAAAGGGAATCCAATAAGCTAAAGTACAAAAAATAAAGTAAAGCAGTGTGCCATTGACAAAGGTGGTAATGGAACCAATACAAATTGCAATGGGGGGTGGACAAGAGTCCCCAAAAGCATGTGTCGATGAAGATTGGAAGACCTCATCGAAAACCTTTGTCTGTGCTGGAAGTGGAGGGGCTATTTGACCCATCATCAATCACTGTAAAAAGATCTGATAGTGTCTCAATGGAGAAATATCAAAGTGCGGTAAGACAATGAACACCATATTAGAACTGTAATTGCAAAGTTATTGTTGGCCATTTTTTGGCCTACATACCAAAATTTTGCCCAAGTGTGAGAGGGTAGGCATTCAAGCAAGACTTCGGGTTTTACACAACAAAAGACTTAGGGTTTTTGGAAGGAGAAGTCTTTGGGTTTTACAAGAGTAATCAGCAGTTGAAACCCCACAGCAGAAGTAATCCGGGTTGGAAAACCCGAATTACTCTTGACAGTGCAAATCGGGTTTTGAGAAGTGTTTTGCTTATGAAAGTTTTATCAGCGGAAGTAATTTGGGTTGGAAAACCCGAATTACTCTTGACAGTGCAAATTGAGTTTTGAGAAGTGCTTTGCTTATGAAAGTTTTATCAGTAGAAGTAATTTGGGTTTAGAAACTTGAATTACTCAGGATAGTGCATTTCGGGTTTCTCAGGGTGAATTACTTATCTCTTTTTATAAGTAACAAGCAGTGAAGAATCCGAAGTTGCAGACATTGAAGAACAAACAAATAGACTCGGACAAAAAACACAAAGGAATTCCTTCAGAAAAGTTCAAAGGACAAATTAAAAAATCCGAAAGGCAATGTACCCTTCGGAAAGGACGTTTCCAAAAAGCCCGGGTGCCTTAAGATAAAAGTTGGAAAGAGATTGAAAGACATAAAACCCGAAGAAAATATAAGCAAAGGCAAAAGGAAGTTTGTGGGAGGACATCCTTCGGACAAAAAGTCCGAAGGAATTCCTTCGGAAAAATTGCAAACATAATAATTCGAGGGACTTGACAAGAAATCTGCAGAAAAGGAAATGACAGAGCCATGGGAGATAACTTAAAATTCCGAAGGGCAGGAAATGAAAATTCTGAAAGAAACAGGAACAAAACAAAGGTAAAGACAAAAAGTTCGAGGAAATGAGACATCAAAGAATCCCAAAAGAAATAGGGGGTGAACATAAAGTCAACAAGAAAAAGATGAGTCAACAGGAGATAGTCCGAAGGAAATCCAAACAAAGGCAAGACAGAATTTTGAAGGAATAATTGGACTTGGACAGAAAATAGAAATCCGCAGAAAATAGACACGAATAGGCAGACCAAAATAAAAGGAAAATCCATCAAGCAAAGGTTATTTTCGGTTGATTGGTCAAAGCTTTAGTTGACTGGTTGTTGAAGTCAAGCTTATCTTTGGATCAACTCGTGCTTTCAAACGTTCGAACTCAGCTTCCAACGTTTCAATTGGAGTTCTAATTTTAGCATGGCGTGGATTTCATGCATGCTCTTGTTTATCTCATGCTTTCAAATGATCAAACAACTCAAGAGGAAGTCCATATTTGGAGGTGGACGTAGCATTTTTGCACGATAAGAGTTTGACTTCCCAAAATTAGCCACTGTCCTTTTCAACGCAAGGAATTTTCATGCAAGACAAAATAGACTTTTGTAAAGGCTGAGTTGGTTTGAGTTTACTTCCTCTATTTTTTAACGTCAATCTCTTGGCTTTTTGTAATTTTCTATATTAATGGTTTTTCAGTCTTGTAAAAAAGGATCCCTCTTTGGCAAGCAATCATCTGCCAAAGTTTGTGCTGTAATCTTTTTTCAGAATCAATAAGAAAAGCACTGTGTTTTTTCAATTTTCAGCAGCCAATATAGTGCTATTGTTATAGATTTGCCTAAGTGATAGATTTTGTTTCTTCCTTGTCAAATCTGGATTTGTACCTAGTTACTAGATGGTCATTTATGCAGGTCACGTTCTGTGTTGGATTGTCTTTTGTTGATTTTATAGTGGATATTAGTGGCTGTTTAGTGCCTTTCATCAGACCTATTTCTACGTTTTCCTCAAGCTTAAATCATTAGATAGGACCTTTTCGTGAAATAATTGTGTATTGATCAATTGGAGTTGAAGTTCTACCTCTTCCTTGTCTGAATCGGTGTTTTTAGAAGCTCGATTTGAGTGGATCAAGCAAATTAGGTGTATCACCGCTTTAGCTAGGATTTCTTTGTAAGTTCTTTCTTCCCTTTTCCCTAGGCAGTTTGTAGCGTAGAAGTTGAGATCCTCATTGATACATCTTACAGGGACCAACCTTCTCTGGAGGTTCTTCTCACCATTGAGGCACCCACCTTCGTAAGAAGATCCCATTGTTTCAACTGGAGCGAGGATTAGCCATTTCAGCATGTCTTCGATTCAGGGTGCAACTCCAGGTTGACAACAGTTTTTAACAGTTATATTATGCAAAATTTTGTTCAATATCCGAGAAGTTGGATGTGTAGTGTCTATGTACTTCCTATTCTATCTCTTTTTCACTAACTTATTTCAAAGAATAGAATAATGTATTAACATACAATAGAAGAAAATGAAGCGTTGATTGAATCGTTACAAGAGTTGGTAACAACTGCTTTATAACTAATCATTAGTTTTTCATCTTATATTGTAGTGCTGCGTGGAACAATACTTACATTGTTAGAGTTGTGTGACATTTGAAAATGGGAGTTAGGACTACGTAGTATGCCCATGTGTGTTTAGGATGATGTTGAAGTTGTTGGAGAAGACGACATGTGCGACAGAGCAAAGACATTATGTTGCGAGTTGATCAAAAGTTCAAATCCTCTTGGATTAGTTTCCCTTCCTCGAAGAACAATGGTACCCATCGCATGCAATTGCAGTATAAGATATGGAAGGTGGTTGGTAGCTTGCATCTCTGTAATCTATTTTCCTTGGGAAGGTACTTGGACCTACTTTGACGATTTGAAAGAGATGGATCTCTTGTTGACATGTTGGTTTGACCATGGCATCAATTACTTGATCCAATTTTGCTAGTGTGCCATAGTCAAGATTGATATCTACTTGTTGAAGTGTATCTGCAAAATCTCTAGCGTCCAACAAAGGCAGAAATTTATAGTGCAAGAGTTTTGCATTGAAGAATGGATGCAAACCAAGGTAGGAAGGAAGATTAAACTTGATAGCATTTTCTTCTACTTGCTTGGTGATGGTGTAGGGGCTATATTGAAGTGGATGAAGCATGTAGTAAGGTCATGTCATTCTTTCCTTCCACAAATTGATCACCAACCTTGAAGGTGGGCAATGTTCAATGCTGATCATGGTGTTGCTTGTACTTATCATTCGCCTTTTGCAAAACAGTTTGCATTTGCTGTTTAATGTGTTGAATATGCCCAATAAACTTAATAGCTTTGTTAACTTCCTTTTGATTTGAAGGAGTTGCTACTATTGGTGGTGATATAGGATAAGCTACATCAATGGGTGCCAAAGGTTGGAACCCAAGTATACCTAAAAATGATTGTAGTAGAGCTATGCAAATATTTGTTCTAGTTGTGTTGAATGAAAGGAAGGTTTTCATCCTATGTGCATTGCTTTTTTGAACTGTACATTCTTAGAAGATGCACTATCCACACTTGCTACTAAATGCAATCAATGAACTTAACAACTTCTTCAACTTCCCTTTGAGCTGATAAGCTACATCAATGGGTGTCAAAGGCGCTGCAAACCCATGCATACCTGAAAAATGCTGTGCAGTAGAGTTGTGTAGAGCTTTGTTGTAGTTGTGTATGCTGAATGAAACGAAGGCTTTCATCCCATGTGTTGCTTTTTTGAATTGTACATTCTTAGAAGATGCACTATCATATTGTTTACAACTTCCGTTTGTACATCGGTTTGAGGATGGAATGTGGTAGACTCGTTCAACTTTGTGTCCAACATAGACTGAACTGTAGTATAGATAAAGTCTACTGAGATACTAGACTAGAACAAACATAGACAGTAATAGTAGAACATAAAATGGACGAGTGCCCAAAAAGTAGCAGCTTTGTATTCCTTAATCATGAATCTTATCACAATCAATGCATTCAGGGAGGACTTGATACAAGCGCTTTGCTTATTACAACAACATGCTCTATGAACCCACATTGTGATGGTTAGGTGGTACTCCAACCTTGCAACCACACCGTAAGTTCGGTATTATTTAACTAAAGCTAACTACACAATATAAAGTTATCAACATTTGACTAAGCAAATACCCTCTAAAAACTTCTAGAAATTGCTGAAAATTCTTGTATCTCTATTTGAGATGATAGTTTTTGGGATTCCAAAGTGTATCCAAGCATGCTAAAATACAATTGAGTTGTTTCTAGAGCTGAGATTGCTCTCATACACGGTATAATAATTGCCATCTTTGAGAATCTATCAACTGCTGCATAAATATAATCTTTAACATGCTTGGTAGTAGGGTAGCCTAAAAGAAAATCCATGGAAACAAACTCCCCCGGTTTTGTTGGAGCTGGTAGAGGTGTGTACGTACCTTGCTTCTTGTTGACTGATTCAACAATTACACATGAAGTGAAAGCCCTGATGTATTTAACATTTTTTGACATGAGGTGTGGCCAAAAGAAGTACTTTTGCAACATTGCAAGGGTCTTTTCAACTCCAATGTGTTATGCAACCTTTTTGAAATGAGCTTCCCAGATTAGTTAATGTCTCTCTGCCTTGTGCGGTACACACAAGTGCCCAAGATGATATAGGAGTCCATCTTGAAAATAGAAGTCTGAATATCAATTCCCTCAAAGCAAGTTTTGATAGATTTCGGCAAAGTCTGTATCAGATGAATATAATTCTAACCAAATGTTTACTTCATGTCCACATGCGTCAAGCACAATGAGGAGAGCTTGAACCGGAGATCGGCTTTGATAATCAGCTACTAGATTGACACTTCTCTTCTTATGCGTGATGTGTAGATGGAACTGTTAAAGATAAGAAGACCATTTTTGATGCCACTCTCATTGTAACTTGTTTTGAGTTTACAAGAACTAAAGTGGCTTGTGATCTATGTGGATCATTGTCTCCTTCCCCAATATGTAATGCTTCCAATACTTACATGCCTGGACAATGGCTCAAAGCTCATTAATGACAGTGAATGTTTCACTGTGGTAAGCAACTGGATGACCATGTTGAGTGAGGAATGATCCAAGTGCATAATCAAATGCATCAATCTCTATCTCAAATGGTTGCTAAAGATCCGGTAACACAAGTATTGGTGTGGAAGAAAGTTTGCATTTCAGTTCGTCAAATGGTTTCTATTGTGTGGTTCAACAGATGAAGCTTACTTTGGTGCCACCTTTGGTAACTTGGTTTGGAGGCCAAGTCGCATGGGAGAATCCAAGTACAAATATTTTGTATAAATTTGTTAATACCAAGAAGTTGCAAAGCTCTATGAGATTCTTTAGTGTATGCCATTTTTGGATGACTTGAATCTTGGCTTGATCCACATGAACTCCTTGTGCATCTACAATGTATCCCAAATATTGTATCTCCAACTTGGCAAATGGACACTTCTCCATGTTAGAATACAACTTGTGCTACCGTAAAGTGTGAAACACTTTTTCAGTATGGCGCAAATGTTCATCCCTTATTTTTTTGAAGATTAGGATGTCATCAAAGTAAACTACAACAAATGAAGTAATGAAAGGCTTGTGGATGTCATTCATTATCCAAACGAATTTTGCAAGCGCATTAGTTAAGTCAAAGGACATAACCGACCATTCAAACAAACCTTAACTTTGAAGATTGTTTACCAGATGTTTGTAGGTTCAATAGGAATTTGATGATACCTGTAATTAAGATTGATTTTGGTGAAGAATTTAGCACAACAGAGTTGGTTTAGTAGGTCCTCAATCCTTGGAAGAGGATAGTGGTTCTTCACTATGATCTTGTTGAGAGCTTTGTAATCGATGCACGACCTCCATGTGCCATTAATTGGGTTGCCGTAAGGTGATGAATTTGGCCTAATGTGTCCTTTATTCATGAGTTGATGGATCTATCACTTGATCTCTTCATTCTCCAAAAATGATCAACAGTATAAATAAGCATTAGGTAGAGGTAGTCTTGGTATCAAATGAATAGTGTGCTTTATTGCGTAGTTGTAGGCACTTCTTTAGGTGATTGAAGTATATCCTTATATTCTCCCCACAAGTTATTCAACTATTGTGTGTTTGTTGCTACTGAAGGAGCTATGGTATGAGTCTGTGCCACAAGAATGCTCTTATGTTCAGGTCTCACCATCAAGAGTAGAAACTTCTTACTAGAATTGATTAGCTTCTTGCATTGCTTGGCACTAATGAGTGAAAAGCTTAGGAACTACTTCCGGTATGTGGTATTCCATATCACCAACATCTGTGACAATGTTCCTAGGATTTGCTTCATAGATTGTATGCCGATGGTAAAGATATGGTTGACCAAGTAAAATGTCACATGCCTCTAATGGTGTGATGTCACAAAGAACATTGTCTAGAAAAGGCTTGATTTTGTACAATATGTGACACTGTTGAGTGATGTGTTTCTTAGATCTCGCAATGAACCATCCAATAGAGTATGGTTGTGGGTGAAGTGTCAGTGACAAGTTGAATCTGCAAACTGCTTTAGGAGCAAGTTCGTTCTTTTGACTTCCATTGTCAACTATGAAGTGTATTGGTTGAGCATTGATCCACATTTGAGAATGGAACAATTTTTCTTGGTTCCTCTGAATCTATGTTGGAGGAAGAAGCAATGTTTGCGGTATGTACCATAGAACTAGGTTCAAATTCCATGATTTACTTACCTTTCTCTAGTACCGCAGTGTTAGTAATCACTTCTTCAAGTTGGGCAAGTAAGGTTTTCCAATCGCGACACTCTTCATTGGAGTGACTGTTGGAGTTGAGAAATGAGCACCCTTTACCAATCTTGGACTGCTTATCCTGGTTAATTGATAGTGTATTCATATGAGGATGGCACAAAGGGCCGTGCTCGTGTTTAGGATTTTGCTTGATACTAGACTTGGACTTCTTAGACTGCATCTGGGTTGAGACTTAGAATCTTTTGTTTTTGACTTATGCTTATCTTTTGCTTCAATTTTGCAAGTGAATCTGTAGGCTTCTCCAATGGAGGAGATTTGGAGGAAATCAATGTTAGATTGGATATATGGTCTCAAGCCTAACCTATATTTCAAATTGAGATTTTGTTCAGATTCATGAACATTCAACTTTGGAACCTAAGTATGAGAAATGTTTGTGTATTTCCACACAAATTGATCTTGACCTTGGTGTAGTTGTAAGAACTTGATGTACTTGTCATCATAGTTTCCAATAGGATAATAGGTTGGTTTGAGTGCTTCTATGAAACAATCGAGGTTTCTATAGATGTGTGTAAGTCATCATCTTCATGTGCAGGCTATTAGTTATCCCACCATTTCTTTATGGATAAAGAAACTTTCAGGAGAGTGAATGTAATAATTTCTTTGTCAGAGAAATGATTAACCACGTAGTATGAACAAATTAGATTATGCCAGTTATCTGGGGCATTTGCATTGATTTTTCCTTTAAATATACAAATGTGTAGATTGACTTGTACCTTCTATGATGTGTGACGACCAAAAGGTTGTTGTGAATAAGATTTATTGACAAGAGTGTGAACATTCTTAAGAAGTTGATGTAGGTGCATGCTTGTTAATAGTCAAAATGTGTTTGTTTTTGGTCTTAGGAGGTTTAAGAGGTTGTGTGAGGTCGACAAGGAGCCTTATCCAGCTTCAACGGTCACTTCTAGATCATTTGGTGGCATTTCTAGGTTTGCTACCAAAATGGGAATTTCAAAAATTTGAATTTGTTTTGAATAGTTTGAGGGGTTTTAGCATGTTATAAGGGTCTTGATCCATATGTAAGGGATCCTTAGGGTCCAGTTATTTGTTGTAAATGTCTTTTAACCTTCAACCCAATTGTAAATGTTTTCAATCATTTCTTAAACCTTGATATGGTGAAAGCAAAATAGGATTATGACTAAAAAAAGCATGTTTGAGGAGTCTTAGGTCGGTTGAGTAATCCTTGGTGCATGAAACAACATAACGCTAAGTTTAGACATGTGAAAGATCTCAAACCATGAAGAAAGGACGAATAGAACACATGAAACCAAAAGGAGTTCAGTTTGAAGGTTGGTGGATGTATGTTGGTGTAATTGAAGAGGATTGTCTATAGGTCTGTGTATCTCTTCAAGAGAATTATAAATAAAATAAACATTTGTTATGAATCCTATGGACTCTTAAGCTTTTGAAGGTTTAAATGAATGCTTGTGATTGTCTTCAGGACTTGTTTCTTACACTGATGTTCTTTCTCAAGGGTTAGAGGTCTCAAAATAGAGTTTCTTGTTTTACAGTCTAGGAAAGAAAGTGATTTATGTATCTCTTTATGATGGTTCAAGTCTAAATTTCACTTGTTAGTTGGAAAAACACCTAAAAGACCTAATCCAAGTGATAGGAGTCTTTGAACGTTCTTAAAAGCTCTTGGGTCACCTACAACATGCAAAACCCTAAATCAGGATTTCATAAAAAAAAACCTCCATATCTTGGACATGAACCCTCAAAAATTTCTAAAAATTGGTAGATAGGTTCATGAGAATGTTTTCTAAAGGATTTAAGTGGTTTTAAAGCTTGAAGGTAACTAGAAAAAAAGATATTAAGGATTTTGTGTTTATGCGGACCTTAAATAGGGCTAGAAAGGCAAATTTTCCATTTTTCATGAGAAACCAGTTTGTAAAAGAGTGTAGACCTTGTTTCTCATCATGAACACGAGAATGAAAGTGTGAAGTCTCTTTAATGATCTCCAAAGTTTGTTTTGTAATCTTTAGTGCAAAAACAAGAACAATCAAACCTAGAGATAAAGTTTTAAACCTGTAGGTACAGTCAATTTATTGGAAGATCAAGATCTTTAGGATCACCTTACACTAGAAGTTGAGCAAAGTGATTGAAAATACTTGCTCATTCTCGTGCATGGCATTCTTCCAATTCTTCTTGTTGGCTTTGCATAACATCCTCTATCATTTCTAGAACATTTATGAAGTTGATGCCTCTAAAGTTGATTTGTCTTCCATTTGAGAATGTGACAAAAGGTATGATGAAGGGTCACGAGTTTCGAGCTCTAATTTCCTGTGCTCAAACCTTGTATGAGTGGGCATACAAACAAAGAAGGATTTCAAATACAACTTTAATACCATTGTGAGATGATATGAAGTGTGTATGCTCTGATATAATTGATCTAGGGCTCAAGAGGAGACTTGGTGGACATCCACACTTAATAGATTAAATGGGTTATGTTGGAATCATATATTGAATGATAGAGGCCAAGAGATGCATCAAAGTGCAGTAAGACAAGGGAAAGAGACAAGGAGACAATGGACACCATGTTTGAGCTGTAATTGCAAAGTTGTATTATGCAAAGTTCTCCACAAGATCCGAGAGGTTGGATGTGTGATGTCTATGTACTTGTGCTAGATTATCTCTATTTTGTTATTTTATTACAAAGAATAGAAGAATACAATAATATACATCAGAGGAGGATGAAGCATTGGTTGAACCGTTACAAGAGTTGTTAACAACCGCTTTATAACAAATCATTAGTTTGTAGTCTTATGGTAATGCCATTGTAGAGTTGCGCAAAATAGTGCCGACATTGTCGGAGCTGTGTGGCATTGCCGAAAGGGAGTTAGGACTTCTCAGTATGTCCATGTGTGTGTTTTGGATGGTGCTAAGCTGTTGGAGAAGACAACATATATTGCAGAGCAATGGTGTTATGCTGCAAATCGATCAAAAGCTCTGATCCTTCTGGATCATTGGTACTTTCAAATTGGTGAATATTTAGCTAAATTGGATTTTGGTAAAACAACAGCTGATTTGAATTTGTAACTAATTAAAGTTGAAACCAATCTACTTGTTTTAATGGTCTATGTAGACTACATGATATTTTGACAGGTAGCTCTTCACATCTTGTTGCTTGGTGCAAGGAAGAGCTAAGTCATTAGTTTGATGTGAAGGACCTAGTTAATTTGCACTATTGTTTGGGCCTTGAAGTGTGGCAGCAAAAAGGTGAGATTTTCAGATGCCAGGGTAAGTACATGATTGAAATTCTGAAGAGATTTTAGATGGTGGAGTGTAAGTCAGTCACTACTCCAATGTTGCCCAACCTCAAGTTATGGCCAATTGATGATTCAGATCTTGTTGACCCTTCATTGTACTGGCAACTGATTGGTTCACTTATGTACTTGGTGAACATTAGGCTGCACATTTGCTATGTGGCGCATACCCTCAGCCAATACATGGTGTAGCCCATGTAGAGTCATTGGAACTGGAAGGCTGCTAAGCATGATCTTCGGTATCTCAAGGGTACCTTGAAGATGGGACTCAGATACACGTGATTCAGATTTGTACCTACATGGATGTGTTGATGGTGACCAGGTTATAGTGATGTGGAGACCTAAAAATCCACTTTTGGGCATCACTTCTCTTTAGGTTCAGTAGGAAGGTGTGTGGTGGCATTGAGCTCAGCAGAGATAGAATTTATAGCAGATTTTGCAGCTCTTTGTGGAGTAATTTGGCTTTGCAAGCTGATCACAGTGTTGAGTGGAGACATCGTGGTGTATACGACTATCTTTTATGACAACCAGAGTTCCATCAAGCTCTTAGAGAACCTTGTGTTACATGACCAGTTGAAGCACATCGACATGCGGTTCCACTTTCTGAGGGATAGAGTATAGAGAGGTGCTAACCAATTATTGTATATGTGCTTATAAAGTCCTAAGTGGCTGACATTCCAACTAAGTCTCTTCCCAAGGGGGAAGTTTGAAATGCTGCCAAAGCATCTTGGTAATGTGGAGAACACTTTGCTCGCCAAGAGGGAGTGTTGAAATTTGTAGCTCATAAGTGTTCTCTGTATCTTTGAGCTTAGCATGCATTATTTGCTTCATGAAAATATCATTTCTAGTGATTTTAATGGTTCCTAGTTTTTAGGAGTGTTTCCTAAATTTTAGGAGCTAACCTGAGGCAATCGCATCATAAGACCTCACTTAAGGTTTAAAATTATTAATTATTAATTATTAATATTCTATAGATTAGAGCATTAATTATCTAAATTATCTGCTTGGAGGATAAAGTGGGGCATCTTCTCTTTTCTTTAGTTAAGCTCAGATTTACTCAAAGTCAATGAGTGCATGTAGGTAGACCCAGTTGGAGGTGGTTTGCAGTGCGTTAGTGTTCTGTAGTTGAAGTCATGATGAGTTTAGAATTGCTGCGTTTGAGTTTAGTGTACTGTTGATATTAGTTGACTGTGCATCCTCCTTTAGGCACACTATGTACATGTTTTGTATATTTAATTTCATCATTCTTGTTGCTGTATTTCCAAAAGAAGTGCTGCTGATTTTCTCATCAATCATTTCTGATCTGAACTGTAGTTTCTTTGTATGAGATCGATTTCTTACTCAAATTGAAATTTAGTTCCAGTATGTTATTCTGCATGACATGATTTATGTTCATTGCTTGTTCATTTAGAATTCAAGTTTTTGAAGGTCTAATTGCAGGAGGTTTGAGAGGGCTTTAAGAGGTCTACTTCGTCTTTCTTTTCTCATTTGTTTTTCATGCAAAGGCCTGCACCACTCACATAATGTGAAATTTTTAGCAGTTAAAAAGATTTTGATAAAAAATTATCCATAAAAGATCAATAAATTCCCTGATTGTAGAAAGATAAAACAACACTAGTGTCATCTAGCTAAAGTTACTAAGCTAGGGTTCCTGCAAAACCCAAACTACAATTTTTTCCCTGAATTAAAATGATGTGCACTAACCTATGGCAATGCAACTCATTGCCATACTAAGCATCTACTAAGCTCTTCTCGGTTGTCCTCAACAAACTAGGTAATCAGAGCATATATTAGAAACTATAGATGCATGTCATGTAATGACAATAGCAAGGTCACCACGAAGTGCTACTCTAATCCTACAGGTGTAAATTAATTAGTATGAATAGACATTTCCGCAATTAAGGATGAGCATCAACTCTACCAAAGTAACCCATTCCCATAAGCAAGGAAATCTACTATCAGCCAGCATCATCATAACATTCCTTGATCGACATAGCTGAAGGCATGCAACTACGAAACCATTGTCCACCAAGTTAGGCCTTCAATTTAAATAAAATAAAATTATAGCTCAAGAGTATAACATACAAGTTGCAAGGAAAGTTTAACCCTATCCCATGAGCGTCCCCATTTAGAGACATATCCGCTAAGGAGGAAGGTACAGATACATCATATTGATGTCATAAAATTAGCAACCATCCCTCTTAATGACAAAAAGGTCTAAACATCAAAACAACATACATATACAAGTGTTAGAAGGCCAATACAATGCATATATGAAAATGTGATTACGTCAAGGGGGAATTACAATATAATGTGTCTACATGTCTTGCAGAGATTCCTCAAAACAACACACTACCCTACGAAAATATGAATAAGAGTACATTTAATACAAGGAGTATACATCATATATCTGGAATGCACTACTCTCAAGGTCTCTTAACATCCTCTAATAGCTTAACAATACCGGTGGCCTTGGCAAGGCTCATATAATGAAATGTACAAATAAGCACAGCAAAGTCCTGTAGCTAGTCATCTCATCAAGTCTATAACAAAGCAAGTGTAAACATTCCCCGAGAGGGAATTATCTGTATCAATAAGTATACAATATGAATACTATCCATGGTTTGTGGAAAGTCAAGCAATGTGCCTTTATGCTCGAAGAGGGAACAAAAATCAACCAACATGGTGAAATATAACAAAGGTACTACTGTTCCAAAATTAGCATGGTCAACGTCCAATTCCATGCAACTCTCCTTGAAGTGTGCTCCATGCTCTCCTCCAAAGAAGCATCTCCAATTCTTGTCAAAGTGAAACGTGCCTCCCAGTAAGGTTGAGTCTCAATATTGAAGCAAGGCAAGTATTACTCCTAACATACTGCTATATGCTCAAGTGAACAATATGAGCCATCTAACTAAGCATATATAAAAACAGAAATTGAAATAGATGAAAAAAAAACATGCTAAAAGGAAAAGATTGCACAAATACAACCATCCATAAAAAAGGCATTACAAGCTGCCAAGCTTCCTCCAAGGTCTTCAATGGTTCTGGCCATTCAATGTGTCTTAACATGGTTCCCAACCTCTCATGAATGGGTATGCGAGGCATAAAGGGCAAACAACATAATAAAGTGTTCTCTACCATCAATTTCACACCCTATCAAGGTTATCCCTTGTCTAAGGTTTATAATGGTTGGATGTTTTTGGTGAGGCTATTTTTCATTTTATGGGTTCCCTAGGGTATTCTTCATTCCCCACTTTTATTAATTTCTTAGACCTCTACATAGTTACCTAAGTCTCAGGGATAGAGTGATGGGTGACAGGATGTTGAAAAATTTCCCTTATTCTGCAGAGGGTGAGGGGAGATCTATTAAAATAATATACTAAAATTAATATAAAAATATTTTAACTCTATTCAATGAAATTTAGGGGTTTGAAATTTAGGGGCAGTTCTATTTTAAAGTAAAAGCATAAGTAAAGGGAAAAACAAAAAAAGATTGGGGAAGTGCCCTCTAAGTCCCCAAGTCCTTGAAATGTCTGGGATGTTTGGGACATCACCAAAATCTAGGGAGCGTGTCCCCATGTAACACTAGTCCTCTACCTTTAGTTGTAGGGTCTTGGTAGGCAAGGCAAAAATACTAGGAAACAAGGTAGAAACACCCCTACATAGGGGAAATGCCTTTGGACTAGTGGGTTTATCCTATGTCACATAACGAAAATGCCTCGACCATTTTTCAAGTTTCTCAACTATGTAGGAAGTTTAATGGGTGTCTAATGCATAATTATTGGTAATTTGAAAGCTTTGGGCGTGGCTTAGATGTCGGATTTGGACTTTAATAGTTTTTGGGAGATTGGTGCTTATGTCTCAGAATTTCTTATCAATTTGTTCTAAGAGGCTCAGTTGTTAGAAGGGCTGAGAGGAGTCTCCTAAAGCGACTATTGTTGCTTATTAAATTGCTACTAATAAAGAATGGCCTCAAGTTTCTACTCATAGGGGAGTAGCTCAACATGCTTTTGGATGGCCCATAAGGGAGAATGGAGCAGAGCGGCAAAGAGATGGAGACTCGCCTAAGACTACAAATTAGCATTACAAAAAAACCTAGACAAGAGGACATGGCATAGGATGCAACAATGAGAACTCAAGCTTGTGATAAGAGAAGGCACCCTAGGGTTTGTAACAATATCTAGAGGATGGGGTCATGAAAGAGGTGGTTCGTGAAAAAATTTAATCGCATGGGGTGCTTGTGTCGTAGATTCAGATGCACACATACTTCTGATAGATGAGCTTGAGTCGCATGGGGATCTATTTGGTGATTCAAATTATAAAGAGGTTGGTTTTTTTTTCATGGAGCTAATTCTCTATTAGGCACTCA
This sequence comes from Torreya grandis, assembly GCA_037957365.1. Lineage (NCBI taxonomy): Eukaryota > Viridiplantae > Streptophyta > Pinopsida > Cupressales > Taxaceae > Torreya > Torreya grandis. The sequence goes on along the minus strand of JARHVA010002470.1, from coordinate 1,504,778 downwards.
CAAATATTCTTGATGATTAAATTGAGTGTCCTGTTGGAATTGATGAAGATGTGAGTGTTTAGTCTTTTAAGGAGCTCTGCCTCCTACCAAAACTAGTGTCCCCTACCTATGCAAGTAATAGAGATGAAACCCTATTAGCGCTCACCCTTTTGGATAGACCTACGAAGCAAGTCAAGTTATGAGGCGAGTGTATGCACTTGTCCTAAGTTCAATAAGTGTTGGTGAAAAGTATAAGATGTGGGGATTCGAGAGGATTAGGATGATCTGGTTGTGTTGGCATACCTTTGACACCACCATCGTTTTTGTCTCCACCACTGGTGCCTAATTGTAGGGTTGTAATTTGCCACCTTTTGCCATTAGTGCCCCCATAGTTGCAATTCATGGTTGTGGAGTAAATGCCATTATTATGATATTACAACATGAAGGATGCAGAGAGGTGTTTGGTGATTTTTTAGATCTTATGGAGAACGATAAATGTTCACTACAGTGCTAGATGGCCATGCATTGGAGTGGTTCCTTAAGTTTGACCCTACAGTGGTGAAGATTTACCTAGAGTTTCCTAGATGCCTTCCAGTACTCGAAAGTGGAGCAACAAGGGATCGTAGAGCTAAAATATATATACTAGTTTGGTGATGAGACAATTATTCAAGGATTAGATCATGAAGGTATTCTATGAGTATAATGATGTGCAACATCATGAATGGTTTGTGTGAGGGTTGAAGCCACAAATTAAACATATTGTGATACAGTGAACCTTTGTGACTTAGAAAGTAGCTCTGGAAGCTGCCCTAAGAGTAGAAGCTCAAGGTTATATACGCCCTATAAGGTGATATATGAGGTTGTGTTACATAAGTAGAGATGGAGTGTGTTTGCAAGATAAATGATGATACAATGTTTGACATTGTCCTTTTTTTCTCTTTTCTTTTTTTAATTGAACAATGGGGAAAGGTCTTGACCCCTCGTCCAATGGAGACTGATACCGCTCTTTAGGTCAATTCGAGCATTGTGAATTTTTGTGAGCTAAAGGATGGGATGAGATAGAGGTAGAGGCAGAATAGAAAGGTCGGGCCTTTAATCGAATAACTACTTTGAGGTGCAATGATGGTGACAATATTTCCCTGAAGGCCTAAGTGGTCTTACATTAGGGAATGGTTTTGAAAAGTGTTGAATGAGGAAGGCGAGATGGATAGCAAGTACTTGTATCACCTAAACTTGGAGATAAGAGACGGTGAGCATGAGACCTAGAAGTGTAGTGGATAGAAGTACTTTAACCAACCATTGTAAATTAGGGAAGTAAATATTGGCACTAAGGAGTTGCTCAAGATGACAATCATAGGAGATTACTTGTCAAATGTGAAGTTTCGTTGCGAGTGCCGTGACATCTTGCCTTATAGTTTTCATGAAACGAATAACTTTTACCCTTGGAAGGAAGAAACTCCGATTAAAGTTATATGCGGATTCTGTCAATAAGACATTATATTGTATGAACCTTGAATTACAGGTGATAATGAAGGACGAAATTGACAAAATGTTGAGGCTGGAGTCATCTTTCTTGTTGAAGAGTTCGAATAAATAGGTCTTTTTGTTATCTCTATAAAAAGGGATGGTCACATCTTTATCTTTATAGATTTATGTCTTGAACGAAGCTTGTATGACAGATCCATTCTAGACTCCATTTATGAAGGAAATTTTAGAGGGCATAGTTGGTTGCAAGGTGTACACCTTTAATAAATGAATTCTTGGAGTACCATCAATTACAAATTGAGAATGAAGACAAGGCCAAAATTTTCTTTGCAATCTAATGGGGTGCTTTACATACAATGCCTTGCCATTTGGTTTGAAGAATACACATTGCCTTCTCCGGGCTTCTTGTCATATCATTCAAGGATTCTATGTATAAGTTCTTGCAAATATATCAGGTTGAGTGGATAGTGTATTTATTTTTGAAGGATTGATTTTAGCGATTGATTCATGGTTGAGGGGCATAGGAAAAACAAAGCTTGCTCAACTTGAAGAAGTGTGGATTCGTGATGGTGTTGAACACTTTGCTCGTGCATTTCATTTGGAATGAAAGCATGTTTGTGGACCTTGTAAAGTTGTTTTTATCCTTCTTTTGGAAAGTCCCATTTCACAGAAGGTGTATGCATCTCTGGGGTATAAAAATTATTACCATAAGTTTATTGAGAACTATGTGTGCACAACAATCTCTCATGAGGAGATGTTGAAGAAGCAAAATGTGTGTTTTCTTTGAAAGGATTAAGAATAAATTGAATCAGACACCTTGAAGAAGAAGCTAGCCAATGTACCCATTTTTATGGTTTCTTAATTGGAACAAGCCATTTGACATTGATGCATTTGGTATCGTGATCCTTTTGCAACATGGTGATGAGATCGCAGGCCATCTAATCTATTTCACATTTAGGAAGTTGTTGATGGTAGAGCACAATTACATTACGACTGAGTGAGAGGCCCCCGCCATGGTTTCTACGTTCAAACATTCAGGTACTACTTTCCAATGATGCCCTTCACATTATTTACGAAGCATGGTCCATGAAGTACTATTGAACAAACCAGTCTTGTACAAACGGATTATCTAATGCTTGATTGTATTATAGGAGTTTAATTTTAAGTGGTGGTCAACTCTGATCTACACTATTGTGGCCTTGAAAGCATGTCATGACATACCTATTAGGTAAAAGGTATTTTCAGGTGGGTAATCGAGTCCTTACATATGATTTACTTTATCATTGCCACTTGGGAAAATTGAAAATCTAGTGTTTGGGTCCATATGTAGTTGATCATATTTTTGTCACAGGGTAGTGAAGTTGCGATCTTTTGAGAACGAGGTTATAAAGGGCTACTTTATTGTGAGTAGGCTCAAGCCCTACCATCAATAACCTCATATTACATAGCAACAACAATAAGGTTGCAGCGACTAGGTAGGATCAAAAAAAGGAGATGGGTGGGAGTAGAGTTTGTTATGAAGTTTGTAAATCAAGCAACATTCTTTGAATAGTGGAGTTTGATTGCAACACTATCACTCGTGCCTGGGAAAATTGAAAACCCTGTTGTTGGGTCCATATATAGTTAATCATATTTTTGCCACAAAGTAGTGAAGTTGTGATCCTTTTGAGGGATGACTTCTAAAGGACTACTTTATTGTGAGTAGGCTCAAGCCCTACAATCAATAAGCTCATATTACATAGCAACAACAATAAGGTTGCAACAATCAGGGGGGATTAGCAGAAGAAAATGGATGGAAGTAGAGTTTGTTATGAAGTTTGTAAATAAAACAACATTCTTTGAATATTGGAGTTTGATTGCAACATGCAATAATTGCAAGTGTACAATGGAGGTGATGATCTTGGTGTCGAATGCTAGTAGTTGCACTAGTTAGGAAGTTGAAGCAGGTAGTGGTGGTAGTGAAGTGTTTAGTAGCTAGCAAGTGAAGTGGGGTTGTGTGGGCCTAATTGTATAGAGTGAACAAGTTGGGGGTGAGTAGGAATTCAGGAGCTTCATGTCTAGGAGGCTCTTTACACATTGGGATTTGTGCATGATCTAAAGTGGGGACCGCAAAACCTCAAGGTGGAAACGCCCACATTCCTAGGGATAGCAACAACGAAGGAGAAGACAACAAAGATTGGATTTCCCATCTATAAATGCCCCCCCAAAAATAGAGTGATTAAATAGGAATTAATAGTTAGCATGTGTGAGCATCAAAGATGCTAGGGTTGCTCAAATGGCTTTATATACTACTACTTGAGTGCATTTGGACTCATTTGTGCAAAACCTTTCCAAGTTTGAAGCATTTAGAAATAAGATTTTTCATGTGATGTAGATAGGAAGAGTCGAACTAGGTTTGATCTTGTCATAAAGGTTGAATAGGAGGCCATGGATTTGAAGGAAGACAAGGGGAAGCCGATGATGACTAAAGAATGACAACTGAGGATGCACAACAGAAGCAATAGAAAGGGCGTGTGTGACCGAGGCTATGAATATTCCATGTTTATCTAACAAATAGAGAGAAGAGGGGTTGGTGTTGTGTGACAAGACAAAGGTGAAGGATAGGTGGTTGCAAGTGCATGTGTACCTAACCTTTCCTTATCCTTGATGGGACAACCGGAGGGTGTGATAGTTGAAGGCGATCTCTTTGGGCATTTTGCCATGTTCAACATTGTGGAAAATATCCATCATACCAAAGGCCATCTCAAATGACATCATTGTAATATCTTATTACTTGATTGGAGACCTTGAAATGCATGGTAGGCCAAAAAGGGGCTTCACTATGTGGTCCAATGGTATATTGGGACTCATGGACCTGCATTATTTCATGAATATGATGAGATTGTCAGATTTTCTTGAAAGCAAAGAGTACCAAGGAGTTATGTACATAGAGAAAGCCATCATAATTGTCCAAGTCAATTTGCTCCCTCATAGACTTTCCAAGTAGAAAATGGGAGAAGATTTGCGAGACTTGGAGGAATATTGTAAACAAGATTATGTCACAGTTGTAGTTTATGAGATGCATTTGGGCAGCCACAAGGATTTTGGCCAACTACACACTATGGAGTTGCATTTAGGATTCTTTTATTTTCGTGGGTGTCATATCTTGGAAGATTGGAAGGATGGATGTGCACTACATGTGGTGTCATTTTTATTGATGAAATCAGAAACAACTTGGCACAATGTTAACCGTGGGATGTCGTTCAACTATAGCTTGTTCCTCATCTTGTACATGCTTTCTTTCTATGGCATCCTGTGATGGGTTAAGTCACCACTTATGGGATTGGGGAGGGGACTATTGATGGAATGGTTCAGATTGTCTGAATGCTATATTGATGAGCCATGAGAGTTTGTGTAGTTAAAGATGATGAATGGATGATGCATATGCACTCTATGTGTATTGAGATAGAGAAGGGAAAACCTGCAGCTTATGGGAATTTATTGCATGATGCACTCACAAATGAGAACAAGTAGCAGATAAGATCACATGTTGGGATATCCCGCGACCTAGGATTCTCAAATCATCGGGGTAGGTCTTTATTTGTATAATATCCCAGGTCCTAGAGGAAATTGAGCAAATGATGGAGATCTAGGTTGAGAAGGAAAAAATGATCAGGGAAACATACGAACTGGAAGCATTGGAGGATGCAATAAAGCTAAGTCGAAAGAGACAAATGAAGCTACAACTGTTGCTATTGGCTGTGAACAAAAGTGAAGGGGAGACTTTCTCGCCACGATAAGTCCCAATTGTGAAGAGGCAGTCCAAGAGACTGCAAAACATCAATAAGATTACTACATTGTGAGCACCCAAGCTGAGGGGTTCATTGTTCAATAAATACCATTGGGAAGGTTCAAAGAGTGAAGCTGAAGATAGTGCACAAGTCCCAATTGTGAAGAGGCAGTCCAAGAGACTGCAAAACATCAATAAGATTACTACATTGTGAGCACCCAAGCTGAGGGTTTCATTCTTCAATAAATACCATTGGGAAGGTTCAAAGAGTGAAGCTGAAGATAGTGCATAAGCCCCAATTGTGAAGAGGCAGTCCAAGAGACTGCAAAACATCAATAAGATTACTACATTGTGAGCACCCAAGCTGAAGGGTTCATTGTTCAATAAATACCATTGGGAAGGTTCAAAGAGTGAAGCTGAAGATAGTGCACAAGCTGAGAGGAAGAAAACATGGTGACTACGCTACAATTGTAGATGCACATTGCTTTAATTATTTCTAAATCAAGAAAAACAAGAAGAATGGTACAAAGGGGAAGTGAAGTGAATTAAATTGCCCCCAAAGAGCTAAACCAGTTAGATTCTAATTTTTGAATGAGTGAGATTTGACACAATGTCAAGGACAAGAGCTTCCTCCACTTTATCTGGAACAAATTTTTTGTCATGATGAGAGAGATATTGTGGAAGTTTTAGAATTCCAGTGGAGCCTTCTGTCTGTTGAGGAAGCCATTCAGAAACAGGCAAAAGGGTTTAATATTTTTTGTTTTCAATTTCATATGTATTCCCCAATTTAGGCTGGCATTGCATGTCACAACATTTTTGTCGTTTTGCTTTGATTAGGGTTTTATCTGTAATATAATCCTTGAAGAAGAATATGTTTAGATGTTTCCAATGTAATTGTGAAACTATATTTTTCTGCTTATAATCCTTTAGTAAAAGCCTTATGGTTGCAATTTGTTATGGGTTATATTGATTGCATGTCTTATGCTAAAAAAGAGAGAAAAGTCTGGTGCACGCTACATTTGGAAACCCTAGAGTCGGAAATGATCGGGGTTAGCTTGAAGTACATCATGAGCTGCTTGTATGTCTGATGGAAAGTTTTTGCTTGCCACTGCCTTCATTGTTCTGTTAATAAATGAAGTAAGAAAAGACTAGTTATTTCTATTTTATTCTTTATATATTCTTGGCATGTCGCATGTAGACCTTAGTATCCCTGTATTGATTGGTTAGCACTCAATGTGAGCTTATTTAGTTTGAGGGTCCTAGGCAGTAATTAGCCAACACATCAGACATTATATGATGCATCAATTTATACGCATTTCTTGCATAATGTAAATTACACATAATTGGGTACAATCTAGCTTCATTTATTTAGGGGGAAGTAATACATAGTTGCTTTAACATCTAAACTGTACCCAATTTGATCATTGGATTCTCCTAGTCGAGTATCATCCCACTTATTCTCTCTTTATTCTTCTTCTTATATTTATTATTTACTTTATTATTTCACCTTATTGTCATCAACACCATCTAGTTGAACCATTTTCACTTTGTCCTCTATATTTATATATTCCTTGTTCTGAAGAGATGCAACTTTCAGTGTAACAAGTCTTAGATGTCCTAATGCAACATAACATTCGTATCAAGAGATGCAACTCTCAGTTTAAATGACCTTACACTTTTTCCTCGTACCCATAATGCATACCTTCTAAGCATATGTGACTTTGGATCTGAGTGATTATTATTTAGATCGAACATAGTGGTTTAGTTGCCTTTTTCCACACTTTATTTAACCAAAACCTCTGTCAAGATTATATGATGTTTAGTTCATCTCCTTATATATTTTTTGTTCACACTCTTTGGTCCATACCCTTCGTTCTTGTGCCATACCTTTTATATATTGATTGACATTTTGTGCACAGCAGTTTACAAATTGTTACTATCCTTATTTCTATTATGCTGCATTTCAACATATACTGTGATACAGAAATACAACCAAACATCCCACAGCTTCCGAGGAAAAGTAGTCAGGTTTTACAGCTATCACAGTCAGAAAACAAAATGAAACAGCTGGATATAGATTTTCGGCCAAAGAGAGAGGACAGATTGTTAGAATAATTAGCCTATTTGTTTTAGCTCGGTTAACATATTGTTAATCTTGTTAGCTTGTTATTTTGTTAGTAGCTTGTTAAGCGTAATTTGACTTATGGTTGTACAGGGTCTCCTATTTTTTAGGCTTCTTGTGAGATATTTAAAAGGCTTATTTCTTGCAGTAATATACGACTTTTGGAAACTCTCATATATGTGAAAAATATTATGGTTTTAGAGCTAATGGTTGGAGAAGCTTGGGAGTAAACCTGGATTTGCCTAGAGAAATCTTTCTTGGTAAACCCAGTGGGTGAGAGGAAGAGAGGGCAAATATATATATATATATATAATTTTTTATGGAGGAATTTTTAAAATAAAAAATAAAAAGGAGCATTCCAGTTAGAGGTGGCGTTCTGGTTAGAATAAGGCGCTGCTTGTAAAAGCTTGATGGCTGTTCTGAAAGTATAGCGTCCTGGTAGAGGTTGCTTTGAGGACCTAAGGGAAAAGGAGGGTTGGAAAGAGGCGTGACAGCGAAAGGAAGACACCAAAATATCCTCATGTTTTGATCTGCCTGTAATATATCAGCAATTGGAGAGGGGCGTGGCACTAAGAAATGGTTGCCGGAAGAAAGAGAAATGCTGTCCGAAGTTTGCTTGGTACTATAGGAGTTGGGCACAGCCCAAAGGAGGCAAAACTTCTGCCTAGAGAGGCTGCGTGGCTGCCTGGAACAGATGTTTGATTGTATTCTGAAGTAAGGTGCCATATAAAGCCTGGAAGATGTCCTGTCCAAAGGATGGCACAAAAATCTGTATTGCCATATATGGACGCCTTAGCGAAGTTTAAAGCAAAAGATTGAAGCATTCTGGGGAGTTCTGTTGTGTATTGCATTGCTAAAATATTGATCTTCATACAAAGCCTATGATGTGTATGCTAATTGAAGCGCTTGGTTGAAGAACAAAGACGCCATAACCCCTAGTTGAAGAACAAAGATGCCATACACAAGTCTTTGTTGATTGGTTGTTATAAGACCAATTCATTTTTACACTAAGTTTTAAAGTTTTATTCAATTTAGGGCAAAAAGTATATGATTTAAAATTTTATGAAGTTAACCTAGTAATTTTTTAAAAAACATTTGCCTAGGAAGACCTGAACAAAGACGATTAATCCTGCATACAGAAAACCGTTTAGCATAGAAGCATAAAACTTTGCCCCATTGTTCTTTTTGATGTCCTTGTCTGCACGCAAAAGGGTTTTTTGCAACAGTGTGTAAAACTTGAGATTTAATTGTTTTCGTATTTTTTAGGCAATTTTACAAAAACCGGTTAATTAAATTTCTCATAAACTATAAGAATGTTTTCGATGAAAACTGGCAGCATTGCCCAGTTTTAGGATAGAATCAATGTGCATGATGAATTTTTGTAAAAGCTTTAATAGTTTTTCTATTTAATTGTTTTGGTGAAAAACTAGGTCAAATTACTAGTTTACAACACTTATTGCTAACACATTCTTAAAAGTTAACGAGTTTTTTTTTTTAGTTTATGGAGTCATAAGATACTTACAATAGCTGAGTATTAGAATTTTGCTCAAATTTTACTTGTTAAAGATGATAGACTAGATAATGCCCTTGATGACTATGATAAACGTTATTGAGAGGCCTTAATGCTGTTAAAACTTTTAATAACTGATAACTTCATACCAAAAATTGGAAATGCGGCCATTGCATCAGAGTTATGAAAACATTTTACAACAAAATACCAAGCTTTTGAAATCTAAAGGGTATTATATTTAAAGAATTTGTTGTTTTCCACTAAAATGTAGGAAGGGGGGTTCATTTCTAAGTTTTATTGCAGTTGAAAGACATCTATAACCAGTTAAAGTAGTGAAAAACCCTGTGGATGAATAAGAATTAACTACTTTTGTCATGTAGAATTTGTCACCATCATATGATTCCTTTGTGGAGTCATTACACATGATTGCAGAGACGTAGACATTGGACTTTGAGAAGTTGTTAACACTTCTCATGTAGAAAGAAAGAAGATAGGAACATTTTATTGTTTCAAACATCAACATCTATAGAAAGTGCATTCTTGGAATGGTCAAAAGGCAAGGGAAAACGATGGTCAACAAACAAAGGCTCTTCAAAAACCAATGAAGTGCATCAAAGAAAACAATGGAAATGTTTTTATCATAAGCAACTAGGACATTTTAAGAAAGGTGGTCGCAAGCGACAAGAAGATATGTCTAATGCAAACAAGAAGTCTAGAAATGCTAATGTTACAGAAGAAGTAGAAGGGAAAACATCTGCTGAATTTGCCTTTGCATCATCACATAACCATTCTAGTGACTCTCGCACTTAGTATTTCGACTCAGGAGCATCATGACACTACACGTGTCCTCAAGATTGGTATGTGAACTTCATTGAGGATTCTAGTATTAATGAAACAGTTTCCTTAGGTGATGGATGGACCATGATATTAAGGGATGTGGGGATGTGCAAATCATATTGAAAATGAGTACAAATACACATTTTCTAATGTTAGATATGTACTTGATATGAACAAGAATATTTTATCCATAAGTGAAATCACCAAAAACAAACAACTGGTAGTAAAGTTTGAAGGAAACAAATGTAAAGTAATTAAACTCTATGATAAAATAGTTTCTATTCGTATAAGGGAAAGGGGTCTGTACAAACGTGTAGATCCTAAAATAGTAGAACAATATGTTTTAGCAACAGTTGAGCAAATTAATACTCTTTGGCAAGAAAGATATGGCCATGTTAGTTACTAGTATTTGAATATTGAGTAAGAATCAAATGGTCATCTTTGTTACGTTTTTCTACTGGTAAAGCACGGAGAGCAGAGAATGTGTTAGAATTAGTACATGCAGATCTTCATGGTCATATGAAAACTAACATTGTATTTGGAGCTCTTTATTTCTTGTTGATAGTAAATGTTTGTTCTAAAAAAAAGTCGCTGTATTTTCTAAAGAAAAATTCAGAATGTTTTGCTAACTTTGCTGCATGGAAAACACTAATTGAGAATCAAATAGGTAAAAAGACCAAAGAATTCAGATCTGATGATGGAGGAGAATGTCTCCAAACAGTTCAATGCATACTGCACACAAGAAGGTATAAACAGACAATATACAACTCCTAACACTCCACAGAAAAAATGGAGTAGCGGAAAGGAGAAACATGACTATCATGGAGTTGGCACATTGTATGGTGCCAAGCATAAATGTACCTTTTCAGTACTAGGCAAAAGCTGTCAATACTGCAATATTCATCTTAAATAGAAGTCCATTTAAAGTTGTGCAAAATCTTACCCTAGAAGAAGCATGGTTAGGTAGAAACCCTGATGTAAGTGATTTCCATATTTTTGGTTGCACTGCTTTTGCATTCATTCCTAAAGAAGACTAGTTTAGATGCAGAGTAAGTACACATTTGTTGGCTATAGTGTGAATTCCAAAGCATATAGGTTACTAGATATTTCTACAAATAAAGTAATTGTAAATAAAGATGAAAAAATTTCATATTTCTCAAAAGATGGTAAAACTACCGATACTAGTAATTTTTGGATTCAAAATGATGAATGCGAATCAAGTTCTAGTACTAAAGTGGAACAAGACTTATAAAGGCAAACACTAGAGAAGTCTAGCTCCATGGAAGGATCTAGTGAAACACAGTGATTCAACTAGTCATCATAAGAGACCAAAGTGGTTTTATAGCCAATTGTAGGATGTTCGGCAAGATGAGCTTCCAAAATCAGTAGAAGGTAGATCCACTAGATTTGGGAAACAAGCGGTATAGGATCCTGAGCAAGTAAATTTTGCTATCAATTTAGTTTTTCCACAATTTTGTGAGACAAATACTTATGCATATGCTAAAAGAAAACCTAAATGGGTATCTGCCATGAAGGTGGATTATGATGCATTAGTAAAAAATGGAACTTGGGTTTTATCTGTGTAAAATCCCCTCTTGTATTGCATGCTATTTTTATGAATTATTTTTCCAGTTTGACACGTGAACATTTTGTCAAACAATTACCATAATATTGCCAGTTGTTTGATTCATGAGTTTTCTCAGCTTTTCAGATTTCATGCATATAAGGAATTAATTTTGATATTCAAAGATAACCATACATAAGGGAATGCACTATTTAAACACCAAATGATATGGTTGTTCATTACAAAATATCACAGTGCTGAAGCAAACAATATTCAAATCAATACAGTTTCTCAGACTTGGAAATCAACAATACAGTAGACGCTTATTAAATTTGCACTTCATAGCAGAAACCACGACTATCTCTCATAAATGAAGCTGCTGCACCTTTAATACTGAAACGACTCCCTTTGAAATGCCATGACCTTGCAACAATATATAGCAAGAGGTATGAATGGCGATGGAGACAGAATACAACCGCACCCTCCTACAATTACGACCCCTAGCAAGCACCCATAACAAAGAGAAATGTTGGTGTACCATCTTGGGAATAAAATACCAGACGGTTAGGAATATATGCCGCAAATAATCCCTTAAAATCCAAATGCCCAGTCTGAAATATGACGTTTGCTATATTCGCCCAACACTATGTTCAACCTTGCAAATCGTCCAACCTGAATATATCTCAGCCTCCAAGTGCAAGTAATAATAACGTTAACATTCAAATTTGTCTCCAAGGGAGACCCACAAATTTGGCAATACCATACACCTGTGAAATATCTGTATGATCTCTCCAACCTGACCAGCTAGGGTGGATTAGTCTCACCACTGAACCCAGTCGCCCTAGGGTTTTCGTCCTAGAGTCAAGAACTCAAAAAAGCTCTTCAAATCACCAATAGAGAAAAATAATCAAGCATAAAACAAATGAGCTCTAATCTCCCATTTATATATGACTTGTACTTTTCCCGCCAACTCTCTAAAAGCTTCTATTTAAAATTCACTTTTAATTTAAATTCTCATTTTGCTTTGAAAAAGACCATTTTTTTAAAAATAATGATAATTTTACACGCAAGGTTCCCATTTAATACATCCATGATTTAAAACATTTCATACCGGTTTCGACGAGTTATAATACTAAAGTGCCTTTTAAATAATATTTGTCAACTTTAGTAAACTAATTAAAATAAAACTATTAAAATATTTTATTTTGTGGAAACTATTAGAATGCATCAGAATTGAAAATTGACTACACTGGAGTGATCTCGATAAAGAATAATGATAAACGGAGCTGATCAGGCAATTTTTTATAAATAGATGTCCTCTCCAAGATTCTTGGAGAGCACACTAGAAGCCAAAAATAACCTCTGAAAGCATCAAATAATTCTTCTAAACCATTTGAGTTCACTGGTAATGTCAAATTACCCCTCTAATCAGGGATACACAAACTCGTGAAGCCATCTCCAACTGCAAAGCGAGAGAACCTGAAAATGGGAACATTACAATCTGCCTTTCCCAAAGATTGCTTGTCCTCAAGCAATGCCAATACAACTCCACAATCAATAGACTGAACCAAACTGAAACGAAGGATGATCCTAGGGTCCCAAGTCAATCTTGAAGATCTGTAGCACCATCTGTTCAAAGCGCTATCCTGCGAGGTACCAACACCAAAGACCTCTTGAAAACCTCTTGTAAGAAGAGTAATCAAATACTGTGTAAACTCGACCAACTCCTCAAAGAATTGCTCTTCGAAAGAATCAAACTGATGCACCATAGGAGTAAACTCTAGAAAGTCAACACTGGCTCTCTCATTCCCAACAGCTGTTGACTTTCACTGTGCCACTCTGATAACCATTGGAATCCAAATGAGCCAAGTGTTAGATTCTTGTTTTTGTGAGCAACCATCTGGGGGAAACAAAGTAGGAGACTTGCGAGATTTGGATTCATCTTTTGAAGATGGAAGCATATCATACCAGAGGGAACTATGTAATCCTTTATCCAACCCACCCTTACGTGTCATCAGAAGCATGGTCAATTCATTCGTATGTAGGCTGAAAGAAAATTGATGAGCATACCTCACCATGCAGTCAAGATGAAACTCACCAGCTTGTGCCAATGGAATACCAGAATACTTGGATTCCATATCTCACCATTCCCATCGTAGGAACCAGTAGGTGTCTCACAACTCAGATCATAAAGGGCAGATTTTGCATTAGCTTTGTATGCCTTTTCTGCAATCTTGATGGCAAGGTCTCTGTCTGAAAGCAAATGGAGGTAATCTGATTACATTACCTCTAAAGCATGTTTGATAGTCTGCAGATTTGGTATAACAGCTCCAACCATTAGCCCCTTCTGCCTTTCTTCATGTTGGGCAATCCAAAGGAGGTATTCAATGAATTTGTGCGTGCCATCAAAATGGGTTAAGGTCTATACAATCTTATCTTCGGTGACTTTCAGTGGATCCTTTGACTCACATGACTCATTAGACCAATGATCACAATCAGCTGCATAAAATGAAATATGATTTGCTATCATGCGTAGGAAACATATCATCATAGATATCAGTTTTCCCATTAGTAGATGGCCTGCAATCTTCAAGAGAAAATGATGGGACAGCATTATGAACTAACATACTGTCCTCAGAAGAATCTGCCTTCTCATCACAAGACTTATCAATAACAATCTCTACATCACCAATATAGAGACTTGTGCTCAATTTACTTGTGAATGCACTAGATGGTTCTTTTTCATGGATAACCATTGTATCATTCTGCTTCCTTTTAATCTTATCCTTTGCACTCATTCCACTAGTGCGATCTAAACCTGTAACCAAGATTGATGTCTTCACATCTGCATGCACTTCATTGTTGGCTGGTCCACAAGGTGTACACTCAACTATCTCATTCATATCTATGATTTGAGCCTTCAATGGGCTCTCCAAAAGAGGTGACTTAAGATCCCCATGAAGCAAACTATGTGTATAATCAGAAATTTTTGAATCATACCTCTTCTCAAGCCCATGCAAATCTGAATGCTCCTCGTGCTTGGCCATCACAAGAGACTCATCCCTCAAATCATGAGTACTACTATCATCGTCATGTGTTATGGCCGTCATAGATGACTGAATTTCTGACGTGGATGATGAAGAATGTGGCAAGCTCAACTCCTCACAAAGCTCATCAATCTGAATTTTTGATTCTTGAAGGGCCAATTCAGTGCTCTTCAAAGAATCCTTGGTAACCTTGAGCTCATAGGTAAGCTTATCAACTTCCTCTTCTTTCCCTTTTAGCGCATCAAAAGAAATCTCATCAAGCATGAGAAGATGATCCCTATCTGAAGGTAGGTGCAGGTAATTAGATTTGATTACCACCAATGCTTCTCTAAGTGCCTGAAAGTCTGCAAGGGAAAATTCTTCTTCAAGGCTCTTATGTGTCCCTGGAGCCCTCCAACAATAATTTGCCATTAACCTATGAGTATCATCAAAATGGTTTATGGCTGCAATAATCATGTCCTCATTTACCTTCAATTGCCCTACCAAATGATGGGACTCCTGTGACCTAACATCTTCATACAAATTTTCTGATTTATAATCAGCACCATGCTTTCCAAAATCAGCTTCCTTCATGCATAACTCCCGAGAAGTTAGATCAGCATCAAGAGAAAATTTATCCATCACCAAATCTTTATCATGATTAGGTGCTAACACATCCAGATCATCATAAACATCATCACTAAGATAAGATGTTGAATCATCATCATTAGCTGATTGGAAAACATCACCATATATGCTATCAACCTGCTCATCATATGCATTAGTGTAATCAGCCTCATAGGATAGCTATAATGGTGTGTTAAAGGCTGCTGTTTTGTTAATCTCATTACACACATCCTTAACATGAATAGATGCATGCACTTCTAAGGAGTCATCCTGGGGTTCTATCAAACATCCATCACGAGGTATGGCATTCTCGTCATCAACCACTATTGATTTGAACCCCTTTTCTTCCACCTGCTCTTCATCAAACAAGTAGGGCTTCAGCATACTCTCACATTGTTTGATAATACTGTGTACCAAGTTATAAGCAGCTGTAGAAGTACCCTGTTCTTGCTTTAGAACAACGAATAACACAGATAAGATATGTTGGGAAATATCATCACTTCCATTAATAATTGAAGCCATAATGATTCTCATATAATCAAGAATAGATTTGTCATGGTCTTTACTGATAGTCTAGAAAAGGATGGATCATTTGAATAATAAGATCATCACAATCATAATCGAATATGATAACACATGATCTCACCTTTGCCATCAATTCTAAAACCTTAGCCCTCTTACCGAAAGGACTTTTGATATCACCCAATCCCTCAAAGCTTTCAACAATCAATTGCAAGATCTCCCTCATTTTGTCATACTTATAAGGAACTTCAAGCGCTGTAATCCTTATAATTTTACTTAAGCAATGAGTCACAACAAGTCTTACCTCCTTATCTTTGTGTCTCAACAACTTGTGCTCACCCAAGGAAGTCACTGTTGGAGTCATAGCTATTTGAATCAGTTGGGAAATTGATTGATCCACTGTCTGCAAACAATTTACCACTTCCTCCAATGAGCTGAGAAGAACTGTTTTTGACTGAGGTAAGTGTTCTATCTTCTTACCTATAAGTTTCAGTGTCTCTTGAAAGACTATGGTAGCCCCCTCCTCTTTCCACCATCTTTTCCATCTCTTTTTAAAATCAACTTGCTTTTGCCTCATAGATTCAAGCAAAGAGTTCATTTGATAATTGAGAGTAGCCATGATGCCCAATTGAAATTCTGATATGAAATTAACTACCTGCAACAAGGATTAGTTGCCCAACATGCTGGCAGGATTTGGGCTTTGATACCATTGTAAAATCCCCTCTTGTATTGCACGCTATTTTTATGAATTTTTTTTTTAGTTTGACACCAGAAAATTTTGTCAAACAATTACCATAATATTGCTAGTTGTTTGATTCATGAGTTTTCTCAGCTTTTCAGATTTCATGCATATAAAGAATTAAGTTTGATATTCGATGATACCATACATAAGGGAATGTACTATTTAAACACCAAATAGATATGACTATTCATTACAAAATATTGCAGTGCTGAAGCAAACAATATTCAAATCAATACATTTTTTCAGACCTAAAAATTAGCAATACATTGGATGCCTATCAAATTTGCACTCCATAGCAAAAACCATGACCATCTCCCATAAATGAAGTTGTTGCACCCCTAATATTAAAATGACTTCTTTTGAAATGCCATGACCTTGCAGCAATATATAGGAGGTATGAATGGCGATGGAGACAGAATGCAACTGCACCCTCCTTCCACAATTACAACCCCTAGCAAGCACCCACGACAAAGAGAAATGCTGGTGTACCACCTTGGGAATAAAATACCAGACGGCTAGAAATATATGCAGCAAATAATCCTTTGAAATCCAAATGCCCAGTCTGAAATATGACGTCTGCTATATTCGTCCAGCACTATGTTCAACTCTACAAATCGCCCAACCTGAATATATCTCAGCGTCCAAATGCAAGTAATAATAACATTAACCCTCAAATTTGTCTCCATGGGAGACCCACAAATTTGGCAATGTCGTACACCTGTGAAAGATCTGTATGATCTCTCCAACCTGACCAACTAGGGTGAATTAGTCTCACCATCGAACCCAATTGCCCTAGGGTTTCTGTCTCAGAGCCAAGAATTCGAAAAAACTCTTCAAATCACCAATAGAGCAAATAATCAAGCATAAAACAAATGAGCTCTAATCTCCCCTTTATATATGACTTGTACTTTTCCTACCAACTCTCCAGAAGCTTCTATTTAAAATTCACTTTTAATTTAAACTCTCTTTTTGCTCCGAAAAAGACCTTATAATTAAAATAATGATAATTTTACATGCAATGTCCCGATTTAATACATTCGTGATTTAAAACATTTCATCCCGGTTCCGATGAGCTATAATGCTAAGGTGTGTTTTAAATATTTTAAATAACATTTGGCAATCTTTGTAAATTAATTAAAATAAAGCCATTAATATACTCATTTTACGAAAACTGCTGGAATGCATTGGAATTAAAAACTAACTACACTAGAGTGATCCCGATGAATAATGATAAACGAAGCCAACCAGGGGATTTTTTATAAATAGACGATTCTTGAAGAGCACACTAGAAGCCAAAAATAACATCTGAAAGCATCAAATAACTCTTCTAAACCATCTGAGTTCACTGGTAACATCAAATTACCCATCTGATTAGCCACACACAAACCTAGGAAGCCATCTCCAACTACAAAGCAAGAAAATCCAAAAATGGGGACATTACAATCTGATCTACCCCAAGGTAAAAAATCCATTGGTTGCAAATGGATTTATAAAATAAAATGTAAGTCAGATGGTTCTTTAGATAAGTATAAAGCTCCTGTTGCTAAGGGATATGCATAGGAAAGAGTAGATTATGAAAAAACATTTGCTTCTACAACGAAAATGGTAACATTCAGAATGGTTATTTCTATTGCTACTTAGTTTGGTTGGCAGCTATATCAGATGGATGTAAAGAGTGCTTCTCTAAACAAAGACTTAGTGGAAGAGGTGTACATGGTACAACCACAAGGATTTCAGATTCCTAAAAAAACATCTGGTTTGCAAGTTAGCGAAGTCCTTGTATGGACTTAAGCAGACTCTTCGAGCCTGGTATTTCAAAACTAATAAGCATATTAAAGAGTCTGGTTTTAAAAGATGTGATGCAAAATCTACTGTCTATGTTAAATTGGTTGGTGATGACATAGTGGATCTAGTTGTATATGTTGATGTTCTTGCCATCACCGGAAGCAATACTAATTTGATTAAATAGGTCAATGCTGACGTTTTTTGTGTTTGATATGACTGATCTAAGCTTGCTTCAATATTGTCTAGGTGTAAAGTTTTGATAGTGTTACAATTTTGGTTATACAATTTTTGTATCCCAAACAAAATATGCCAAACCCTTGTTAGAAAAATCCAGAATGTATGATTGTAATCTAGTAACTACACTTATGGAATTTGGGACAAAACTCTCAACCAATACTGATTCACCACTGGTCAATGAAACGATGTATTGACAATTAGTAAGTAATTTGATTTATCTTACTACTACTAGACCAAATTTGTATTTTGCAGTAAGTTATCGTTCTCGCTTCATGGCTAAACCACATGAAGAATATTGGCAACCTACAAAACGAGTTCTTAGATATGGCAAAGACACTCGACTTTGGCATTTTATATAAGCAATTTGTTGATTTTGAGTTAACATGATATACTAATTCAGATTAGGAAGGATCAGTTGATTCTAGAAAATCTATAATAGGGTATGTTTTCACTCTTGGTTCAAGAGCATTTTCATGGCAGAGTAAGCTTCATGGTACAATTGCATTGTCTTCTACTGAAGTAGAGTACAAAGCAGTTGTTAGTGCAAGTCGTGAGTTGATGTGGATTCAATCTGTATTGGAGGATCTTCAACTTGATTTATCAGCCCCACATCTATCTTCTGCAACAACCGGAGTGTTCTTAAGTTGGTGACGAATCCAGTTTTCCATGCTAGGAATAAGCACATTGAGGTTCATCACCACTACATTCGACAATTGGTTAATGATGAAGACAAGTCTTTATAATTGTCATACCTTTGAGCAACCAACTGATATAATGACTAAACCTTTGTGTAAAGATAAATTAGTAAAATTCCGAGATAAGCTTGGAGTTGTTTAAGGTTCAGTCATTAAGGGAGGGTATTAGAATAATTAGCCTATTTGTTTTAGCTCGTTTAACGCATTGTTAATCTTGTTAGCGGGTTATTTTGTTAGTAGCTTATTAAGCTTAATTTGGCTTATGGTTGTACCCGCTCTCCTATTTTGTAGGCTTCTTGTGAGATATTTAAAAGGCTCCTTTCTTGAAAATAATATACAGCTTTTGGATTCTCTCATATGAGTGAAAAATATTACAAATATCAGATGTAGAGAAGAGGGAGAAAGAGCTTATGAAAAGCTAGAGGCAAAAATTTCCCCACAAACTAGATGAAATGTTTCTATAGGAATGTTAGTGGCTTGGGCCCCCCTAACAAGAGACAATTGCTCAAGGGGCAATTGCAATTATGTAGTCCAAATATTAAATTTGTGCAGGGAAGCAAATTGAACAATGAAGAGCCAAAAACATGTATGCATAGAATTTGGAGGCATTGGAATTACATTTGGTGGCAGCTGCAGGGAAATCTAGTTGAATCATCACAATGTGGAATCCTGAAGCACTTAAGGTATCCCTACTAGCATATAGTAGGAATTGGCTAGCAGTCATGGTTAACAGCTACAAGGAGAATCTGAAAGCAATTATGATCAACATTTATATCCTCGAATCCCCAATCCTTATGCATATTTGTTATGCAGAGCTCAAGTCCTTGGAGTTGGTAGGTGATACTAAAGTAATTTTAGGGAGAGACATTAACACTATGTAGGTTTATGAGGAAAAGGTGGGTAGGATAAGTAGAGAGACCCAATCACAGAAAGATTTCGAGAACTTTTCTTATGATTGCACTTTTTGGACATTAAACCAAAGGAATATACAGTAGGTCAAACAGACAGTATGGCTTCTCAACAATTGCTGAAAATATTGGTTGATTTTTGGCTTCTTTTTGGTAGCTGGATGATAGTTGGTGGGTAGAAACTGATATTGTTAGCAGATCAATGCTACGATAACGCTGGTTATCAAATCAGACTCAGAATCACTAGCCTCATTCAAATTTGAGATAATATGGTTGAAACATGAAACCCTTCCTGAACTAATTAAAGGATAGTGGCAAAATTGCTTGAAAGTAGCTAGCTCAAAGATGTACAAGCTAGCCAATAAACTCAAATACAGAAAACTTCTTGGAGAACTGGGATTATTCCAACTTTGGAAATATGTTCACTTAGGAGTTGAAAGACAAATTTGCCATTTGAATGAAATCTGGGAAACCTAAGGGATGAATGGAACTTGGCTAGGAGACAAAAACACCATATTTTTCCATCAGCTTGCCCTAGCTCGAAGATAGTGCAATAGAATTTCAAGTATCTTCTTAGAGGAAGGATTTTTACTTGGCGGATCCAGAAGACATTAGAAGAGAAGCAGTCATTTTCTTCCAGGGCATCCTGACCACAGGTGGTCTTCAGAACCAGAAAGGCCAGGAGGTGTTTTTGAATTTTTTTATGAGTATCATTACAAAAGAGCAGAATGAAATGCTGATGGCCCCAATTTCAGCAAAGGAAATCTAAAGTGGCACTCTTCAAAATGGATAAAGATAAGGCTTTGGGCCTAGAGGGGGTTTCCCCAGGTTCTTCCAAGCATTCTGGGACATTGTGGAGCAAGATGTGTTAGCAGAAATAAATGAATCCTGAAGAGCTAAAAAGGTTTTTTTAGATTTTAATTACATTTTTTTTGCACTTATCCGTAAAATTGAATCTCTATAGAACTCCAGTGATTTCAAACCTATTTCCATGGTAGCAAAGGTTGGATAGGTTCAAAAAGGTGGTTCGCTAAAGTTCAGATTTTCAAAAAGGTTTGGAAATGTTTGAAACAATATAAAATACAAAATTATACATAACCATGGGAATAAAACATGAAAATGATATAGAGAAATATTTCCATGCCCAATGTTCACAATATTTCAAATTTTGAAATATGACAAGATCATACAATATTTAGAGAGTAGCATATGCTCCCTAGTCTAAACAGTCCAGTTTTTAGGGCCGCTAGGCTCTAAAATGACAATTTATACATCTTCAAAGAAAAAAGTTTATACATTATCTAATTCATAGTCTAGTTTTTAGGCCCACGAGCCTTTAAAATGAAAATCTAAACATCTTCAAAACAAAAAATTTCTACACGATCTAATTTATGCTTATTAATACAATAAGTGCCAACATCCTGATCCAGTACATCTACTCTACCATTACAATATTCACCACGTCTATCATGCTTTCAATGCACACAGGTTGCTAAACAGAGTTTATGTTACAAAAATGAGGGTTGATGTCATGATCAATGCATTGCCCTGTATTGACAGATTCAGTCCAACAGGTTTGACCCTCTTATTAAATTCTAGGTTCAGTGAAATCCTTGAGGTTTGGTCAATCCTTGTTACCATGCCTATTTCATTGTGCAATACTATATGCTAGACGGGTTTCCCCCAAGTTTATTCCACGCATTCTGGGACATTGTGGAGAGATATGTATTAGCAAGTATCAATGAATTCTGAACATCTGAAAAGGCACAGTCAGATTTCAATTGATTGCACTTTTTTGGTACTTATCCATAAAACTAATTCCCCATCGAACTTCAGTGACTTCAAACCTATTTCATTGTGCATTGCTATAGACCAACTTATCACCAAAATCCTAGCAGAAAGCCATTCCTAGTAGATATATGCCCCCTAGACAAGAAGGCTTCATAGAAGGGAAACCATTCTGGATGGTGTTATTGTGGTGCATGAATTTATCCATTCTCTCAAACAACAAAAGGAGGAAAGCATGATTATCAAGCTTTACATAAGCAAGGCCTACGACATAATTTAACGGAACTTTCTATTGCAAGTTCTAGAAAGTTTTCCTTCTAGTGAAGAGTGGAAGACTTGAATGAAAAGCTGCATCACCTCACCCAAATTCTCTCTTTTGATCAATGGATTCTCAACGGGCTTCTTTGGGACCTCCAAGTGAATTAGACAGGGGATCCACTTTCCCCCCACCTCTTTTTCATAAAGGCAGAAGCAATAGGGAGAGCTTTTAGAGCAGCTAGGAAGAACAACAGCCTACAAGGTCTCAAGATCACCTCTGGTATGGAAGCCCTCACCCACAACCAGTATGTGGATGATATTATACTTTATGGCAAGGCAGAATTGGAGGAAGGCTAGAACACTAAAATTGTTCCTAGATAGATACACGGTTGCTTCTGGGAAATGTATCAAGTCAGGTATATTCAAAAGATTTTTCCTTAATGTATGAGACATAAAGTAATGAAGACCGGAAGAGATTTTTGGCTTTGAACTAGACCATCTCTGAAGCAAATACTTCGGTGCACAACTTTTATGAACTAATTGGCAGATTCCATTCAAAGTTGGCCAGTTGGAAAGTGAAATACCTCAACCTTTCAGGTCACATTTAACTTCTCAAATATGTGTTATAGGCACTCCCAATATACTTATTCTCCATCCTTGAAGCACCAAAGGCAGTCATACACAATAAACAAGATTATGAATAATTTCATGTAGCAGGGCACCTTGGAAGAAAAGAAATATCATCTGCCCAATTGGGACTAGGTATTTCAGCTCACGTCAACAGGAGGTTTGGGTTTGAGAACTCTTGGCAATCTAATAGTAGCTTTGGGAGCTAAATTGGTGGGGCATATATTTACAGCAGACCAACCAGGGAGTGAAAGCTTCATTCTAAATACTTGGATGAGATGAACCCAAAGAAACTTTTCACTTCCCTATCCGTGACTAAAGCATCTGCTAATTTCGTTTGCCGATGCAGGCTGTTGATCTTGAACAAATTAAGCTGGGAAATCAGAAACGGGCACAAAGAAAAATTCTGGGATGAATCATGGGAGGGATAAAAGCCCTTGTGCAATTGGGAAGAATTCCAGCTGTTAAGAGGTCAGTTGATTTCATCATTTGGACAAAAGATCCAACAAAATTGGATCAAATAAAATTTGAATCTGATTTTATTCAACTCACACCGGTATGAAAGGAAATCATCCAAGAGCAATTTTAGTCAGAGAATACGCTACCTAGAAGGGGATGACTATGTTTTGGATAGGAGATGCATTTGGGAAATGTAATGTTAAAGTCGTCTATGAGTCACTCGTTGAAGCAAACCCAGAGGTGTGACCAACTGATCTATTTTGGTATAAATATGGGTTACCCAAGGCAAATGCTTTTACCTAGTAAGCAATTCAAGAGAAAAATTGCCCTGTGGCAAACTTTAGGCTTAGTTATAGATAGATGCTTCAACCTATTGTCTATGCCATACTTTACATAACCGTAACCGACGAGTTCTCGCCAAGGAGGAATTTTTTTTAACCGACGATTAATCGACAGGGGTTGTCAATTAATTAGGAATAACTGACAAATTAAAAAAATGCTTAAATTTATCAAAAAATCATAAATTTCATAGAAATTACAATTGAAAATTTTATCAAATGAGTCTGTAAGATGTTGGCAAAGTGTTTCCTATTATATTTGAATACAAATAAAGTACAAAATTGCATAATCATGCGAATACAATTGTGACATTGTCAAGTTGTCAACAACAAACTGATACAAATGCTCTGAATTTTGTGTGAATCCGATGACGGGGCTTGAATGAATTTATAAGACAAACAACTATTTTTTGAGCATTTTTGCAACGTCCATGATGTGTTTGGCAGCCTTGGACGCATCTGGACGCGTCTAGCCACGTACAAGATGTGTACAGGCCTTTCGGCGAGTACTGGCACAATACTCGCCTGGTACTCACGATTAATCACGAGTACCTGAGTACTGTGCAAGTACTGGCCAAGAGTCCAAAAAAATAACCGGTGAGTTTGAGTGGCGATTATTGGTTTTGCCCAAATTTCTGTGATTAACTGAGCAACCGATGAGTATGTAATTTATGACTCTAAACAATAGGGAAACTGAGACGACTAATCACACTTTGTAGCATTATTCACACATGAGGCATGGAACAATATGATCTAAAGGATTGGTTTTGTTTGGGCATCCCCAAAATCCATGTGGGAAGTTTTTAATTCATGGCCTTGTGGCAACATAAACTTAGCTTCTCTATGGCTGGTAGTCCTCACTCACAATTTTGGGCCTTTGGAGGGAGAGGAACCACATACTCTTTAGGGACTCATGACAATCTATATTCAGAGTGTATATTTCCCTTAAGGCAGTCGTATCTAAATTTGTCTCAAATCTAAACAGAGGAGTTTCTCATCTTTATACCAAAGGCTAGGATATCGATTCCCCGCCTGATTGGGGTCCGATCTATACCGGGTTTGGGTATGGTTCGAAATTGACTGTGGGTACGTCTGTATGACTTGGGTTTGCTCAGGTTTTTTTGTTGAAGGATGCGGGCAAACACGTACCCGAGACAAACCCATGGGTTTTTCTTATTTATTTATTTATTTCACAATTAGACTTCAAGTAACGGAACAAAAACACACTTATACAAACCCTGAAAGTTGCTAAAAATTAAAAAAGACAACATAAAACAACACTTGTCTAGAATATTTATATATTTTTTTTGTACGGTCGTACCCAAGCCATACCTAGGTTAAAAAAAATTGCCATGCCTGCGAACCCAATTTTCGTACCTGAACATATACCAAAAACGACCCTGTGACTTAGACAAAAGGTTGTATGCGAATTGGCCTTGTATTAAACTCTCCCCAATAGAAGGGGCTAGTAAAAGTAAGGTAAGAAGACTTGCAACTAAATGGTTACTCTCATTGCTTGGCCTGTACGTATGTAACTTCAGTGGTGCTTCTTGGGGTAGTCTGGACTTAGCGGGTGTTGGGGGTTTGGTTTGAAATAAGTTTGGTGTCTTTCTAAGGACCTTATCCCTCAACCACAGTAGGGAGACTAACTATGTGGTAGAGACGGCATGGGTAGTCGAAAGCTTGAAACTAGTATTTACCCTTAATATTCTCTATTTAATTGTCAAGGAGACTCCCATGTCATCATTGGTGCAATGCAAAGAGGTTCAAGATGGAATGGACTTTTGAACCAAATTCAGGTAGAAGCATGACCGCCTTGAACCAATTCAACACGACATCCTGGCAACACTGCTTTAGGGAAGCGAACTCTGCTGTTGATATTGTGGCTGATTTAGGAGTCCAGAAGGAAGAACTAGTATGACTTGTGCCAAATATTATTTAAGGAGAGTCTGCTCCCCTCCAGCCCCAATTCAAATAATTAAAAAACCATCATACAATGGTGAGGTTACCCACAGACTCTACTTCAGTATGAAAGAAATCATTTTAATGTCTTGAATTCAAGTGATGAGGGCATTATTTCACCTCATACACTCCTGAGTTTCATTTCAGTTGGTCTGTGTGTGATTGTGTTTCATATGACGGGCAGCAGGACAGTGAAAATTTGCAATGTTATTTGCAGCATGGATGGTTAAATGGACACTCACTTGAAGCTTGTCATCTCTCATGGTGCCCGTTTAAGCCTTGAAGTGGTGTTTCAAGTTATAGGATGGTAGGACAATGAATGTGCTCAAGGCAGTAATGGGGGGAGCTGGTCTTCTTGGCCATAAAGATGCAGCTGGCTTTGCTGAAACCACTGTGGAAAAATTTGAAGAAGCTAATGAAAACCAAAGAGCTTTGGGATTTGGTCTCACACTACTCATCAAAACATCATCTGTTGCACCAGTACCTTTGCCCATTCTTGTGTTCAGTCAATTGGAGCGTTGCCTGAAGAATGTTTTGGAAGAAGTGGTGGCATGACAGCACAGAGTGGAGGAGATGCATGGTTACATTAACAAATTCCGTTTAGAGCAAAGA
Source organism: Torreya grandis (assembly GCA_037957365.1). Classification (NCBI taxonomy): domain Eukaryota; kingdom Viridiplantae; phylum Streptophyta; class Pinopsida; order Cupressales; family Taxaceae; genus Torreya; species Torreya grandis. The sequence goes on along the minus strand of JARHVA010002470.1, from coordinate 1,478,926 downwards.
CAATTTCATTTATCATTTATTTTCTGTTAAGATTGTTGTTGTTTAAACAATTATACTTTGATACTTGGGTGCATTGTCGCCGTTTTTTGTTATTTTAAGTGTGCAGGCGGAAAACTTCTCATTTTGGGTAATGAAGCATACTAACTGCTTTACATTTTGTTTTTCTTTACGGTTGAGGGATCCGATAAATCCTTCATTTATTGAGCCAAAAGAAACATTCACACTGATACAAAGAAAGGACACCTTGGACAAATAGATGAATAATTAAAGCCTTTCCTAAGAATGTAGACTTTAAAGATTAATCAGTGGATGTATTTGTCTAAAAAGTTTGGTAATCATAGTATGTGAATGTTTCCAACTCATATCTGACTTGAGAGTATACAACTTGACACATAGGTGGTTATCAGAAAGTCTTGGGTGACAGAGAAAGGTGGTGGGTTTGTACAGAGAGGCATTTGTGTCCTGAAGCAGCTATAATTAGTGGTACAGAGTAAAGTAAGCTGAAACCGTAGCTAGTCTAATCATTTGGTGGGTGGGTTAATTATGGAAGGTTGATTCCAACTTGTTTTTCCACATGAAAGTGAGTTGCAGTAAGAGATGGATGCAGAGTGCAAGAATTCATCTTAGGTTTTGACTAGTTATACAGTCATTTTTTTGTCCAGGCAACTCTGCAACTTCATCATATGGCATCCTGGTATTATGTTTGATAATCAGAAATCTTTAGATAGCAATATTCCTGAAGTAATCTATCACAGAATCAATGATTTTGAATATATACCTATACATTATGTGTTGAGATTTTTGGCATGGTATTCTCTAAAAACTAGCAACACTTACTGCATAACTGTATATGAATTTTATATACGAATCTCGTGACTGTTTTTACTCAGTTCATTTGATTACTTATTTATGATTTTTCAGGAACAAGTATTCTCAGAAAATGACAGCTTCTTTGCTTGGACATTTGAAAAGCGAAGACCACTTTGGCAAACTATTCTTTCATTCCTCGTGCCTGTTGTGACACTAGCATGCTGTTTGTTCCCAATATTTCCACATTGGTGCAAACTTCTGGTTCTCTATTCTTGTCTTGGATTCTTGTCCCTTATCTTCAGCACTCTATTTTGTAAGTTTCTTGGATATTTCAGTTTTCTCTTGAAGGTGATGGTCATAATTTAAATGCAGATTTGTTTTTTACTGTGTTATGTTGCTTGCAACATTGGTTTAATGCATCTGATGAAATTTGGATGGCTAAAGGATAAAATATGCTGGTTGAATATACTGAATACATGTCATTGATTGTTTATCATTGTAAATTTTTTTCCGTACATAACACAAACATGGGATTGGTTACTTAATATTTTTCAGCAAAGATGCAGCCAGGAGTGATGCTAGACTTCGAATTATTGAAAGTTCCTGGGTCTGTTTCAGCATTTACATTTCTTTATCAGTATTTGATATTGACAAAAGTTTGTTGAAAACATGTATTTGGTAATTTACAACAGTCTTAGTTTTTATTTATGCACCACGAGACCCCTGATTGCCAACAAAAACCCTGTGTCCATTTTTGTATAGTTATTTTGAGGTTCTGATTTAACCATGGGCCTAATCTCAGCAGTAGTGCGCTGTCTCATTTACCAGAAAAAACCAAGGGAAGAAAGCTAAGTTGCATTGGTACTGGTATGGTTCTGATTTGGATGCAGAGTCTTTAGAAAACCTTGGATAATGATAGGGCTGGGATATGGCATATAGGGCAATACTTAAACCTCATATAACAATATATGCGAAAAACATAGAACCTTGTCTGCCAAAAACTATTTAAACATGAGGAAAACATTAATTTGTATGTTCAAGGAGATGTTTTTTCTCTCTTTGTAATAGGTAAGTGCTCTTTTTGTTTCTGCTTTTTTTCTCAGTTCATTTTGTTTCGTTTCGAAAATTTTCATGAGACTGTTCAAAATTGTATCAGTTGTATCCAATATGTCTCCCAACCATAGTTGGACCATATCAGACTACGGATATGTATTTGGGCCATTTTCAAGGAATAAGGATCCAGGGAGTGTTGTATCCATATCAGACACGGATATTCGCATCTGCCGGAGGGGAGGAGGAGGGAAGAAGAGGGGGAGTATATTTAGTGTGTAATGTCCCCATTTCCACATCATGATTAAATAAGTATTGAAACCTTGTAGTCTATTTTACCATAGATTGAAGGAGCCCTTTTGTAGGATTATATTTTATTAGCTATTTATTAATTGTTGAAACAGTGATTTTTATTATAAGGCAATTATTATTGAATTAATAGAATATTTAAAAAGTGGTTTTTACCTAAAGTGCTTAAATGAATTAATTATTAATTTATTTGCTTTAGTGTAATTTTAATTACTATTTTAAAAGTAAGACAACTAATTAATATATTATTCAAAAAGGAGATGTCGGCATGGGAACTAAAGTAAAGGAAAAGAAAGGTGTTATATCTTCCCAAAGTGGTTCACCCTCTTTGGAAGTTATAAATACATGGCGAAGGCTACAATGGAGGACATGTTAAATTTTGATAAAATTGTTCTTCATGCTTGAAGAAAACTATTGGGATGCAGGACCAATAGAGGTTCACTACTGTTGGTGATTGATCAATCTAAAAGATGTCTTTTAACACCACCATTGCTAAAGGAGATCTTGTTCTTGCCCTAAGGAGTGGGGCAAATTGCTTTGGAGGGTTTGTGTGCATTTTTGTGAGGGTTTCGTGGTCTTTTCCTTGCATGTTAAGCTTGTTAATTTATTACACTGTTTTTGCAAGTGGAGTGAACCACTTGGGAAGCTTGGATCTAGGGTTTAAAGGCTTCATTTGATCAAAAATTTGCAAATTAATAATTTGATTTTATTTGCTAATTTTATGATTATAAGTGTGAAGTTTTGGACGATTTTGTGAAGGGTTTGAAGGAGAAAAATTAAATAATAGTTTGCAGAATTTTTATTTAATTATTTAACAGATTTTTGAAAGATTTTTCACTTGCAGAAGGTAAGAATTTATTCTATAATTTTTTGCTATTTTTCCCAGCACTTTGGGAGTGGGACTATTGACCTGGAGAGGCTATTTTGGCATTTTCTATGTCCAAAATATGTCGTTGGAATTTTTTGGTAATTTTTGCCACAATTTGGCTAATTTTGGCAAGGGTTTGAAGAGGAAATCACTCAGAATAACAACTGTAATTTTTTTAAACTGTAATTTTGATAATAAATCAGAATTTTCTGCCATCATAAAGTGGTGTTTGAGCTTCAGAAATTGGGTAAACAAGATACTTATTAGTGTAAATTAAAGTCTAAATTTTTTCTGTACATTTTCAATTATTTTGGAACAAGTTATTGGCTGGATTTTACTCATAAAACCCTATTATTTTGGCACCTAGGGTTTCTATAGTTTATTAAGGGTTTTGTGAGCTCATTTTGCAATCTAGGGTTTGTTGATTATATTTTCAGATTTGTGGATTTTGGAGAAAACTCATGCATTAATTTATCGCATTTGGAGACATTACAGTGGTATCAGAGCACGGATCTTGTCTACCCTGTGAGGTTTTGTGTTTGCAGATTTAGATGCATAGTCTATGAATCATGGAGTTAGTGAGTGAAGATGAATACAGAGCAAAGCTTCACAGATTGGGAAAAAAGCTTGAGCATCCACATCATCTAAAAAATGTTTTGCTCAATATTTTGGAGGAAGCAACAAAATGTTTGTCCATGATAGGACACTCAGATTCTAAGTCTATGTTTTGGGCAATGAATCTTTTGGTGGTTTATTTGGCTAGACCCAAGATTTTGAGACATTCAGATTCGGATGTGAGACTTGTAGCTATCATTTGTATTAGTAAAATTACAAGGATAATAGCTCCAGAAAAGCTATACACTGACAACATCATGAAGGAAATATTTCAGTTGGTGGAAAGTTTCGAAGGTCTTGATGACATCACAAGTTATTTTTTACTAAGAGGATCACTACTCTGGAAAATATGGCAAAGATCAGATCTTGTGTGCTAATGTTGGATTTAGAATGTGATACATTTATTCTTGAAATGCTCCAATATTTCCTTACAGTTGCAAGTAAAAATCCTACAAAAGGTATGATAACTTTCATACAAAAGATGATGACTTTAACACTCAATGAAACTAATGATCTTTCTGAGCCATTGTTGTCTATCTTATTGGCAGGTTTAAGGTTAAAAAAGAATAAATTTTCAGTTGCCTAAATGCTGTTTGAAAAAGTTGAAATTATTTGTGAGGAAAAATTAAGGCCTTATTTGATAGTGGAGCACATAGAAAAAGAGTATTGAACTACGTAGAGAGTTGGTGGAAAGGAATGAAGGGACAACCCTTCATGAAGAGGCCAATGAAATAGAAAAATCAGATTTGAAGAAGGTGAGCTACCAAAATATGACACTTTGGGGCAGCCCATAGGGGTGCAAGTGAATGATAAAAGAGAAGAAGAAATCAAGGAGCATGAAATAAAATAAGTGCAAGGTAAGGATCTTTTATTGATAAGAGTTGTCTATTTATCTTCTAATGATTGTATACATGACAATGAAGTCACTAAAAATGATAAATTGAAGGATATGGTTTGCAAATTGAGGCATGAGAATTCCTTGATTCAAGTTCACAATTATTGGCACCAAGAGGTATGTGATCTTGGTAATTTTCTGAGTTTTACAAAGGTTCTCAATTATGACTTTAATTTATTTATGACTAATTCCATGGGAATAAAGAAAGAATCAAAATCGTTGAAGGCATGGAGGAATATAGGCATGCACAAATTAATTTGGGAACTAGAGTTTAAGGTGGGAGATAATGAGGATATTTTGCATGGTTTGGATGACAAGAAGTCTCCTTCATCTTCATCAATCAACATGATAGGAGGATATTTTATGAGTATGAGGAAGGAGGATGAAAGGAACAATGATAGGGCTGTTATGAGACATCATGGACAACCATGTGCTTGCAAAAAAGGGGACGCTGCAACACAATTGACAAGTTTATCTAGTTCTGATTTTTATCACGCATATGTTAGATTGAAGTCTGAATTTTATGACTTAGAAAATTCAGAGACATCTAGTCAATTCCAGCTCCTACATACAAGCATGATATTGCCCTCTCGAAATATGTTTCGGTGCACAAGGATGAGAGTTCATGCATAGACCAAATCTGAAATCGATTGCTCACAAAATTCTGAATTAACATGGCGGGTACATCGGTATATAAAAAGGGATAAAATCTAGTTTTGGTGGGATTTGTTTGATGCTGCATACATGTGTGAGGAAGCTAACAAAGGGCACCTAAGATAAGAACATACATCTTACATAAGGGGTTCCCTAACAATGGGTTTAGATGGTTATGATATGCACTTGCAAGGTATGTTCTCCAATTTGGTTAAACTTGTTTTCATTCTACAAATGGAAAGACTATATTTTCAAAATGAAGAAGGATTGATAGGGTATAAAGAAGGGCTTAACACACCGTGGAATGCACACTATGGGAGCACACATCCTCTAGTGCTTTTCCATGAGATGAATATAATTATGGGCAGCCTTGCTAAGCATACTAATTTGGTTCAGTGTTGCAGTTCCAATTTTCTTCATACAAGGCATAAGTCCATAATGGTTTATTGGGGAAGCATGGAGTTAGAGAGACCATTATGAAATGAAATGAAATGAAATGAGTTTTAATGACGTCCACGAGACCAAATAGTCTATGGGACCAAGTGTTAAGATCATTAGAGATTCTTCATATTCTTTTCGAAGTCATCTCGCCTCCTATGAATCTTTACCAACAGCCAGGCTGTGTTGTGTAGCCTTTCCTCCTCAAATAATTCACTAAAACTGCCCACATTCACACTGTTATCCTGCTGCATACGAATATCCTTGTACGCATCACACTCCCTAATGAAGTGTCGTTCAGTTTCAACCACTCTATCATTGCAAAAAATGCAAGTCCTATCTTCCCATCTTTCTTTGGGAACTGTCTATCTTCCCGTTTCACACCTAAGATGGTGTGAACCGGTCCTCAATTGTGCCAATAGGATCCTAGCATTACCTTTAAGTTCAGCACTTAGGTATGCTTTATCCCCGTGCTCCCAAGTGGGATTAAACTCTTTGATATAATGCATTTTTTTACGTCCAGTCTGATTTGTCCACATGGCAGTCCTGAATTTTTCTAATACAAACTTTTTTAATTTCCTCTTTGGAGTTAGAGCACTCATGTAACTTAATGTTCCATTTTCCCAGCCACTTGATGTTTTGCTTCATCCACGTCTTCTTCCTCCGATCTAGCGCCTCGTTCACCACCATTTTGGGCCACCGGTGATCCCCCATGTTTTCAACCTTTTTTATGTAGCTTAGTACCCATGAAATCGCCACAGCTTCCATTGGGAAAGTATCAGCTTCTGCCAGGAGGATCTCATATGGAACAGTTGCTTTAACTTTAAGACTACTGGTGATAAGATGTTTTTGAATTCTTTCCAACTGTCTCCATCTATGATTTGACATGCTGCTTCCCCAAACCTCACACTCGTAGAGGACAACCGGTGTGACCAACAAACCAAAAAGGGTTCTCTTGGTTTTCCAATCCCAAAGTTCTGCTTTCCTGCATCTGTTCTGGAGAAGGTAAGAAGCTCTCCAACCTCCTTGAATCCTTTTTGCCCTGCAAGTTTCCCAACTGAGTCTGTTATGAAAAACAATACCAAGATACTTGTATTCTTCGACGATTTCCAACGGGCTACCTTCGAACATAAAATTAGTTTGTTGTTTCCTTTTTAGAGAGAAGATCATGACTTTAGTCTTGCTAATGTTCACTTGCATCCTGACATCTAGGTAAAATAGCTCTAAAGCCTTCAAATGATCCCTCAAACCATGGGCAGTTTTTGCTATAAGAATAAGATCATTTGCATATAAAAGTAGCTTTACTACAACACTGGTCAACTGAATGCCACCTCCTTTAGTTTTATTTATCCATTCTTCAAGTTTGTCAATGTAAAGGCCAAACAAAGTGGGGGAGAGTGGGCACCCATGCTTGACCCCTATGTTGCTGCCGAAGCATTCAGACATGCCTTCTCTAGTTCTAATTTTTGCTCTTAACATGCTCATAGAGTTTGTGGACAGCTACTCTAAACTCATCGGGAACCCCTAGTTCTTCCTTCATTTTTCAGAGTTTGTCTCTGGGTACTGTGTCAAAAGCTTTTTTAAAATCCACAAAACAACAGTAAGCTTCCCCACCTTGGGTGTTCCAAGCTTTTTCAATCAAATGCCTAAGAGTAATACAGTGATCAATGGTAGAGTGCTTTGGTCTAAAACCAGCCTGTCCCTCTGCTCTTTTCCCTTCTTTTTCTGCCCAACTGCTGATTCTACGTTCGATCAGGCTCCCAAATAATTTTTCATGAAGAGGGTTGACCATGATAGTACGATAGTTAGAGAGATTATTGATATCCCCACTCTTGAAGAAAGGGATAACGACACTAGTCGTCCACTCCACTGGAAATCCCAATATTAATTTGATAATGAACAAATTTTAATTTCTACGTAGAGGCTTGGCTGTGTTTTACGATGACATCCCACATATTTGCATGCACAATCTATGGGTAGAGGTTTCAACTCATAAGGGGACGTTGTGGACAGGTTGAAAGCATGATAAAAGGTATGATAGCTATTATTTTGAGTTGCATAACATATTGAATTCTCTTGAGCAACATACTAGGTACATGTATGACAAGGAAGAAAGTTTTGATGGCATCCCACGGATCATGGGAAGAGGAAAAAACACAAGTATTAATTCACAGAAGTATTAATTCTGAATTTTGTCATTATAAAAAATTAGAATTAGACATATACTTACAACAGTATCATGGAGGAAAAACTGATTTTTGGGGTACATTTCATCTCTTGCAAGGTTTTGGAAACATGCATGTTTGGGTTCCATTCACAAGTAATAGAAGTAGCACCTACACGAAGAGGATACAACTCTCATTGATAAGCATTTGGGGACTCTTGATGAGCTTTTGGAGTGTTACATGCATACATGAGAATGTTGATAAGGGGCAGCCTTTGGTAGGGCACATGGCATGCACAAGAAAGCCCATATATGCTGGATTGTACTACCTTGAGACCTCACATCATGGTAAGTTTACAAGATGGTACCTAGCTGATTTCTTTTTGCATGATTGGAGAGTTATAGCATGGCATTTGGGGAGTCATTACCCTCGGGGCAGCAAGGTAATCAAATTCTATTATGTTTTTTATTCTAACTTTTTGCCACATATCACTTCCTTGGAGGGTATAAGGGAAAGGAGCTTTCTCATCCACCACTTGGTATTGAAAGGGGTGTTTGGTTGGGAACATGTGGAGCCTTTGAAAGGCCATGAGGACACATTTAGCACTTAGGGGAAGCCCCCAAAGTACATGAACAACAATATGAAAAAGACATGTGACGATTTCCTTTATTGGGAAACATGTAAATGAGGACATTGTTTGATAAGGAGTGTTGGGACACCCATTTGGATTTTGCAATTGCTTGAGGACACAATTTTGGATGGGGAGGACTGTGATATTCCCATTTCCACATCATGATTAAACAGGTATTGAAGACCTTTAGTCTATTTTCTCATCGACTAAAGGAGCCCTTTTGGGAGATTATATTTTATTAGTTATTTATCAATTGTTGAAATAGTGATTTTTATCTCAAAACAATTATTATTTAATTAATAAAATATTTAAAAAGTTTAAAAAGTGGTTTTTACCACTAAAGTGCTTAAATGAATTAATTATTAATTTATTTGCCTTAAAGTAATTTCAATTACTATTTTAAAATTAAGGCAACTAATTAATATATTATTCAAAAGGGAGATGTCGGCATGGGAGCTAAAGCAAGGGAATAGAAAACTATATATTATTTTATCTTTCCAAAATGGTTCACCCTCTTTGGAAGTTATAAATGCATGGCAAAGGCTACAATGGAAGACACGCTGAATTTTGATAAAATTGTTTTTCATGCTTGAAGAAAACTATTGGGATGCATGCCCAATAGAGGCTCGTTACTATTGGTGATTGATCAATCTAAAAGGTGTCTTTTGACACCACCATTGCTAAAGAAGATCTTGTTCTTGCCCTAAAGAGTGAGGCGAATTGTTTTGGAGGGTTTGTGTGCATTTTTTGTGAGGGGTTCATGGTCTTTTCCTTGCATGTTAAACTTGCTAATTTATTATACTATTTTTTCAAGTGGAGCGATCCACTTGGAGAGCTTGGATCTAGGGTTTGAAGGCTTCATCTGATTTAAAATTTGCAAGTTAAATAATCTGATTTTATTTACTAATTTTATGATTAGTAGTGTGAAGTTTTGGACGATTTTGTGAAGGGTTTGAAAGAGAAAAATAAAATAATAATTTTTAGAATTATTATTTAATTATTTGACAGATGTTTGAAGGATTTTCCACTTGCGGAAGGGAAAAATTTATTCTATAATTTTTTGCTATTTTCTCTAGCGCTTTGGGAGTGGGGCGATTGACCTGGAGAGGCTATTTTGGCGTTTTTTATGCTCAAAATAGGTTGTTGAAATTTTTTGGTAATTTTTTGAGGTTTGTGGCTAATTTTGGCAGGGGTTTGAAGAGGAAAATCACTTAGAACAACAGATGTAATTTTGATAATAAATCAATTTTTTTTGCCATTATAAAGTGGCATTTGAGTTTCATAAATTGGGTAAAAAAGGTACTTATTTGTGCAAATTAAATTTTGAATTTTTCCTGCACATTTTCAATTATTTCGGAACAAGTTATTGGATGGATTTTACCCATAAAACCCTATTATATTGGCACCTAGGGTTTCTAGGGTTTATTAAGGGTTTTGTGAACTGATTTTGCAATCTAGGGTTTGTTGATTGCATTTTCAGATTTGTGGATTTTGAGGAAAACCCCTTTTGCATTAATTCATCTCATTTGGGGACATTATATAGTAACATAAGAACTATGTTGTTTGGGTGCGGGTATGGGTATAGGTACATCTCGGGTTTGTGGGTACGCCATTTTTCAAAAACCTTGATTTGGATACGTTGTGGGTACGTCTGTGTATATATATATATATTACTCATTTTTTTAGGACACTTGAAAATGCATAGTATGAAAATATTTGCCTATAAAAGATAAAACACCTAAAAATATGTAGTATTCATTCATTCATTACTTCAAAGACAAAATCTACATTCAAATCTAGAATACATCATCTAGATTGCTCTCAAAATCATCAATGCCACTCCCATTATTTTTCAACTTTATCATTTACTGACGCTTTCTCTTGCAGAGGCTCACTGGTTCATTGAATCTCCTAGACTGTATACCTTAAGGGGTGCATAGGGAATGTGGTGGGATCGGCTTGGGGCACTTTGCAAGAGATGTTCTCATACTATTCTATCATACCCACATCCCGTCATGCAGCCTTCATACCTCCTATGATGTCTCCTTGAAATCTTGAAACCTTGAAATATCGCTAACTCTGAAACCCTAAAACTTTGAAATATGACTAAGTCTGAAATATGATAGGATCCTCCAAAACCTAGAATTTGCATTATAGCTCCTAGAGGTCTGAAACCACTCTCAAACATCTTGAAGTATATAAATAAAATATAACTTAAAGTATATACTTAAATGTTTATTTTATTTATATGTTGTTTGGTTTGGGTTGGGTTCACATTTAATTTTTTTTTTTGTTGACTTCCACTATTTTCCCTGTCAAAAATGCTTGCGCACGCCCATAAACACCCCGAAAACACTTGGGTGCCTCCTGGGAACGTTTGGAAAGGGTTTGGAAATGTCACAGACCCTTTCGGTACCTTTTCGGTATGTTATGACGTTTTCGAGTGGCACCCAGGATGTACGGTACTAGAGGCATACCCAGGCTGGATTCGTGGGGTTTGGGGTGCGGCGTTTCCTGTAACACAACATAAGAATAAAGATTTTAGAGAGGATAAAGTAGAGGGATGGTGCCATTCTCTTCCTCAGGATTGTCAGTAATCTATGATCTATGTGTACAACTAACATCTGCTATTGGAGTGATGTTTTGGAGATTTTGTCTCACATGTTAAAGGGCACACATGAAAGGAAGATAGAAAGAAAGAAACTATATTAATGTCTATGGATAATTAATGTAGGTCAGCGAGACTCGAAAGTACAATGATATATAATAGCTTTGGATATTCTAATGGACAATCACTAATACAGATTCTAACTACCAATAACTGAAATTGATTACAATACTTCACTACTTCAAGATACTTTTGTTTAAAGTTGCATATTTAAGTGTTGCTTGCTAACATAATTGTTGAAAAAATTCATAAGAACAATGTTAAGGACTGCAAATTTTTAGAAACCAATGAAGCTACAACAAGAAAGCATCATATTGACATATTGTTTACGTTGGAGAAGCCTGGTGTGGGGAAACTATAGCATGGAAATGGTTTGCTCATTTGCCCTTTGATTAGTCTCAACAAATCAGCATTACAAGCTTGTAATGGAGCACTAAAGACTGCTGTTGATCCGAAATTGGGATCTAGTATGTTAGCATGTGAGCTACATTGCAGGGAACGTACGGAAATGTCTATGAAGTTTCCGGGTCCAAACGTTTCCACGACATACCCACACATTTCCGATGGGACCCGCAGGCAGACACACGGAATAATAATAAAAACTGTGAAAGCATTACAAATTTAACCCTAAACTTGTTTAAAGTGCTATAAGAAGAGCCCTCCCTCACTCTAATAAGGCACGAAAACAAGTTTGCAGTTGTAAATAATTAAAAAACCCAGTTTGCAGCTGTAGCGAGGAGAGCAGCGTACAGTTTGCAGCAGCCATAGCATTAGCAAAAGGGTTTGCAGCAGCTGCAAGGAGTTTATCATTGCAATTAGACGTTGTTTGTCATTGCAAGGTGCCAAGGAGTTGTTTGCAACTTTGCCATTGAAAGGAGGAATATTGCGTGGATGCAACCATTGGCTCATTGCAAAGAGGAGGGTTTTGGAGGCATCTGCTACAACGAGGGTTTTGGAGGCACCCATTTCAACAGTGAGTAATTTGAAGGCAGCTACTGCTCATTTGAACATGTATTTTTCATTTCTTTCTCTTTTTTCTTCATTTCATATGTGTTTAATAAATTAATTCGGAATTCCATTTTCTAATTTATTTTTTTAGTTATTTAATATATTTTTTTAAAATTTTTAAACACCATGTTTAGTTTTCTTTATCAAAATTCAAATGTATCGTAGCTTCTACGTATGCTCTTCTCTCGCGCATTATACGATCTTGAGAATTAGAAACAAAGTTAGTCGCTATAAATTTATATTTTTAAATTTTTACGTAAATTTAAAAAAATTGAAATTTATAATTATAATTTATTTTTTTGCTGGTTCTAATTTGATAATATTCTAATGCTGCATATGCTCTCACCTTGCACTGTTTAGGTGATCCTAATGATCAAAAGCAAACTAAGATATCTATGGCATCCAATTTAGCTCTATGGAGAGGATGTGGTGAACCAAACTAGCAAGAAAATTCGATTGCAGTGAAATATGACCCTGCTTCTCCTCTTTATAGATGTGAGGATACTAGAGAACATTATTGGTGGTGGTATTCGTATGTGGGTATGTAATCATTACCATGTCACATACAAGTCCTTGTATACTCGACTGAAAACGCATTTGACCAGGATGGAGCCTTAGGGATCAAAAAGTGCGATAAAATTCCAATGTCAAAAATGGTTGAGTACATGAAAGAACAAGAATAAGCAGATGTAGAAGTTGTTTTAAGAATGCAATGTAGAACAATTCCTCATCAAAGAAACATATCAGGAAGACCACCCACAACACCTCCATCTGCAAGTCATCCTTCCTTTCAAACTCAACTTCAATTAGTTGCACTTCTCTTGAATGATGAGGCAGATACCACTTCATGAAAAAAACGAAAAGGACCATCGAAAAAATCATTCAATATTGAGAATAGGGACATTGCTGATGAGTTGGTTGCTTGATGCATTTATGCATGTGGATTGTCCTTAAATGTTTTGAGGTCGCCTTATTGGCAACAAATGCTAAAAGTAGACAATGAAGCTCCACAAGGTTACAAAAGCTCTAATTATGAGAAGGTCCCAACCACACTCTTGACAAAGGAAGTAGAACATATTCAAATTTCTTTGTAGCCAATTAGAGATTCGTGGAAAGATTCAGGGGTGCCCATTATCTTAGATAGATGGAAAGATACTCGAAATAGGCCATTGATCAATGTTGTTGCAGTATGCTCTAAACGGGCAATGTTCTCGAAGTCAGTGGATTGTGAGGGTGAAGTGAAAGATGTTCAGTTTATTGATGACATTTTGATAGAGGGTATTGAGTATGTGGGCTCCCAACATGTTGTTCAAGTCATCACGAACAACACAAAGAATTGCAGAGCAACTAGGTTGATTGTAGAGGGCAGATACGAGCTCATATTTTGTACGTCTTATGTTGTCCACAACATCAATTTGGTGTTGAAAAATATTGGCAAAATCTCATGGATAGAGCAGGTTTACGCAGAGGCCAATGACATTTAGATGTTTGTCACAAATCATCACATGCCTCAAACCATCTTTAGGAAATTCTCAAAGTTGGAGTTGTTGAATGTAAGAGAACAAATTTTTATTTTTGAAGTTCTAACTTTATAATTCTAATTGTTTTGCAACGTTTGGACAATCAAACTTATTAATCTTATTTTATTTTTGTAGATTGCTAAGACTAGATTTGCGTCTTACACGCTTGTCTTGAGACATCTTGTGAAGGTAAGAGAGGCACTGAGTAGTATGGTGATTAGCAATGTTTTGAGCGTGTGGAGGCAAACAAGCTCTGAAAGAGCTCATAAGATCAAGCATGGATCCTTGATGATAATTGCTGGACCAAGATTGAATATGTGCTTAGTTTTACATTGCCTATTTTATCTATGATCCGATAAACAAATACAAATGAACTTGCACAGGAGAGGTTTATGATGTGATTGATTCCATGATTGAAAGTATGAGAAAGATCATACAAAAGAAAGAAAAATTTAGAAGAAACTTTTTGTAATGAAATCAAATCTTTGGTCATGAAGAGGTGGAATAAAATGACCACCCCATTGCATCTCCTTGCTTATGCTCTCAATCCAAAATATTATAGCAGTGAAATACTTCGGCTACCTAATAGGCAACCACCATACGATGATGCAGAGGTTGCAAATGGAACTAGGCAAGCATTTAGATTGCTTTTTCCTGATCCATCTGTAGTTAGTGTGGTCTGCAATAAAATGGGTATATTTGTAGCTTCAGAATGCAGCATGGGAGAATTTGAGGCTCTTTTTGACAAATTGAGCTTGACTCCAATCAAATGGTGGTATGTACATGGCCATGATGCCAAGTACCTACGACCTGTCGCGATCAAAATTCTCTCATAGATATACAATTTGAATTAAATCAAAAATATTATTAAGTTATTAACATATTTTTTTACATTGTTACTATATTTAACTTTGAAAATTCTAACAATTAACTTTGTTTTTGTGATAGGTGGCTAGTAATTCTTTAGTAGAGTGGAATTGGAGTACTTATGGCTTTATCCACTCTGCTAAAAGAAACAAGTTGGCATCCAAGAAGGCGGAGGATTTGGTTTTTGTGCATTCCAATTTGGGCCTCCTTTTACACAAGTATGAGGTCTATAAGAAAGGGCCTAAAAAACTTTGGGATATCCTTCCAGAGACTACAAACTTGTAAGACTTTGCATATACTCTTGTCCAACTTTCAGTACTTGGTGTTGATGATGACAGTCAAGAGAGTTCTACACAAGGGGTGAAGAGTGGAGCTAGTGGGAGTGGCATTCATGATTACGAGGACAATTCGAATCTAGAGGATATATTCTAGATTTGAATGTATTTGCAATGTCTAATTTTAACTTTTTGAAGCAATGAATGAATGAACACCATGTATTTTCAAGTGTTTTAATTTAAAAATGAGTAATATGCATTGTTTTTATAATAATAATAATAATAATAATAATAATAATAATAATAATAATAATAATAATAATATGTACAGACGTACCAACAGCATTTCCAAATCAAGGTTTTGGAAAAATGACATTTCTGCATACCCGAAACATACCCGTACCCATACTAGTATGAAGGAGAGGTGAATGCGGAGAGGCTAGACCATTGGCAAACTTAGCTTGAGGTATATTTCAGTTTGCATCAGATCAATGAGAGTCAACAAATTTAATTTTCAAGGTTAAAATTAACCAATCATGCTTTAACTTGGTTTGAAAGTTATGTTCATACCTTGGTTGTTAAGAAGCTTCTTCCTCCAATTGTTAAGTGGGATGAATTTAAAATGCTAATCAAGAAACAAATTTATCCTATTTGTAATGAGGAAGGGAGGTCCATGTTTTGGCAATATTTTAGGCAAAAGCAATGCCAAAGTGTGTAGGAGTATACAAATGAGGTTTGCAAGAAGGCAGTCCAAATGGGCAAGGATATAGTGGACCATGACATCCTGATGAAGTACATGGGTAGAATCCATAGCCATTTGAGGAGATCCACACTGTGGGCCATGCCTACGAGAGTAAATGAGGCTTGTTCTCAAGCTCACTACTTAGAGGTGGACAAAAAAAGGTCCATCTACCTTTTCAAACACACCAAAACAACAAGGTGGTTCTTAGCAAAAGAGGAAAGGTTATTGGTAAGATAAGCGTAACTTTACTACTTTTTTTCAAAGAATACTAAAAAAGAATTGTGGGCATTGTAATGTTGATAGTCATTAAAAGGAGACATGTTGGAACTTGCATCTAGAATTGCATCCTTTAAATGGCAAGAAGAAAAAGAAGGTGATGACTTCATTCCAAGGTAAAGAAGTTGGGCGCAACTTCGATTTGGATTAGACATTATGTTGTACCACCATTCACAAGGAGGTATGTTTAGGTAGTGATAGTGCTAATGTGAACTTACAAAACTTTTCCATATTTAAGTTAAGATTAAGAAGACTAAATTGGATGACTTTTTAATTCTTGCTTTCAAGCAAATTTGATAAGCAAGGAGTTTGTGGACAAGTTGGGGTTATAAACTTATAATTATCCTAATCCATATGCTTTGGGTTGGGTAAAGCAAGGAGTAGAGTTAAAGGTGAGTAAACAATGCAAGGTCACGTTTGGTATTAATAAACATTTCATTGATGAAGTCATAGTGGATATTGTGCCTCTTGATGTGTGTTGTGTAGCGCTTGGCAGCCCTTACATGTATATTCAAGATGTCATCTTCATGCGAAGAGCCAATCAATATTGTTTGGTGAACGATGGCAAGAGCTACATCATTAAAGCCTATTAAAGCAACTCGAAGATTTCCTTGGTAAGTGCCTCTCAAGCCAAAAGGTTCATTAATAGTGGGAAGTTTGCTTTGCTTCTTTTAAGAGATATACAAGATAAAAAATGGCTGCACATAAGACTTCTTGTATCATGTTTACTAAGTGAAATAAAAAACAAATGGGATAGTTAGTGCAGCAGTTCAAGGAAGTTTTTCTAGGAGCCCATGGAGTTGTTACTTGTGAGGCCAATTGAGCACAAGATTCAGTTGTTACCAGATTGTCCTCTTCCAAATCTAGGTCTTTATTGGCTGTCCTTGGTGGATGCCAATGAGGTAAAACAACAGTTTCAGTCTTTGATTAATCAAGGGATAATCCGTCCTAGTACTTCTCCATGTAGTTTTCCAATTGTTTTAGTACCTAAGAAAGATGGTTTGTAGAGAATGTGTTGATTATAAAGCACTCATTAAAATCACCATCACGAATAAATATCCTCTTCCACGGATTGATGATAGCTTAGATTAATTCCAACATGCCAAATATTTTACTAAGTTAGATTTTAGATCCGAGTATTACCAACTGAGGATTAATGAAGAAGACAGATGGAAGACACCATTCAAGACAAGGCAAGGTTTTAATTGGATAATATTCTTTTTTTCAGCAAAACCTATGATGAACATCTAACTCATTTGAAATAAGTTTTGTAAGGATTGAAGGAGAACATGCTGTTGAATGAAAATAAATGTGCATTTGCACAACAATCATTTGTCTATTTGTGGCATGTGGTTGGAGATGGAAATTTGAGAATTGATCCAACAAAGGTAGAGGCCATTACGAATTGTACTAGGCCTTCCAATATGACCAAAACAAGAAACTTTGTAGGTACAATTTAGTATTTGAGGAAGTTCATCTAGGCTTTCTCTTCTATAGCAACACCTTTGCATACCATTATAACAGTGGGTAAGTCTTTTACTTGGGGTAAGAATCAACAAGATGCATTTGTTGAGTTTAAACATAAGGTTATCAATGCTCCGGTTTTAGCTTCACCTAACTTACAACAACCTTTTGAGGTAGAAACAAATGCTCGTAACTATGCTATGGGGGCTGGGCTATTACAAGGAGGTATGCCCATATGTTACCATTTAAAGTTATTTCATGTTGGAATTCTGAATTATTGTACATATGATAAAGAACTGTATGCTCTTGTTCAAGTGGTTAATAAATGGAAGGACTATCTAATGGGTAAGGAAACCATTGTTCATACAGATCACCAACCTCCAATATTTTCAAGCACAATCTAAACTTCAGCAAGCTAGCCGTTATAAGTGGATGGGTTTCTTGCAATAATTTTAGTTGGTTATCAAATATAAGAAAGGTGTGACTAAGAAGTTAGTGGACATGTTGTCTAGACCATAGTAACATTACACTTACATGACAAATTGAAAGTATAAATGGAATTCGATTATACGGGTTTCAAAAAGGAAAAATATAGGGAAAACACGACAAATTAAAAGACACTAAAATACTCGTAAAAAACATGGAAAAAATGCAAATGTTATTTTATGCCAAATAGAGTGCATAGAAAGAGAAACAAAGTCCTAACTTCAATTATAAGACAAATATTTTATAAAGATTCAATGTTGCCAATTACTCTTGAGTTCTCATTAAGTATCAATTTTCAGTCTCAGAGTACATATTGTTATAGACTCATTACTCAAGTCATAGAAAACAAAATTAGAGATTACAAAATTCAAATAGCTTCTAAGGCAGCTATGACTAGATATGTGATTGTGAACTTGAAGTGAAAGTTGATGCCCCCGCGTTTGCAGTCATTTTGTCCAAACAAGCATGGTCACGATCTTTCAAAACCTCATTTTGGATATCCAAATCCTCTTCACTAAATGTAGGTTGTTCCTCCTTGGCTGTAATCCATTCTGAATCAGGGTCAATCTCATCTAGATCAATTGGTTGATCATTGGAAACGCTACCTGAGGTTAGCAATGATGAATGCATAAGTTCTCAACCTAATAGTGTATGCTGAAAAAAATAGAAAGTTATTGAAAGTCATAACTGGAATGTTTCTAACCTTGAATTTTATTTAAACGAAGATGAAGATTGTGGTGGACAAAAATCATATTATTCATTCGTTGTTGGCTCAATCGGTTGCATTTCTTAGAGTGTATGTGCTCAAATACACTCCAAGAATGCTCACAAGCAGAAGGACACTCACACGTAGTGAAAAATTGACAAAAAAATCAATTTTGAGGGATTTGTAGGAAAAAATCCATAGCTAACTTGAAAAAACCAGCATTTTTTGCAATTAAATGTTTTAAATGGGTCTTTTTCTCAAAAAATAGGTTTTTACCGATTTGAATCGGGTTTGACCAATTTATTGAAAAACCAGGAAACCCAGATCAGAATGGCACATCGTATGGGGCAGGTACATTTTACACACAGATACCCATGTGTAATTTGCATTTTCAGTGTCTATGGTCTAGACCTCCTTTGTTTCATTCACAGGGACTATAACCCTTTTTGAACCTTTTGTGCATGAATCTCATGTAGAAGGATATGAGCATGATGTATATTTTGGGGAAGCATTTCTTCAAGCAAATAGGCCCCAAGTTGCAGATTTTGAGCCCAAGGAGGCGTACTATCATCAAGATAGGTTGCTCTGCAAGACAGGTAAGCTTTGTGTGCCTAAAGGAAGAAGAATTCAGCTAATAAGAGAAGCACATACTTCAGGAGTTGCAGGGCACTTTGGAGTTGCAAAGATGGTGGCACATTTACAAAGGTATGTTTATTGGCCAAATATGCAAAATGATGTTGCAAAGTTCATAAGAGGATGTGTATTGTATGGTACAAGCAAGCCTAGTAACAAGAAGTTGGGTCTGTATGCCAATACTGGTTCCTGTGAGGCCATGGGAGAGCATTTCTGTGGATTTCGTAGGTAGGTTGCATATGTCAAATAAGGGGCATGACTATTTGTTTGTAGTTGTGTACTAGTTTAGTAAGATGTATATTCTTCCTTGTTAAAATACTCTTAAAGGTAGTAATGCAGCTAAGTTGTTTTTTGCTAATGTGTGGATTAACTTTGGGTTGCCTAGCTCTATCATTTCAGATTGGGATTCAAGATTTGGTGGCAAATTTTTTACCACATTGTGGGAGGAGATGGATAATAGACTAAAACGCTCTACCGGTTTTCATCCACAAACTGATGGGCAAATCAAAGTGGTGAATAAAACCTTGGTGCAGCTCTTGAGAGGGTACAATCGGAAGTGTCCTAAGACTTGGGATGAAAATTTGGTGTATGTTCAACATTCCTATCACAGGGCATTGATTATTTAACCAATAGATCTCTTTTTGAATCTTGTTTTTTGACGTTCCTCAATGTGTGTTTGATGTTGTTCTGAGACAACCATATAAAAGAAATGGGAATGTGGATCTAGAGATCCACAAGGTTGAAAAGTTCATTGAGAAGATTCAACAAATTCACCTCCAAGTGCAAGAGAGGTTGAAGGAGTCATAGGCCAAGTACAAAGCAAAACATGATCAACATAGGAGTGGACATAATTTCCTTGTGGGAGACAAGCTATGGCTGTACTTGAGTAGAGAAAGACTCCAAGGTAAAACTAATAAGCTTAAGCCTCTTAGACATGGTCCATTCATCATTTTCGAGCAAGTGGGGAAGAATGCTTTCAAATTGGATTTGCCTTCTTATATGAAAATATACTCAGTTGTTAGTGTTAAGAAATGATGTCTCTGTGAGCCTTTGATGCTAGATGATGAAAGATATCTGTTGCTACCTTCTATTGAAGACCTTATTCCCAATGACTAGATAGAGTTGGAGAAGGATCTCATCTTGCAGAAGACAGAAAGGACAACAAAGAGAGGAGTGCAAGAAAATGGCAAGTTGGGTTAAAGAGTCCACTATCTAACAAGGCCAAATAGTATTCCAAAGAAGGCATGGGGAAGAAATTTCCTCATTTGCCGAGTTTCTCAAACTTTTGGGTACCAAAAGCCTCTAATTGGGGAGGTATGATCTGAAATTCAGATCTATTATGTTAGTCATGTGAACTAACTACTTCCACTATTCTCTTCTACGTAATAAATGGTGGTAAGACACTTCTTGAAGACAATTCACATAAAAATCTTAGGTGGAAAGGTGCATGAAGAGTTTACAGAGTCATAGGAAGACTCAAAATGATTCGGACACTGTGGGAGTATCTCTCTACTTTGTCGTAGAATTGGTGTTGCGGCTTTTAAGAGAAACTTGTGGTGCCACAACGCCTTTTTAGAAAAATTGCGCGGCCTAAGTTTAAACAAGTAATGTTTGCAAACGTGGGTTGTTTTTTGATTTTTTATCGGTTCAGTTCATCTTCTAGGCAATCCGTGTTCTCATTGTTATTGAGTTTTGAAGCCTTTGGGAGTGGGAAAGTATTCAATGGAAGTTGGGTTCATAAATGCAGTTGCAAGTCTAGAGTCCAAGAGTCAGTGTTCCATTGTTCTCCTAGCTGTTGTTTGTTAGGTGTTGTGGGCTATCTGAGAAGAGTTGTAAGAGGTACAAAGCATTGTGCAGGTGTTTGCGCTATTGTGAATTGTAAATGTGTCCATGAACGACACTAGATGTCAGTAAACCAGTACTTGAGAATTATATAGTGGAACAACGAGTAAGCACCTCACTCTATTGGAGTTTCTCATCTTGGGTTTTCCCTGACTAAATTTCCGTGTCATGTGCTTTGTTACTCTTCTTACTTGCATTTTGTTTTCAGGTTATTTCATGTGCATCACTTTATATCATCGTTTTCCAAAGAAAAGATAGGCATAACATTACGCAAACAATCATGAATGTGTTAGGATTGTAATAGGATTCATATTAATGAATTGTGAGTGGACTATCCACCAAATTATGGATCAGCTTGTGGAGACAATACAAATTTCCTTGAACATCTATCTACCCTAGACTCCGTAAAATCAAACTTTCTCAGGCCTCCTAAACTGTTGTGAATTCCAACTCCTGCAACTCTCTGGATTCTCTACATGGAGCTTGTTACATGTTTATAAAGATGTCTAAGGGTTTGTTCAGTTGCATTTTGGAAAATGAAACTGGAACATTATAGGGTGATGTTACACCTTGTTGCTACATTTTTGGAAGCCCAAAACTCATGGTGATGGGTTTGGCAGCAGTCAAAGGCATCTAAATCAACTTCAAGTGGATGCAATGATTTTTTAACCCTGCTAGTTGCTTCTTGCCATTGTTTCATGAACTAGTGAACCATTTGAACCTATGTCTTTGGTGTTCTCACACATTGGATGGCTTGAGCCCTTCTTATATCGAAATTCACAATTGACGAGTTCAATAGGGGATAAAACAGTCACAGTTGAGAGATTTAAATTCCCATGCTGAACCTATAGTTATGTGATGTTTGTCGAGGGTT
Source organism: Torreya grandis (assembly GCA_037957365.1). Lineage (NCBI taxonomy): Eukaryota > Viridiplantae > Streptophyta > Pinopsida > Cupressales > Taxaceae > Torreya > Torreya grandis. The sequence goes on along the minus strand of JARHVA010002470.1, from coordinate 1,457,130 downwards.
TGAACATTCTCGAGGCACTACGACACAATGCAGTTGGTTGTGAGGATTGTCCATACCTTTTTTCTCCTTGTCTTGATTTTGTGTATGCTTCTTGTCTTAGTGTTTTGAGTGTCTCAAAGTTTTTTCAAGATGTCTTTTCATATTCATCATGTAGATCTATTCCATTTTGGATCATTATATAGTCTGAGCCCTCTCAATATGCTCCTAGTCAATAGGCTTTTAGCTTGGACCCCAAATTTTGAACTCGTATATAATATTGGGATTAATGATAGTGTCAAAGAGTTGCATCTTTGTAGGGTTGCCCTGGAAATTCATTTGAAAACAATGACACTCCAGAAAAAAAAAAGCGAGGCATACCTCTTGCAATGCTGCAACTTAGAAGCGCGCTTAAGACTAAGAGATCGACCTGTAAAGTGAATCTCCATCTATGTATAAGTTGATATGATTTTTGAAGGCTTGCCTTTGGATAAAAATGAGAACTTGGCTAGAGCAAATTCGGAGGAATTATCATAACATTGGTTTTACTAAGGTTAACTGTTTGCTGCCAAAGCTCACAAAATGAGTCAGAGCATCCAATTTCCAAAAAGCAATATAAAAATTAGGACAGGACATAAGAAATAAAAATTCTTTGCAAGATTGTGTTGTCGAATAAAGTCTTCAAACTTCTCTATGTACATTCCTAACATAGTCAATGACAAAGGTCACTTCTGTTTGAATCCAAGAGTAATTTTGACATAGTTGGAGAGGTCGAGTGCTATTCAGAACCTATTGACACCTGTTTCATAGAACCTCATAATAGCTTTAATGAAGATTTGAGATGCCAATATCACATAACTGATTTGGGGCCATGACTGACTTCATTGGTTTCCATTTTACCTAGAGTTTCATAGCTGCATCCATACATGCTGGGAAAAAATGACTTGCAGTTGGAATCAGAAAAGTTGCACGGAGAACTTGGGAGTGTGAAGATAGTTTCATCTTTACACTTCACACCTCCCTTGGTTCAAATCATGCTGTTAATAGTGCAATTCACACCGATTTTGAGCAAATAAGCAAGTCACAGGCGATGCTCAGATTCACCTCGTACCAAAATTGCAATGCCTAACTTTAGAATTTTGCAATTTCAAAAACACCATTAGAGTCCTCTTGCCTTGGGGTGTTGTGAAATTAAAGCTGAAAAGTGCTGATCACTCTGCATTCTGTAAGGCTATTTTTCACTCTCCATAATCACTTTACAAGAAAATTGCAGCACTTAACCTTCATATTTCTAAATTTGCAAGACACCATTGGATTTTCTTATCGAGATCTTTTTGATGATATAGAATACTTTGGGTATTGTTGTCCCCTAAAATTTTGGGACACCCCATTAATTTTTTTTGAGAATTTTAAAAACACTATTTTTTGAAAAGGACTTGGTTTATTTTTTCTCCTTGGTCAGGGTTCCGAGATTGCATTGCAGCAATTAGGCCTCGACGATTGTATTGCAGCTTCCCATCCCCGACTCGACCCTCATTAATGAGGGCTAAGTCCTGTGCATGTGGGGGTCTTGTCGACCCCCACTATTTAATAAAGCCTCCCTATTGTTCCAAAACACTCAGGAGTTCAAATTTTCAGCTCTGGGATTGCGATTTTCTACCCTTGAGGATTTTCAATCTACTTTGGCGTTTTAAGGTTAGAATTTTTGGATTTCTTTGTTTTTTTCCCACGACAAAATGCCTAGGTTTCAAAGGTTGTTATTTTCAAAGTTTTTCCTTGCATGAAGTATGATTCCCTTTGATTTTGATGTTGTCATTTGGTTCTTTGCACAAGCATCTGGAAACTTCTGCGCTTGCTTCGGAGATTCTTTCCGGTCGTGCATCGGGTTTTTTGTTAAGCACAAAATCTACTGAGAGGGGGGGTGAATTAGTATATTATATATCTTTTACTTAATCTGATTTCTTTTCTTTAACCACTTAATCACACATTCAAGATATGCAATAAAACTGAAACAATAACATGCACCACACAAGAGAGAGAGAGAGACACCGGATTTTTACATGGAAACACAAAGTGGGAAAAACCACGGAGAACAATCTCAAGTATATGAATGAGCACCAACTCAAATTACAAAGTTCACAAGCACTAACTTGCAGGAGCACTAACCCTTTTGCCGAGCACGAACACAACTATTTGTAAGCACCAACCCACAGGAGCACCAACCCCTCTTGTGTATAAAACACAACTATCTCTCAATGTTGCTTACTCAAGAAATGATAGAACTCTACAATATCTCCTGCTTTTTTGTCCTCTTTTCTTATATAAAACAATTACAAAACTATGCACTCTCTTGCATATTACAAATGGCTTCTCAAGCCTTTATTTATAGCTTTCCAAATGACCTTTGGCATTCACCCTTTGTGATCCTTCAATCTTCATGGAAAATGGTGCCAAACTTGCATGACTCTTCGTATCCTTGCATTTGAAAAGTCACATGGTGACCCTTCATAAGCAAATGCGTCCTTTCCTTTTTTGTCTTTATCTTGGTGACCTTTCGAATTCCTTAAAGTGACTCTTCATGGAAAAATGCACCATACCCTCTTTTGTTTTCACTTGGTGACTCTTGTAATTCCTCAAGATGACTCTTCATGGGAAAATACGTCCCATTCCTCTTTTATCTTTACCCCGTGACTCTTTGACTTCTCCATGGGCCCTCTTTTGACTTCTATGCAACCAAAAATATATTCGTTAATATTAAATAAATATTAACACACATTAGCCAAGATATGAATATTAAAAACACCATTAAATGCTATGGGGCCTTTATCACCAATGCTAGACCTTTGACATCAATGACAATATTTCCAACATTTTTCTCCTGCCTCTCACTCACACCCCCGACATCAGGGTTTTTTCCTTCCCTCGCATCGGGGTTTACTGACTGCTCTGCACCTTTAAACCTCCGACAGCCAGGTTTTTACCTTCCTCGGCATCGGGGTTTCACGCTTGCGTTGCACTCCCAAAACCCCGACGTCAAGGCTTCTCACTTCCCTTGCATCAGGGTTTCTAGGTTGCTTTGCACTCCCAAAACCCCGACGTCGGGCTTTCCCCTTCCCCCGCATCGTGACTCCATGACTGCACTGTAGTCTCCTGCTACCGCCTGTCTTCCCTCCACCTCTCTTTTGCCATTTTCTCATTCCTCTTCACACACAGCTTGCCCGCTCTCCTCTCTCCTATCCTTGTTGTAGTTGGCAGATGTCTGGGTCTTTGAAGAAGGGTAGGAAAAAGTAAGCAAGATGAAGTACCAGTTCCAAGGGGTTAGACCTCCTTCCAACATGAATTCCAATGTTGATTAGGTCATTGACACAAACTTGGGGCATATTGATATGAAAGATTTCTGGAGAAGAATAAATGCCTCTTTCAAGAACGACTAGACACAAAATATTTATGACAGTGGCCTTGCACAAGCTAATGCATTCCCAGTCTCTGAACAATGTCTAGAACTTGTCATGACCTTGGCAAGTCACTATGATAGAGATAGAAGAGAAGTTTGTACCCCGTGGGATGGAGTTATCTTGAGGGTCAACCCTGAATACATGGAGGAGATGTTAAAGATTCCTAATCATGAAGCTTTCGTAGAAAAACACTCCAGAATCAGCCCAATAGTTTCATGACACTCATAAAGATAATTGTCTTAAATCCCTGAATAGACACTGGCTCGCCAAGCCCAAACCTTCGATGAGCCAAGCCCAAACCTTCGATCTCTAGGGTCCCCAAGGTGATCGCTCGATATGATTTCAAGCTTGAGATCAACAACATAGTTACTCTTCTAACTAGGGTGGTGGGCAATCCTACAACAAAAGAGTACAATGAGTGGATGTTCCAGTATATTTAGACTATTCATGCCAATAAGCAGTACATCAATTGGGCCAAATTAGTCAGCAACTCAATTCACAAACAGATGTGCGAGGTGAATACCACTCATAAGTTTTACATGATGTTGTATCTCATCTATGCTATTGCACGAAGGAGATTCTATAGCGGTTTATCTACAATGGGTCTGATGTCAACTTATCGGGTATATGAATATTATCCTCAATTGGAAATAAGTGAAAGTGCCAAATATTTTTGTCATGTCAATGACGCTTTCCTACAATTTGTCATTCAAATGTTTGAAGAGGAACCCTACAACATGTTATTCTCCATCGACGCCACTATAGAGATTTCAAGATGGGGAGGATGGTTCATAGAGTTCCCTACCTTTTCCTACATCAGGGTATGCGGATGTGATTTTGCCCCTTACATGCCCCAGAGAGATGTAGATGATAAATGGGCGCTCATGGAGTTAGTGTGGCAACTGATGGTGTTACAGAAGCTTTTGGTTTCTAACAAATCTGTCGACATTCATTTTCCGATGACTATTGGCAGCTACACTTGTGCCACATTGCATAAGGCCAAATCAATTGAAGAAGACATGGCACGGGTGACACTCCAATCTTTTCATATCCACCCCTCATTCAATATAAGGGGAATAACAGAGCATGCTTTGAGTAGTTCCTTTAAGCATGTTCCTTACTATGAGGACTTTTGGATGGATTGTGATAGTGAAAGGGAATTCAGACTCCTTGACTATACCCGCTTCATGTTAGATCAAGTAATTAGGTTCAACATTGTGGATATCCCTGATGATATAAATATTGAAGATGATGGTGAAGTAGTAGATGAGAACTATTTCTTCCAAGGAATCAAAAGGCCTCTGAATCAGTTCCCAAAGAAAGCCCGTCTTTTTCGGAGTTAGCAGAAACTTCTTTCAAGGAGTTGGGACATTTACTTGTTATCCTGAAAGAGGAAGAGCTTGACACTTAGAAGAGTCTGGAGGTGGAAACATTGTTCCCCCCTCAAGCTGAAGACAAAATGGAGACTGTGGCAGAGCAAACTTTGGTTGTTCAAGAACAGGTTTAGGTGAGGTCATCAACACTACAAAAGGAGGTAGATACGGAGACATCTCAATGGTTGAGCAATATAGTAAAGAAGAGGAAGAAGATGTTTCATCCTTTGGAGATTGACTTTAGTACTCTCATTCTTCCAAATCCTCGAGCTCTCAAGAAACCCAAAAAGGTTTCTCATGTTGTTGTGGATGATCAAGGTGAGAGATATGTTGAAATTGTTGTTCCTCCTCAGGAGAAGTCAAAAGAAGATATCACTTCTGCGGATTACCAGGTTTCACATGCTCACTTGGGCAAGCCTACTTATGAAGGACTGAAGGAGGATGTGCAAACCACCATTGGCTCATTGATTGAAATATTCGATCGTGATATAGCCACAAAAGATCAATTGAAAGAGAAGGTGGACCAACTTACCTCTGTGATACAAATATTAGTTATTCCAACATAGCCACAACTATCTGATTATACCCCAGACACCAAGACTCTCCAAGCAACTAAGAGAATAGGTAATATGGGAAGAGCTATTGAGGATTGGTCCGAGAAGTTACTCGAACAAAGGAACAAAACTGTAGCCTCAGCCATTGAAGTCTACTCAATGGAAGAAGAGACAATATACTTACAAGAAAGACGTTGAGTATAGAGAGGAGTTGGATAAACTAAATAATTCGTTGTTGCGGCTACAAGCCCTAGCTAGGGCAGATGATGATGTTTTGGTTGGTGGAGTTTTGACAGAAGATGACTTGGGAGAACAAGTTGAGTTGTTAGGGTTGATAAAACTTAGGATCAAAATTATAGAAGAATTCTTACACAAGTTCAAGGAATCAAGGATCTTAGCAGCCGATCCCACTTGTGATATCAACGAGGCAATTGAGAAGCTTCCATTCTCATTTATGGAGATGAAGGAAATGTTAAGCACATGATACATTGAGAGGGGGGGTGAATCAGTGTATATTAAAACTTTAACTTTCAAAAATTAATGTTCACAAAGAAAACATACACACGAGATCTAATAATTAAACAACACAAGATTTACATGGAAGACCCTCTCTTGGGAAAAACCACAAAGCAAAGTTGCTTGAATCCATTGTCCAAATCCAATCATAAAATAATAATCCTTTTACAGAATTTCATAGGCACCAACCTACTTGGAGACACCAATCCCCACTGCTAAGCACCGACTTAGCAAGAGACACCAATCTCTTTGTTTTGAGGCACCGACCTCCACTGAAACAATCTTCCACCTTACTATTGTTGCTTCATCAACGAATGATGGCAAATTCAATCTCCTCTTCTTCTCCACAAAAATTTGCTTATGCTTGAATGATGGAAATAATTATTTCTCATATATTTTTCAATCTTATATCTGCCTTATATAGCCTCCAAAGGCTCTTCACAAAGGAGACATCCCATCCAAGAGGTACCTTTTCACCAAAATATGTGTCCATTGACATTTTCGTCGACATTTCAACAATTTCGTTGACAATTCCGTTGACAATTCCATTGACTTCCGTTACATTAATTGTAATGCCTTTGACATCAATGACACTATTCCAACAATCTCCCTATTTGTCATTGATGGCAATACGGTAGAAAAATAGTGCTTGAATTCTCCCTTGCTGTAGTTCTCCTCCTTTGCTCCCCCTTTCTTCGATTCTCCCCCTTTGACATCAATGGCAAAGAGACATACAACACAATCACAATTTATATCACCAAAATATCCATGGAGTTGAATAATGCAATGATTAACTCCCCCTTAATCCATGCTTCTCTTGATGGATTTATTGACTAGGTGAAGGATGGATCACTCCCAATTTTTGCCTTAGAAACTCAAAATTTTCTATTGGGAGGGGCTTCTTGAAGATATATGCTATCTATTCCTTTTTGGTAACATACTCCATCTTTACTCGCTGATCTGCAATCTATTCTTTCAAGAAATGATACTTGATTGGAATGTGTTTTGTTCTAGAATGGACAACCGGATTCTTCGAAATGTTTATTACACTAGTGTTATCACAGAGTATTGAGATTGGATGTTCAAATTCTATCTTAAAATATTTCAATGTCTGCTTCATCCAAAGGACTTGTGTACTACAAGACATTGTTGCTATGTATTCCACTTCAGCCATAGATAAAGAAACAAAAGGCTACTTTTTGCTTAGCCATGATAGTAGATTTTTGCCAAGAAAGAATGCTCCTCCACTTGTACTCTTTCTGTCACCAACACTTCCTACCTAATCTACATCTGCGTATGTTGTTAGAGTGAAATCTTTACCTTTTGGATACCACAAGCCATAATCCAAAGTGCTTCTTAGATATTTGAATATCCTTTTGACCGCTTGCACATGTGATTCTTTTGGGACTACTTGAAAACGTGCTACCAAGCCTACAACTTGCATGATGTCTGTCCTTGATGTCGTGGTATATAACAAGCTCTCAATCATGGATCTATAAAACGTCTGATTCATTTCAGGAGATTCATCATCTTTACTTAACTTGCATCCTATAAAAATGGGTTTGCTAACAGGGGTGCAATCTTCCATTCTGAACTTTTTCAACATCTCCTTTATATACTTGGTTTGGGAGATAAATATTCCTTCGTTAGATTGAGAAATTTGCAAACCAAGAAAAATGACAACTCACCTAACATGGACATTTTAAACTCCTTTTGCATATCTTTTGCAAACACTTGGGACGTTCGTTCACTATCTCCTCCAAAAATGATATCATCCACATATACCACAATAATCATCTGATTCTCACCTTCAGTCTTGATATAGAGATTACTATCAACAAGTCCCCGTTTAAAACCTTGTTCTTGTAGATATTTATCAAGCCTTGAATACCAGGCTCTAGGGGCTTGCTTTAGCCCATATAGTGCCTTCTTCAATCTGCACACATAGTCCTTGTTTTCTGATAGAAGGAAACCTTTTGGTTTATCAATATATACTTCTTCCTCTAACTTGCCATTTAGAAAAGCAGATTTCACATCCATTTGATAAACTTTGAAGTTCTTAAAACCAACATATGCCAAAAACATTTTAATGGCTTCTAATATTGCAACAAGGGCAAAAATATATTCAAAATCAATACCTTCCACTTGAGCATACCCTTGCAAACCAACCTTGTTTTATTTCTTGTTACTTGGCCATCTTCATTCAACTTATTCTTGAACATCCACTTGGTACCAATTACATTATTGTCTTTTGGTCTAGGAATGAGTTCCCATGTCTCATTCTTGTCAATTTGATTCAATTCTTCTTCCATATCATCGATCCAATGCTTGTCATTGCTAGCTTCTGCAAAAATTTTGGGCTCTATTTTGGATAACAAGAAGTTCACTTGCTTAGGGATACTCACAAATCTTCTTCTAGTTTGTACCCCAGCATCAATATCACCAATAATTTGACTTTCAGAATGATGCTTGTGAACAAATCAAGATGGTGCCTTTGGATCTCCTCGCTCTATTTCTTCTTGTTTTTCGATTTCTTTGAAGTCTGGTTCCTCTGAATGATCATTTGTTTGTGCATTTACTTTTTGAGGCCTTGTTTCATCCATTTTTATGCTGGCACTTTCTACGATTGTTTGCTACCTTTTATTATAACATCTATAAGCTTTACTTTTTGAGGAATATCCAAGAAAAATACCTTCCTCAACTCTTGAGTCGAACTTTCCCAAGTCTTCTTCATCTCTCTTAATGAAGCATTTGCTTCCGAACACTTTGAAATATTTGACTGATGCTGGTATACTCTTTCATAACCCATAAGAGGTTTTGCTTTTGTTTACTTTGATTTGTCCTCTGTTCAAAATGTAGACTGCATTGTTAACCGCTTCTCTCCAAAACTTGTTTGATAGCTTAGATTCATTTAACATCATTTTAGCCATTTCTTGAACAGTTCAATTCTTTCTTTCTACAACTCCATTCTGCTGTGGAGTCCTTGTAGCTGAGAAATGCCTTTTTATTCTTTGTTGCTCACAAAAATCATTGAATTCATTTGAGATGAACTCACCTCCTCGATCTGATCTCAAGCACTTGATCTTTAAATTCATTTCATTTTAACGAAAGCTTTAAAAGCTTTAAACTTCTTGAACGCCTCAGATTTTTCTTTTAGAAAAACAACCCTTGTCATTTTGGAATAATCATTGAGCACCATAAAGTAGCTCTCACCTTATATGCTTTGCGTTCTTGTAGGCCTGCAAAGGCCTATATGAATCAATTCCAATGGCCTCGTGGTTGAGTACTCCTTTGACCTGTAACTCACTCTTGTCTGTTTTCCATGTTGACACTGCTTGCAAAGAATGCTTGACGGTTTTGTAATCTTCAACATATCTCTTACGGTTTGCTTAGTGCTGATTTTCACTAGATTATCGAAGTTCATATGGCCCATCCTTATATGGCATAACCAACTTTCATCAATTTGACTCATGTAGCATTTCTTTCCCTTAACTTCACTGAGTATGTACAAGTTGTTTGTTGTTTTGTTTGCATCTGTAACTTTCCTGTGTTTGTTTTCCTGATCTCACAACCTTGAGCATAAAATGTGAGTGTCCTTGATCACACATTTGACTGACACTTAGAAGGTTATGCTTCAAGGCTTCAACATACAATACATTTTCTATTTTTGTTTTTCCATTATCAAGGCTAAGGGTACATTTTCCAGCTATTCTTGTTGTCGCATTATCTCCAAATTTTACCGTGCCTTCTCTCATTTCCTTCAAGGAGAGAAATTTGCTCTTTTCCCCAATCATGTGACTTGAGCATCCACTGTCAATATACCATTGTTGCCCTTCGTCTTGTGCATGAAACACTTTGCACAAGCATAGATTTCTCCTTGTCTTGATTAAATTCCTCTTGCTTCTGTTTCTAGATTTTTGTAGGTTCTCTTTTCTTTACAACAGGAGCATTCACTTTCTTGTTCTGTCTAGGGGGTTCTACAACAACACTTCTACAGAAACTTGCTATATGTCCATAGTTATTACAATTATAACATAAAATAATATTCTCTTTGTAATTCGATAATGGCGCAAATGGGTTATAGTTTCTACTTGAAACTCCATAAGTACTTCTGCCATTGTCTCATGCATACCTATTTCTTGCATGTGTCCTACACTCCATTGCTCTATGCCCAAAATAATAGCATAAATAACAATAACCACAGAAGGAACTTGTGTACTTGATCACATTATATTGTCTTGGAGGGAATATTCTTCTGAAATTTTCTATGGGTATGTTCTTACCTTTGTTGTCTTTGGGAGGAGTAACATGTGCTTTCTAAACATGCTCTTTCTTCTTATCGCTTCCACCGTTTACAGACCCCTTTACTGCATCCGTGCAGCTTTTGGGCTTCTCTAGATATACTTTCTTTTGTGGTTATATAATTTTTGAACTCTTCCTTTCTTTAGTGCCCTTCTAGTTCTCTTGATAACCAAGACCAGTTTTAATGAATGGTGACCTTTGACAATCTAGGATGTCACCCAATTTTTCGGCACTCTTTTCAAACTTTAAGTTTTTTTCAGTTGGGTAGTGGTCTTCTCCAATTCTATTCTTAACACAACCATTTCAGATTCTAACTTTTTGCATTCGTCTTTCTTTGTCTTTAGTTGGGCTCTCACCTCTTCATCTATCCTTTTTTCTTCTAATTGAGTCTTTAGGCCGATGATTACCTTTTTTGATTCCTCAACATTTTATGACATTTTTGTTTCCAAAGCACAATCTTCTTCTTCATATTATTGAATCTGTAATCTTTGTTTCAGATTTTTTTTCTTAAGCACTTTTATCTCACCTAAAGCAAAAATGAGTTCTTCAAGATCTACCTCTCCTTAATCTTTGACATGTTCTTCCTCTTCCAAGGTGTCTTCATTTGTGGAGGCATCATTTTTTATTTCTATATCCATGAATAGAGTTTCTTCTCTGTCACTATTTGATATGCTCTCATCGCTCTCCTTAGCTGAGCTACTATCCTTTTTGGAATAGAGGCTTTTCTTGTGCTTACCAAACTTTTTCTTATATGTGTTTTGTTTGATGTTTTTCTTGTATTGAGGTTTGCTTTTCTTATTTGTTTTCTCATTATCGCTATCATCCTTATGTGGACATTTAGCAGCAAAATGTCCTATTTTACCACAATTGAAACACTTGAAAGGTAGCTTACCTTTGTATTTGTCGGATCCCTTTTTAAGCTTACTTAGAAAAAGGACCTCCTTTTCATCTTGTTCATCACTGGTGTCATCGTTTGATTTAGGTTCTTTATTTTTCACTTTCTTTGAAGCTTTGAACGCTGCTTCTTTCATAGATGGCTTTTCCTTTTCAGTTCTCATTTCATATGCCGTGAGAATCCCATGCAACTCATCCATTGTTAATGAGTCTAAGTCCTTTATTTTTTCAATAGCCGAAACTTTTGCATCAAATCTCAAGGGAAGTGACCTTAGCACTTTCTAAACAATCATGGATTTTTCAACTTTTTCACTGAGTCCTTTGATGGTGTTAACAATCTCATCCACATGAAGAAGATATGCTGCAACATTTTCTTCATCTTTCATTTTCAAGCTCTCGAATTGTCTATGAGTTTGGAGTTTTGCCGTCTTCACTTTCTTGTCACCCTCATAGATGTTCTGAAGTTTGTCCCACATTTCCTTTGCTGAATTGCATTGCATAATCTTGACAAACTCTGATTCTGATAAGCCACACAAAATAACATTCATGGCTTTGGCATTATTCTCACTAGCCTTCTTTCTGGTTGTATCTGTTGGTGGAGTTTGTGGTGTTATATATGCAATTACTACTGCTTGCCAGATATCAAAGCCAAGGGCCATTAGATATGTTCGCATCCTTATGCTCTAGAATGCATAGTTTGTTTTGTCAAAAAATGGAGCCTTGTTTGTGGAGAAACATTTTTGAACATGATGACTAGCCATGTGTGCTCTCGGGATCTACCTTCCGACGGTTAGACTGATTTTGAAGGAACCGCTCTGACACCAATTATTAAGCACACAATACACTGGGGGGGATGAATCAGTGTATAATAAAACTTTAACTTTTAAAAATTAATGTTCACAAACAAAGCATTCACATAAGATCTAATAATTAAGCAACACAAGATTTACATGGAAAATCCTCTTTCGGGAAAAACCACAAAGTAGAGCTGCTTGGATCTGCCGTCTAAATCTAGCCGTAAAATAATAATCTTTTTACAAAATTTCGTAGGCACCAACCTACTTGGAGACACCAATCCCCACCACCAAGCATTGACTTAGCAAGAGACACCAATCTCTTTGTTTTGAGGCACTGACCTCCACTGAAACAATCTTCTACCTGACTATTGTTGGTTCATCAACAAATGATGCTAACTTCAATATCCTCTTCTTCTCCACAAAAATCTGCTTATGTTTGAATGATGGAAAGAATCATTTCTCATATATTTTTCAATCTTCTATCCGTCTTATATAGCCTCCAAAGGCTTTTCACAAAGGAGGCGTCCCATCCAAGAGGCACCTCTTCACCAAAAGATGTGTCTGTTGACATTTCTGTCGACATTTTCATCGACAGTTCAACATTTCTGTTGATATTTTCGTTGACAATTCCATTGACTAATGCCTTTGACATCAATGACAAAATTACAACAGGAAAAATAATTCCTATGGGAGATATGCAAGGCTCATTCAAACAATTGCTTGAGCAGAAAACCGGTCTTAATGCTTCATTCAACTACGAATCAATTCAGAAATTTGTGCACTTTCAGAACACCTTTGATAAGTTGAACAAAGACTTGAATAATTTCAAGAGAATTCCTCAACAAATGATAAATCTACAGGTAGAGGCTGAAATTCCATATCAACATTCTGAAGGTCCAGACCAAGATAAGTTAAAAAACATATTGCATAAAAATGAGGAATATGAAGAGAAATGACAAGAAGTTATGCAAGAAGAGGTTGTTAACATTGATGATGAAGAGGGAGACAAGGAACAAGTGCCAGAGAAGACCCCCTAACTTGCAGTTTGGGGCTGCGTTTTGGCATAATCTTCCTCGCAGGTTGTGAGTTGCGTTTTGGTTCGAAGGTTTTTGCAGTTTTGTGTGCGACTTGAACAAGTCAACATGCACTTTGAATTGTGCAACCGAATTCTATTATTTAGAATTTGTTTCCTAGAATTTAGGGTTAAGATTTCCTATAAGTAGAAGGCTTGCATGCCTCTAAAACTATCTGTCAAACTTTTGTAACTTTTGCAAGAAGAGTACTTTTTTGAAGAAAGAGAAGGAAAAAACATTGTCTCTTTTTCAAGAAAATCAATAAAGCTAAATGTTTCAAGACTTTGAGTTTGTCTTTAACTGTGAATGAATGCTCTTATGTTCATTTATTCATAATATTGTTTTCTTCATTCTTTCCAATATAAATCTCAATTGATTGTAACTTCATTTTAAGTTAATGGATGTGATGCATAAGTGAAATCTGCATTTGCTCACTTATTTACATTCTTTCTCCTCTCTTTTTATAGTTAATACTTTCTATTTTCTCAAACCTATTTTCCTATTCATATTTCCTTTCTTATACATGAAGTCCCCCAAATGAATTTAGTATGTACATTTGTGAATATGTTAGGTTTGTGCTTTTCTTTTCTTTTGAATAAAGGTAGTTTTGCCTGCAAATAGAAGAGGGGCTGTCCCACAATACTGTTGATTGCAACACGCGTGCTGAAGTGTTCTACACTTTTTCCAGCCAACATGTATCATGCTAGTTTGGTAATGTGAGTAAGCATTTTTGTGTGCAACTTGTTGCAAATTAGCTACCACAGATCTCAATGTTACCTTGTGTAGCATAATTGAAGGGTTCCTTTGGGTTTGCAACAATTTTCAAGACATATCTAGATTCCTTGCGTCGAGATCTTTCCAACAATATATTACAGTTGGTGTGGAGATTAGATTTGATGCTGTGAATTAGGGTTTGATTGGGCAGTACTTTCCTAGTTTCCAATTTGGTTCAGTCTATATTTGTCAAGACATAACATTTGCATCTGGTGTCCGTTCTGGGAAAACAAATAGACAATTTTTAGTTTTTTTTGGGTGTACTACATTGATTGGTGATGTTTTAACAAGTCCTAGGAGAGTGGAAATAATATTTTGCTTGAAGGTCCATTAATGGTGTGTTGGTAAAACTATGAAGGTGTCAATGTATGTGTACTTGCACATACTTTTTGAGTGTTACCTAAATGCAAATATGATTTTTATGCAGTATGCACATAATTTTAAAAGAAAAAATAGTTCATTTTTTAATCTAGTATGGTTTGAGTGTGCTTGTATTGTCTCATAGTGATTGCTAACCCTATTTTCCCTTATGAATGAAACTTATGTGTGAGTGTGCATGACGTTGTTGATTCCATAGGATTTAGTTGCAAATTATGGAGATTGCATGGTGTATATCCTTCACTTCAAATCTGTCCTTATCCATAACGGTATCATTGTTGATTGACTTAGACTATGCATTAGTATTTGTAGTATAATTGATATGTGGGGGAAGATTTATTATTCATACACGTAATTTGTAATGTTGCATATGAGTGAGAGCTGCGAATTTTGGAAAAAGTGGGGTTTATTCCTTACACAAAAGTTGTCTTACGCCTTGAATTGGTTCTCCTAGATTTGCAGCCATGACTTTCTTCAATGGTTTCCATTTTACTTTTCATTGCATTCTTGGTGAAGATTGTAGTATAACACGCGTTGGGAAAAAATGAATTGGAGATGGAACCTAAAATTGTACGCGGTCTGTGGGAGTGAGGAACATATTATCTTTACACTTCACACCTCACTTATTTCACCGTCACAGTGCATTTCAAACTGATTCTAATCAAATAAGCAAGTTGCAGGTGATGCTCATACTCATCTCACACCAAAATATCCACACCTAACTTTAGAATTTTGGAATTTCACAAATACTATTTGAATCCTTTCGCCACGAGAATTACAACAATATATAACACATATGGTGTTGTGCAAAATTAGAGCTACAATGTGCTGGTTACCTCACATTTTGTAAGGCTGATTTTCATTGTCCAAAACCACTTCACAGGAAAAACAGGAACACAACCTTTGAATTTAATGCAAGGTTGGAAATGTAAGCATTTTAGCATGCTTGCTACAGATTAGGTACAACAATTCGCAGCGTTACTTTGCATATAATCACAAGGGTTTGCTTGGATTCACATCAATTCACAAGATATTTCTAGACGACTTGTGTGAGGACCTTTCCAATGATACATTACATGATGAAATATTAGATTTGATGTTGTGAATTAGGGTTTGACTAGGAAGTTCTTTTCTAGTTTCCGATTTGGATCAACCTGTTTGCCATGACATAACTTTTGCATTTGGAATCCATATCGGGAAAAATGAATAGTCGAATTGTAGGTTGTTGGGTCTTCCGCATTCATTGGATTTTTTTTTGGGTAAACCTTGGGTGAGTGGAAATTGTATTTGTTGTTAGGCCTATTATGTTGAGTTGGTAAAATTGCAAAGGCACACATACTTGAGTTTCCTAAATATGAATATGATATTTATACATTTTTGAAAAGAAAAATTTAGTTCATGTTTTATGTATTATGGTTTAAATAAGTTATTGGTACTGTGGTTTAAGTGTGTTTTTAGTCATTGGCACCATGGGGGGTTCTATAATTAATCCATAGTGGGGCAGCAACAACCACCATGGTCCACTAAGTAATGATACACCATGATGCACATGTTATCACTCTGGAGTGCACCCTGCTTGAAGATGTGCAAGCACACCCTTACTTCAGTTGATACAATTGGAACTTCTCAGAGTGTGGGTGACTCTTTGACGAGAAGAACCTCTAGAGAGGGCTGGTTCCCTTAGGATTTTTCAATAAATTTGACTACTGTGATTTTTGGATGAAAAGGGGGAAGGGAAAACTAAAAAGAAATCCTATCTAATGGGTTGATGCACTTGAATTGTTCAAATCCTCTTAAGTTACTGAAATCAATGCACACATATAATCAAATGAAATCTATAATTCTATCCTTAAGCATAAATATTTCAGATGAAGGGTTGAAATCCTCTTCAAATGACCTGCAAAGGGTTGAGATAGAGAAAGATAGGTGAGGAAGGGACCTACAAAAGGAGAAAAATCTCACTTTTACGGTGATGCACAATCAAATACACACTATTCTTCTTTCCAAAACTCAGATTTAGAACATAAATTATTTATTGATTACTGGTCCAGCTTACAATTTCTTTCTTCCAACTTCAGGGACCCCTTTAAATGACGTGATTAAGCCAATAAATAAGCTTTTCCAAAACCTAAAAACAGCCTTAAGTGTAGTTCTAAAAAGGGAAAGGGTTAGTCTTGGTTAATTAACTCAAGACTTAACACCTTTTTACAATATTTAGAATATTCAATAAAATCTTTTCCTTTTACAAAATTGCATGCCTTTCCAAACTTTGGTGTAGAAGTATGGCGGTGGAGCCATGTTTGAAAGGTTAATTCTTAAAATAAACAAGACACTCTACAAAAATCTTCAAACATGCATGAATCCAAGGTTGGCGTAGAAGAATGAACAGTAGAATGATTGAAAGTCAAACTTCTCCTTTGCATGAAATACTGCGCCATATCTCTAAATAAAGAACTCCATTTGATTTGTTTGAAAGCTGAGTTGGAAGAAGATTATTCCCCTTTGCATGGAAAACAAGTAAGATGTGTAACAAACTTGTCTAGTCAACTCCAACTCAAGACCGGTCAACCTCTAACTCAAAACCAGTCAACCTCCAATGGACGGAGAACTCCGCTTGGACTGCCTGCAATGTTGAAAGCTTTAGATTGCATGAAAACCAAGGACAAGCGTGATTTTGTCACACAGTCAATTGAAGCTTTGACCAATCCACTAAAAATAGCCCTTGCTTGCATGGACAACGATCTTGATAAGTGAGATATATTCAGATTGAATTCCTTGTCTATTTCCCAACCTTTTGCTCTCGGTTTCTTTTTTCTGTGCCTGCATTTCTCTCGGCCTTATCTGTTTATGGCTTTTGTCTTTATTTGCTCCTTGACTTGTCTTTCCTTTCGGGCTTTATCCTTCATGTACCTTTTCTGTGTATTTTCTTTCCAATGTTGAGTTGGGCATTTGTTTTGGCTTTTTTGCTTAGTCAATTTCCCGTGGACAATTTGAATTGTTTCAGATTTCCTCATTTGGACTTTATTGCCTCTCAGGCTTTATTGTCTCGGACTTTCCCTTGGTTATTTTCCCACGGAATTGTTCATTTCTTTAATTATTTCTTCGGCTTTTCTTTGGTTGTTTTCCGGCTGACAAATTGTCCGCGGGAATTATCTTACCCTTCAAACTTTGCTTTTGTCTCTTCCTTGGTTATGCCAATTGTTTGCCTCGGACAAAAAGTCCGAAGGAAATGTTTCCTTTGGGCTTTTGTCTTAAGAACTTTTCGAAAGAAAGAGCCCTTCGGGCCTTCAAAAATGACCCTTCGGAAACTTGGAGAGTGACTCTCCCGAAGGGCATCTACCCTTCGGGATTCTTGCAAACCTCCCTTGAAATCTTGAAGTGAACCTTCCCGAAGGGCAGATACCCTTCGGGATTCTTACCGAGTGACTTTTCCGAAAATGCCCTTCTGCAACTTGAAGATGCCCTTCGGGGTTTTGTCCAAGTGACCCTTCAGACTTTTAAAAGGTACACTTGCCCTTGAAAAGTCCTTCGGATTTTCTGTAAATGTACTTTCCTGAAGGGTAGGTGATTTTTGTAATGAACCTTTAATCTTTCGGACTTCTTGCAAAGTCCTTTTAAATTTCTTTTGCCTCGGACTTTTTCCCTTG
The DNA here is from genome assembly GCA_037957365.1 of Torreya grandis. Classification (NCBI taxonomy): domain Eukaryota; kingdom Viridiplantae; phylum Streptophyta; class Pinopsida; order Cupressales; family Taxaceae; genus Torreya; species Torreya grandis. The sequence continues at coordinate 1,439,391 of JARHVA010002470.1, read as the reverse complement.
TCCGAGGAAATTGTTCCCACACTTATCCTGAAAGATTTCTGAGAAAGACAACACTCGGGAAATAAAATACTTGGTATAAAGTCCGAAAAAATAAACCTGTACTCTTGCTTCTGATCCCTTGCTTTCATCTGGAAGTGAACTTACAAGCCTATAGGTTAACTTTAAGGATGGCTATAGCTATATAAACCAGTCGATTTACTTGAAACTATCCTCTTAATATATATCTTAATGTTTGATGTATTAGTTGCCTTGTCACAGTGGCCTTCAAACCCTAGATTGAGGCAAACATTTGATTGGTAATCAAACTCGACTATAAGTACCTTTGTGAGTTTTAGGTGGCCCTTAGATGGATGGCCTAATCGAAGATGTGCCTGTGAGCATTATCCATAATCCCTCGTGCATCATGTATTTCTATGAAGTGTCTTTAGCCACCAACCAATCCTTCACTTTAACATAGTTCTCTTATTCAAAAAATGTTTATAGGAGATTGTTGTAGGGAACATCTTCTGTAGGTGTAATGGTTGTAGCTTGATTAATTCTTCATTGGCTCTTATCCACCTTACGAAGTCATTCCTCTTACAGGCCTGTAGGTTAACTTTATAACTGTATGTGACATTTTGAGTTGGAGATATGCTTTTGGAACTTGCTGTAGGTGTCTTGCCTTGGAACACACTTGATTATGTAACATTGCTGTAGGTCTTCATCATGACTGTATTTGATACTTTGATTGCCTACATATCCCTTTGTTCATGCCTTTAGACTATAATTCATTAGTTTGACCAGCTGTATAGGGGATTTGACCGTTTTGGGGAAAGTTTCGAATAGTAGGGGTAGTAATTTGGCCTTGACAGGCCAAATTACTAACAACACATAGAATCCTCCTCGTGGGACAAAAAGGTAATCAACACATAAATGAATCAATAACACATGCCCACCCAAAATGGTCATCCAATGGTCAAGATTGTATAAGGAGTGTAGGTCATGGCCATCAGCTTGTAAAGGCTGCAATAATCAGCTGTATGAACGTATCAAATCCATGGCATATCCCTCTACGTGCCATTCATCTCCTTTACAATAAACCATTAGTGTTATACTAAATGTCTCTACAACAATAAGAATAAACTTCTACATCGCCTATCATTTGAGTAATTAAATAAGAAATGTAATATAAGCATAACCATTAACATCTGTATTCATTAGAAGTAGACAAGGTGAAACATAAGTCCATCACCAACTTTGTTTCTGATAGGATAAATGATTACATTATATTACACCAGTATGGTAAAGGACAATGAGAACAAAGTTCCATATTTTTCTAGATACAATTCTCAAGCTAGGCTTCAAGCCAGACTACGTATCTCCAATCGACTATTCACAAGGGACTACAATGTATACAAATTAATGGTCATGTAACTAGTATGTGCAAGGCATAGGAATAATACATTAAGATCTATAGCCAACTAGACTCTATAATAAGTATATCATGGTCTCTGTATAGGCATGCCACAATATGAGATAAAACAAGGTGCTATGTCCATGATACCAAACTCAAGGGTGTCAAACTGCCTCAATAAGCAATACAAATGTAATGTAGTATCATGAATCACGATGAAGTACATATCTATGTGAAGACAATAGAGTTATTCAAGAGTACACTAATCTATAGTGAGGTGACAACAAACTCCATGGTCCACTAAGTAATGATAACAAATGAAATAAAAACACATGCCCGTCGAAAAGGGTTGTCCAGTGGTCAAGATGGTATTAATGGGTGTAGGTCATTAGTATCAACATGCCAAGGTTGCAACAACCAACAATAGGGAAGTCTCCAATCCATGTCATAGCCCTCAAAGTGCTACACCTCCTCCACAACATACCATAAATGTTATACAAAATGTATCTACAACAATAAGGACGAGCATCTACATCATATACCATCTACATAATCAAATAAGAAATGCAATATAATGAAAGCACATGCATCTATATCACAATAATATAATTGGATTTACAAGGCAAGTATATGACCATATAGTAAAACATATAACAAGCTCCTGCCAAGCATCTTTAATGATCAATCACATTCAACTGATACTTGCTTATCAGTCGGTCACCATCGAGTAGATATAGGTGGTGAAGAGCAAGATATTTTAAATAATATGTAACACCCATAATCAACTCACTGAAAAAAGGGTGAAAATAGGGATTTTTTTTGTTTTAAAGTCAACATAGGCAAAAAGTTATGCCCCACAAGTCCAAGTACAAGATAGACCACAAGTGCACAAGAACAATGCTCCGTCCAACAAGACGGGGTTTGGTCAATGAAGTAAGTTCACAAGAAGCATAGTTACAAGTTACATATTAACAAGGTCCAATGATTCCACCTAGGTGCTTTATGTACTAATATTCTCTTAAGTTGCTTTATGATTCCATGTTCACTTGAGGTACCTTATGTTTCAAGTTTGAATTAAGTTATGCAATTTCAAAAAGCGTAAGGGGCTTAAGTCATAACATAACTCCTCTAGTGATGTCACTTAAGCGACATCACTGCCTTCTTTCATGACACCTCTCAACTCAATAAGCAGATTACATTAGAAATGAATAAATAAAGGAAAAGTCACTTAAGTTAAAAGGATTAAATCTACACCATTGGCTCCTTTTAATATCAGCCACTCAAATGTTCAAACCCTAACATCCATATGAGAGCCACAAAAAGGCCTTCCAGGTCCTAAGGGGCTCATTTGCACATTCTAAAAGTTGAGGGAGAAGGACAAGAGGGGAGGGAGATGGAGCCATGATGACCTCCCTTCCCAAATCCTCCATTGACCCACAAGGCGAGAGTTTTAGCCTTTGTCAATTGCTCACTCTCCAAACCCACAAACTTCTAACATTCATTTCTAGTTTAAGTTCGTGCTTGGCATTGTTTTCTTTCATTGACTAATGTGTTGCTTCTTGTAGATGTTTGTAGGTTTAATAGAGGCATAACCTCTTTTTTTGGCCTTTAAAATGACCTCCATGGCCTTCCATGGCCTTACCACAAACTGTGGCCTTCTATAAGGCCCCCAGTGGCCTTCTACTAGGACTCTAAGGCTCTTTAAAACAATCAACACATATTTGTGAAAATGACGAAGTATAGGACAACATTTCAAAAATGACTACTGACTAGTTTTCAAAGCTTTGAAACTAATAAAATATTGATCCAAATCTTGTGAAATCTCACACGCAGATTATCCTTTTAAAAATATTGAAGAGCATCTACAAGACAATGTATGTCCAAAATGGAAATGCAAGAGTGAAAAGGCGAAGAGCACTAGCTACAACCCCTAAAGAGAGTCAATAATTAATAAGGGTCAATACAACAAAATATGACTATGGAGCCAAAAAAACAACAACTACCAGTAGGACAAAGCCCAAACTTTAGCAATTAAACCACAAAATTAAATGGTGCAATCGTGCAAGCACAAGGAAGGGAGACCAATTAAGGGCTACCATTTTTTCCTGTGTTGCACGGGTTTACACAGTTCAATGGACACAAGGATTTCATCAAACACTTTGACATCATACTACAGAGACCATTTTCATTCACTTAAAACAACGGATTACAATTCAGCATTCTTGCCACAATTTGGCTATTTTTGGCAAGGGTTTGAAGAGGAAATCACTCGGAATAACAATTGTAATTTTTTTTAAACTGTAATTTTGATAATAAATCAGAATTTTCTGCCATCATAAAGTGGTGTTTGAGCTTCAGAAATTGGGTAAACAAGGTATTTATTTGTGTAAATTAAAGTCTAAATTTTTTTTATACATTTTCAATTATTTTGGAACAAGTTATTGGCTGGATTTTACCCATAAAACCCTATTATTTTGGCACCTAGGGTTTCTATGGTTTATTAAGGGTTTTGTGAGCTCATTTTGCAATCTAGGGTTTGTTGATTATATTTTCAGATTTATGGATTTTGGATAAAACTTCTGCATTAATTTATCGCATTTGGAGACATTACAGTGGTATCAGAGTATGGATCTTGTCTAGCCTGTGAGGGTTTGTGTTTGCAGATTTAGATGCGTAGTCTATGAATCATGGAGTTAGTGAGTGAAGATGAATTCAAAGCAAAGCTTCAGAGATTGGGAAAAAAGCTTGAGCATCCACATCATCTAAAAAATGTTTTGCTCAATATTTAGGAGGAAGCAACAAAATGTTTGTCCATGATAGGACACTCAGATTCTAAGTCTGTTTTGGGCAATGAATCTTTTGGTGGTTTATTTGGCTAGACCCAAGATTTTGAGACATTCAGATTCAGATGTGAGACTTGTAGCTATCACTTGTATTAGTAAAATTACAAGGATAATAGCTCTAGAAAAGCTATACACTGACAACATCATGAAGGAAATATTTCAGTTGGTGGAAAGTTTCGAAGGTCTTGATGACATCACAAGTTCATTTTTTACTAAGAGGATCACTATTCTAGTAAATATGGCAAAGATCAGATCTTGCGTGCTAATGTTGGATTTAGAATGTGATACATTTATTCTTGAAATGTTCCAACATTTCCTTACAGTTGCAAGTAAAAATCCTATAGAAGGTATGATAACTTCCATACAAAAGGTGATGACTTTAACACTCAATGAAACTGATGATATTTCTGAGCCATTGTTGTCTATCTTATTGGCAGGTTTAAGGTTAGAAAAGAATAAATTTTCAGTTGCCCAAATGTTGTTTGAAAAAGTTGAAATTATTTGTGAGGAAAAATTAAGGCCATATTTGATAGTGGAGCACATAGAAAAAGAGTATTGAACTACATAGAGAGTTGGTGGAAAGGAATGAAGGGACAACCCTTCATGAAGAGGCCAATGAAATAGAAAAATCAGATTTGAAGAAGGTGAGCTACCAAAATATGACACTTTGGGGCAGCCCATAGGGGTGCAAGTGAATGATAAAAGAGAAGAAGAAATCAAGGAGCATGAAATAAAATAAGTGCAGGGTAAGGATCTTTTATTGATAAGAGATGTCTATTTATCTTCTAATGATTGTATACATGGCAATGAAGTCACTAAAAATGATAAATTGAAGGATATGGTTTGCAAATTGAGGCATGAGGATTCCTTCATTCAAGTTCACAATTATCGGCACCAAGAGGTATGTGATCTTGGTAATTTTCTGAGTTTTACAAAGGTTCTCAATTATGACTTTTATTTATTTATGACTAATTCCATGGGAATAAAGAAAGAATCAAAATCGTTGAAGGCATGGAGGAATATAGGCATGCACAAATTAACTTGGGAACTAGAGTTTAAGGTGGGAGATAATGAGGATATTTTGCATGGTTTGGATGACAAGAAGTCTCCTTCATCTTCATCAATCAACATGATAGGAGGATATTTTATGAGTATGAGGAAGGAGGATGAAAGGAACAATGATAGGGCTGTTATGAGACATCATGGACAACCATGTTCTTGCAAAAAAGGGGACGCTGCAACACAATTGGTAAGTTTATCTAGTTCTGATTTTTATCACACATATTTTAGATTGAAGTCTGAATTTTATGACTTAGAAAATTCAGAGACATCTAGTCAATTCCAGTCCCTACATACAAGCATGATATTGCCCTCTCGAAATATGTTTCGGTGCACAAGGATGAGAGTTCATGCATAGACCAAATCTGAAATTGATTGCTCACAAAATTCTGAACTGACATGGCAGGTACATTAGTATATAAAAAGGGATAAAATTTAGTTTTGGTGGGATTTGTTTGATGATGCATACATGTGTGAGGAAGCTAACAAAGGGCACCTAAGATAAGAACATACATCTTACATAAGGGGTTCCCTAACAATGGGTTTAGATGGTTATGAACTTGGGAACTAGAGTTTAAGGTGGGAGATAATGAGGATATTTTGCATGGTTTGGATGACAAGAAGTCTCCTTCATCTTCATCAATCAACATGATAGGAGGATATTTTATGAGTATGAGGAAGGAGGATGAAAGGAACAATGATAGGGCTGTTATGAGACATCATGGACAACCATGTTCTTGCAAAAAAGGGGACGCTGCAACACAATTGGTAAGTTTATCTAGTTCTGATTTTTATCACACATATTTTAGATTGAAGTCTGAATTTTATGACTCAGAAAATTCAGAGACATCTAGTCAATTCCAGCCCCTACATACAAGCATGATATTGCCCTCTCGAAATATGTTTCGGTGCACAAGGATGAGAGTTCATGCATAGACCAAATCTGAAATTGATTGCTCACAAAATTCTGAACTGACATGGCAGGTACATTAGTATATAAAAAGGGATAAAATTTAGTTTTGGTGGGATTTGTTTGATGATGCATACATGTGTGAGGAAGCTAACAAAGGGCACCTAAGATAAGAACATACATCTTACATAAGGGGTTCCCTAACAATGGGTTTAGATGGTTATGATATGCACTTGCAAGGTATGTTCTCCAATTTGGTTAAACTTGTTTTCATTCTACAAATGGAAAGACTATATTTTCAAAATGAAGAAGGATTGATAGGGTATAAAGAAGGGCCTAGCACACCGTGGAATTCACACTATGGGAGCACACATCCTCTAGTGCTTTTCCATGAGATGAATATAATTATGGGCAGCCTTGCTAAGCATACTAATTTGGTTCAGTTTTGTAGTTCCAATTTTCTTCATACAAGGCATAAGTCCATGATGGTTTATTAGGGAAGCATGGAGTTAGAGAGACCATTAAGGATCAATTTGATAATAAATTTTTTTTAATTTCTAAGTAGAGGCATGGCCGTGTTTTACTATGACATCCCACATATTTGCATGCACAATCTATGGGTAGAGGTTTCAACTCATAAGGGGACCTTGTGGACAGGTTCAAAGCATGATAAGAGGTATGATAGCTATTATTTTGAGTTGCATAACATATTGATTTCTCTTGAGCAACATACTAGGTATAGGTATGACAAAGAAGTTTTGATGGCATCCCACAGATCATGGGAAGAGGAAAAAACACAAGTGTTAATTCTAAATTTTGTCATTATAAAATATCAGAAATACACATACTTACAACAGTATCATGGAGGAAAAATTGATTTTTTGGGTACATTTCATTTCTTGCAAGGTTTTGGAAACATGCATGTTTGGGTTCCATTCGCAAGTAATAGAAGTAGCACCTACACGAAGAGGATACAACTCTCATTGATAAGCATTTGGGGACTCTTGATGAGCTTTTGGAGTGTTACATGCATACATGAGAATGTTGATAAGGGGCAGCCTTTGGTAGGGCACATGGTGTGCACAAGAAAACCCATATATGCTGGATTGTACTACCTTGAGACCTCACATCATGGTAAGTTTACAAGATGGTACCTAGCTGATTTCTTTTTGCATGATTAGAGAGTTATAACATGGCATTTGGGGAGTGATTACCCTCGGGGCAGCAAGGTAATCAAATTCTATTATTATTTTTATTCTAAATTTTGGCCACATATCACTTCCTTGGAGGGTATAAGGGAAAGGAGCTTCCTCATCCACCACTTGGTATTGAAAGGGGTGTTTGGTTGGGAACATGTGGAGCCTTTAAAAGTCAATGAGGACACATTTAGCACTTGGGGGCAGCCTCCAAAGTACATGAACAACAATATGAAGAAGACATGTGAGGATTTCCTTTATTGGGAAACAGGTAAATGTGGATTTTGTTTGATAAGGAGTGTTGGGACACCCATTTGGATTTTGCAATTGCTTGAGGACACAATTTTGGGTGGGGAGGATTGTGATATTTCCATTTCCACATCATGATTAAACAGGAATTGAAGACCTTTAGTCTATTTTCTCATAGACTAAAGGAGCCCTTTTGGGGGATTATATTTTATTAGTTATTTATTAATTGTCGAAATAATGATTTTTATTACAAGACAATTATTATTTAATTAATAAAATATTTAAAAAGTGGTTTTTACCACTAAAGTGCTTAAATGAATTAATTATTAATTTATTTGCCTTATAGTAATTTCAATTACTATTTTAAAATTAAGGCAACTAATTAATATATTATTCAGAAGAGAGATGTCGGCATGGGAACTAAAGCAAGGGAATAGAAAGGTATTTTATCTTTCCAAAATGGTTCACCCTCTTTGGAAGTTATAAATACATGGCAAAGGCTACAATGGAGGACACGCTGAATTTTGGTAAAATTGTTTTTCATGCTTGAAGAAAACTATTGGGATGCATGCCCAATAGAGGTTCGTTACTATTGGTGATCGATCAATCTAAAATGTGTCTTTTGACACCACCATTGCTAAAGGAGATCTTGTTCTTGCCCTAAGGAGTGGGGCGAATTGTTTTGGAGGGTTTGTGTGCATTTTTTGTGAGGGTTTTATGGTCTTTTCCTTGCATGTTAAACTTGCTAATTTATTATACTATTGTTTTAAGTGGAGCGATCCACTTGGAGAGCTTGGATCTAGGGTTTGAAGGCTTCATCTGATCCAAAATTTGCAAGTTAAATAATCTGATTTTATTTATTAATTTTATGATTAGTAGTGTGAAGTTTTGGACGATTTTGTGAAGGGTTTGAAGGAGAAAAATAATATAATAATTTTTAGAATTATTATTTAATTATTTTACAGATTTTTGAAGGATTTCCACTTGCGGAAGGCACAAATTTATTCTGTAATTTTTTGCTATTTTCTCTAGTGCTTTGGGAGTGGGGCGATTGACCTGGAGAGGCTATTTTGGCGTTTTTTATGCTCAAAATAGGTTGTTGAAATTTTTTGGTTATTTTTGGAGGTTTGTGGCTAATTTTGGCAGGGGTTTGAAGAGGAAATTCACTCAGAACAACAGCTGTAATTTTGATAATAAATCAAATTTTTTTGCCATCATAAAGTGGCGTTTGAGTTTCAGAAATTGGGTAAAAAAGGTATTTATTTGTGCAAATTAAATTTTGAATTTTTCCTGCACATTTTCAGTTATTTCGGAACAAGTTATTGGATGGATTTTACCCATAAAAACCTACTATATTGGCGCCTAGTGTTTCTAGGGTTTATTAAGGGTTTTGTGAGTTGATTTTGCAATCTAGGGTTTGTTGATTGCATTTTCAGATTTGTGGATTTTGAGGAAAACCCCTTTTGCATTAATTCATCTCATTTGGGGACATTACATAGTAACATAAGAACTATGTTGTTTGGGTACAGGTATGGGTATAGGTACATCTCGGGTCTATGGGTACGCCATTTTTCAAAGACCTTGATCTGCATACGTCGTGGGTATGTCTGTATATATATATATATATATATGTTACTCATTTTTTTAGTAGGACACTTGAAAATGCATAGTGTGAAAATATTTGCCTATAAAAGATAAAACACCTAAAAATATGTAGTATTCATTCATTCATTCATTACTTCAAAGACAAAATCTACATTCAAATCTAGAACACATCATCTAGATTGCTCTCAAAATCATCAATGCCACTCCCATTATTTTTCAACTTTATCATTTACTGACGCTTTCTCTTGCAGAGGCTCACTGGTTCATTGAATCTCCTAGACTGTATACCTTAAGGGGTGCATAGGGAATGTGGTGGGATCGGCTTGGGGCACTTTGCGAGAGATGTTCTCATACTATTCTATCATACCCACATCCCATCATGCAGCCTTCATACCTCCTATGATGTCTCCTTGAAATCTTGAAACCTTGAAATATGGCTAAGTTTGAAACCCTAAAACTTTGAAATATGACTAAGTCTGAAATATGATAGGATCCTCCAAAACCTAGAATTTGCATTATAGCTCCTAGAGGTCTGAAACCACTCTCAAACATCCTGAAAGTATATAAATAAAATATAAATTAAAGTACTTAAATGTTTATTTTATTTATATGTTGTTTGGTTTGGGTTGGGTTCACATTAAAAAAATAACATTGTTGACTTCCACTATTTTCCCTGTCAAAAATGCTTGGGCACGCCCAGAAACACCCCGAAAACCCTTGGGTGCCTCCTGGGAACGTTCGGAAAGGGTTTGGAAATGTCACAGACATTTTCGGTATGTTATGACGTTTTTGAGTGGTACCCAGGATATACGGTACTAGAGGCGTACCCAGGCTGGATTTGTGGGGTTTGGGGTGGGGCGTTTCCTGTAACGCAACATAAGAATAAAGATTTTAGAGAGGATAAAGTAGAGGGATGGTGCCATTCTCTTCCTCAAGATTGCCAGTATTCCATGATCTATGTGTACAACTAACATCTGCTATTGGACAATCACTAATACAAATTCTAACTACCAATAACTGAAATTGATTACAATACTGCACTACTTCAAGATACTTTTGTTTAAAGTTGCATACTTAATTATTGCTTGCTAACATAATTGTTGAAAAAATTCATAACAGCAATGTTGAGGACTGCAAATTTGTAGAAACCAATGAAGCTACAACAAGAAAGCATCATATTGACATATTGTGTACGTTGGAGAAGCCTGGTGTGGGGAAACTATAGCATGGAAATGGTTTGCTCATTTGCCCTTTGATTAGTCTCAACAAATCAGCAATACAAGCTTGTAATGGAGCACTAAAGACTGCTGTTGATCCGAAATTGGGATCTAGTATGTTAGCATGTGAGCTACATTGCAAGGAACATACTGAAATGTCTATGAAGTTTCCGGGACATTTCCAAACGTTTGCACGACATACCCACACATTTCCGATGGGACCCGCAGGCAGACACACGAAATAATAGTAAAAACTGTGAAAGCATTACAAATTTAACCCTAAAATTGTCCAAAGCGCTATAAGAAGAGACCTCCCTCACTTTAATAAGGCACGCACACAAGTTTGCTGTTGTAAACAATTAAAAAGCCCAGTTTGCAGCCGTAGCGAGGAGAGCAGCTTGCATTTTGCAGCAGCCATAGCATTAGCAAAAGGGTTTGCAGCAGCTGCAAGGAGTTTATCATTGCAATTAGACGTTGTTTGTCATTGCAAGGTGCCAAGGAGGAGTTGTTTGCAACTTTGCCATTGAAAGGAGGAATATTTTGTGGATGCAACCATTGGCTCATTGCAAAGAGGAGGGTTTTGGAGGCATCTGCTACAACAAGGAGGGTTTTGGAGGCACCCATTGCAACAAGGAGCAATTTGAAGGCAGCCATTGCTGATTTGAACATGTATTTTTCATTTCTTTCTCTTTTTTCTTCATTTCATATGCGTTTAATAAATTAATTCGGAATTCCATTTTCTAATTTATTTTTTTAGTTATTTAATATTTTTTTTTTAAAATTTTTAAACACCATGTTTAGTTTTCTTTATCTAAATTCAAATGTATCGTAGCTTCTACGTATGCTCTTCTCTCGCGCATTATACGATCTTGAGAATTAGAAACAAAGTTAGTCGCTATAAATTTATATTTTTAAATTTTTACGTAAATTTAAAAAAATTGAAATTTATAATTATAATTTATTTTTTTGCTGGTTCTAATTTGATAATATCCTAATGCTGCATATGCTCTCACATTGCACCGTTTAGGTGATCCTAATGATCAAAAGCGAACTAAGATATCTATGGCATCCAATTTAGCTCTAGGGAGAGGATGTGGTGAACCAAACTAGCAAGAAAACTTGATTGCAGTGAAATATGACCCTGCTTCTCCTCTTTAGAGATGTGAGGATACTAGAGAGCATTATTGGTGGTGGTACTCATATGTGGGTATGTAATCATTACCATGTCACATACAAGTCCTTGTATACTCGACTGAAAACGCATTTGATCGGGTATGGAGTCTTAGGGATCAAAAAGTGCGATAAAATTCCAATGTCAAAAATGGTTGAGTACATGAAAGAACAAGAATAAGCAGATGTAGAAGTTGCTTTAAGAATGCGATGTAGAACAATTCCTCATCAAAGAAACATATCAGGAAAACCACCCACAACACCTCCATCTGCAAGTCATCCTTCCATTCAAACTCAACTTCAGTTAGTTGCACTTCTCTTGAATGATGAGGCAGATACCACTTCATGAAAAAAACGAAAAGGACCATCGGAAAAATCATTCATTATTGAGAATAGGGACATTGCTAATGAGTTGGTTGCTTGATGCATTTATGCATGTGGATTGTCCTTAAATGTTTTGAGGTCGCCTTATTGGCAACAAATGCTAAAAGCAGACAATGAAGCTCCACAAGGTTACAAAAGCTCTAATTATGAGAAGGTCCCAACCACACTCTTGACAAAGGAAGTAGAACATATTCAAATTTCTTTGTAGCCAATTAGAGATTCGTGGAAAGATTCAGGGGTGCCCATTATCTTAGATAGATTTAAAGATATTCGAAATAGGCCATTGATCAATGTTATTGCAGTATGCCCTAAAGGGGCAATGTTTCCGAACTCAGTGGATTGTGAGGGTGAAGTGAAAGATGTTCAGTTTATTGATGACATTTTGATAGAGGGTATTGAGTATGTGGGCCCCCAACATGTTGTTCAAGTCATCACGGACAACACAAAGAATTGCAGAGCGACTGGGTTGATTGTAGAGGGTAGATACGAGCACATATTTTGTATGTCTTGTGTTGTCCATAACATCAATTTGGTGCTGAAAAATATTGGCAAAATCTCATGGATAGAGCAAGTTTACACAGAGGCCAATGACATTCATATGTTTGTCACAAATCATCACATGCCTCAAACCATCTTTAGGAAATTCTCAAAGTTGGAGTTGTTGAATGTAAGAGAACAAATTTTTATTTTTGAAGTTCTAACTTTATAATTCTAACTGTTTTGCAACGTTTGGACAATCAAACTTATTAATCTTATTTTATTTTTGTAGATTGCTAAGACTAGATTTGCGTCGTACACGCTTGTCTTGAGACATCTTGTGAAGGTAAGAGAGGCACTGAGTAGTATGGTGATTAGCAATGTTTGGAGTGTGTGGAGGCAAACAAGCTCCGAAAGAGCTCATAAGATCAAGCATCGATCCTTGATGATAATTGCTGGACCAAGATAAGATCAAGCATTGATCCTGTCGGGATTTTGCATGTCATTTACCACTGTTAAGACATAGTTGGGCTTTTTAGAAACTCTTTATGCATTGGTAAAACATTGTTGGGTTTCACAATTCTGATTACCACTATTGAAAAGGATTTGATAAGTTTTAGATGCAATTGGGATTTTCCAAGCGGCAAACTATGTTTCAAAATGTCAAGACCCAATCAGGTTACGTATCTCCGAATGGCACTGTGGATCAAAACCTTTGAAAGCTTGTCACGAACACAGACCAATGCGGGAAAGAAACTCCAAAAACCATTTAGAGTAAATTGCTTAGGAGTTCACCAACATAGTCGGGCTTTGAACTCTGATAACCACTGTGAGCATGAAAGAGCCCTTTAACGTTGTGTTCGGGCATTTCTTCCTTGACTTACACTGCCCAGATTTGATGTTGAGCTCGCTGACCCAATTGTCCGCAAACCAAAGGAGAGGACCCTCGAGCATTATAGTCTCAATCGGGCTTTCAATTCCCGGTTATAACTGTATATTTGAAACATTGTTGAACACGACCTAATCGGGGAAATGTTACCCGATTTCCATTGCAATGAACATAAAACAAAACCAAGACCAAATCGGGGTTCATAACCCGATTACTAAATCATGCAAAGAACGAGTGTTTCGAAGACCTAATCAGTGAAGATAAACCCAATTAGCAAGGCAACACACCTCAAGACGAAATTGGAAATGCAGAACCTTGAATACCATTCCAAGTCCTATTCGGACCCGGAGATGTCTGTACAGCTGCAGTTCTGTCAACTTCAAAAGGTGAAGTTTTTGAGCTTCAAAGCACCAAGGCTACCAATGCACTGTGCAAGATGATGATACAAGTACAAGTCTGATGTCACCAATACAAATAGGCCAAGTACACAAACAACTTGGCACGGAAACCAAGAAACTTCCTCCAAACACACCAAGAGCCAAATTGGAAAGCAAACAACATTGTAAAGAAAAGTCACTTTGTTTTTGGTGATACAAGATTGCTTGGGACCTTGGACACTCCGGGATCAGTAAAGCAAGTCTAGGCCAACGAGTTCTTATCCAAATCCATGAGAGAATTCTTCTCAACTTGTTCACGTGGTTCAGGTCCCTTGTCAAAATCCGCAGGTCCCTCAGTAATCCAAACACCGTCTCTATTGGTCAAAGCAGTAGAATAAGGTCCCTCTAAACTTTCGACTAGAACATCAGGTCCCAGAGGTACACTTCAGTGATAATAGGAGGTGCTTTAGCCCCAAATCTCTGAGCATGAAGATTTCCAGCCCTTCTCATATTAAATTCACATCGTCCTAGAATAGATTCAACTTGGTTAATGGTTTAGTTGACATTCTCTTCAATAATAGTTTCAACGCAAACAGGCAGAAACCCACCATATCCATATTTTGGTAGAATGCCATAAAGGGAAGAAGCTGTACAGTTTTATCGCTCCTCATTTGCCATAAAGGGAAGAAGCTGTACGGTTTTATCCCTCCTCATTTGCCATCATAACACTAGCAGGCGAGTCTGGAGCAAAGTTGTTGAGGGAAAATCCCAATCCCTTGTGCTTGATTTTGTTCTACTGCAACCCTTTGTGCTTGATTATGTTCAATTCTATGAAGTGAAGCATAGATAGCAAAAATGATTGAGTCAGTGCCTCTCTGTATTAATCCTTCCTGCAGGGGATTACCATCAATATTACCATCCGCTCCAGGTACTTGTTCATCACATTGCTGAAAAGAAATTTCCTTTATTAAAGCCCAATGATCTTCAGAAATTTCCATGTCCATTGCTTCAGCATGAAGGATCTGTCAATCAGGAGCTGGATATTTGGAAGAAATCCTAAGCATCTCAGTCTCAATGATTTTTTCCATTTCATCCTTGTGAACTTTAAGCTGAATGTTAACCTACACATGCAAGATTTGAGGAATGACTTCACTTGTGAAGTCTGTAAGTCTCCTGCTTTTCCATTGAAAAACATCATTATTGCTTTCTTTCCATATAAACTACGGGATTTTAATAGACATAACCAGCCACAACTTTTTGAAAACAAAGACATTTTATTCTCAGTATAAATGAAACCAAACACCACATTCAACCAAGTGATATTCTTACCAAAACATTTAGACCAAGCACATAGACGATGTTTCTAAATAGCACAAGCAAAAGGACCAAAAAATAAATGCTCAACAATTTCCTCTTCCTCACAAACAGAACAAAAAGAATTTCCAAAACCATTTTTAACAATGACCATCCCAACAAGAAGTTTTTGGTGAAGAAGCAACCACATAAAACAAGTCTTTTTAGATTCAATACAAGCAGCCCAAATGACAAGAAGCCTATCCTTCTATTTATGGAAGGGATCACAAAGAGATCCCTTTCTATTAAAACGAAGAGAGACCTCTTGAGAGAAAGGAATCTCATCATAGAATTGTCTAGCAATAATTTCAGTTAAAGTGGGGCCTTTTATCCATCTGACTGTACCCCAAAAATCTTCATCATTTTGAATAACAAAATCAGCAGGAGGTTTCTTAAGAATTTTCATGAAAATGGTAAATGTTCTTAAATGCGAGTTGGGAAGCAGAAACCTAGCCTTAAACTCAACCCAAGAGCTCTCCATCTACCACAAGAAAACACATCCTCATTTTTTAATACCTTAAGAAAACCAAGAGCCAGCAGAGCAACCTCTAAGATTGGCAAGTTTAGTATTATTATATGACAAGTTACTCCAGAGAGATCTGAAACCATAATATCTTGTACCAAACTATTGAAATGGGGTTGTCTCACTACTTGTGTTTTACCTCCTTCCAAGCCTTCCACAGTGATAAAAAAATAGGAGAGCCATCTGTCTTGATAGAAAATGAACCCAACATCAGGTCAGTAATATGAAGCTCCTTCCACTGAGCTTTGCCCTAGGATACCCATTGAGAATATTATTTCTGACCAACACTTTTCTTGGTTCATTTCCATGGAAAGATCGAAGAATCCACTTCAGAGCAAGAGATATACGCTGAATTTTCAAATTCTTAATACCAAGACCCCCTATGGCCTTGGGTTCACAATGAACACCCCAACTAATGTCATGCCTTTTTTGTTACCCTTCCCATTAGACCAAAGAAAATGTCTTCCCGTTTTATGTAACTTGTCAAAGTGAGCATTACAAAACAACCATCAAAAGGAGAAGTAGATGTTAAAAGAAGACATAACCTTTTGGCACACTTGAATTCCCCTATGGAGTGATAAGAGATGACCTTGCCACTTAGCAAACTTTTTATTAATCCTTTCAAAAATTCAAATCCACATTTCTTTGAAGGAGAGTATAACAACAAAAGGTATTTACCGAAGTATCTGACCATTTTATTGGGGCCACCCCACAACCACCCTAATCTGACCACCCATTCCAGAGGGGTATCATCCCAACCAAGCAACAAAGACTAGTGAACATAAATTTTGGATCCAAAAGTAGTGTAGTAAATGTTCAATCTATAGGCAATCTGTTGAAAATTGCCATCTTCAAGAAAAGGAAAGAAAATAGTGTCATCAGCAAGTTTGAACCTTAGTCAATTCCTCATTATTGGGCAGCATAATCCACTTAACAGGAGCTCCAATAGAAGCATCTCTTAAAAGGAAATGGAGGGCTTCAGTAGCAATGAAAAACAAGATGGAATAATGGACAACCCTGCCTAATAGACCTTTGAAGGACAAAAGAGTTAGTAAGATCCCATTCACCTCAACCTGACCAGAATCATTCTTAATTAGAATATTTGACCATTCTATAAAATCTGTCTTGGAAGCCAAATTCTCTCAGCATCAAATCAATGTAAGGCCATTGAATTCCGTAATGAGCATTCTCAAATTCAAGCAGGGCCATACATACATTTTGCCTAGAACTCTTGGACCGATGCATCCCCTCCCAACTAGTAATAAGATTACCAAGAATGTATCTCCGTTCAACAAAATCCGTATAAGTCACAAAGATTATCTCTTGGAGTAGGTCATTCAATTCTGTAATAGGGTTTCTCAAAATCAAGTAGGGACATAAATACATTCTGCCTAGAACTCTTGGCCCGATACATCCCCTCACAACTATTAATAAGATTATCAAGATTGTATCTCTCTTCAACAAAACCCGTATGAGTTACAAAGATTATCTCTTGGAGCACAAGAGCAATCCTGCAGGCTAGAATCTAAGCTGAGATCTTATAAGATACATTGAACAGGGTAATAAGCCTCCAATATTTAACTTAAGTGGGGTCACCTTATTTGGGTATAAGCTTGACAATTCCTTTGTTAATATCCTTACCTAAGGAACCCATATGAATAGCTTCCTTATAAACTTCAAACATTTCCGGGACAACCCAATCTTTATTGACCTTATACAACTTAGCAGAAATCCATCAAATCCAGGTGACTTGTGATCCTTAAAAGAATCAATGATATGCTTGATTTCTCCAAGAGTAATATCACAGTCCAATGCCATAGCAGTCTTGATAAGGACTGATCTAGAGCAAATCTCTCTTTTCTTAGCAATATTGTCAGCAAAGCCATCAGGGGTAAAAAGACCTTGGTAAGAAGAGAAGAAAGCAAGCTTGATCTCCTCAAAATCCTTTGAGAAAGTGCCCCCAACATCAATAGCTCTAATTTTTTTCCTTGCATGCTTAGCTTTGAGAACTTTGAAAAAGCATTTAGTGCTCTTATCTCCTAGCTTCGGCCATGTTAATCTTGACCTAACCCTCCCTCCTAGGCTAAGTAATTTTGAGCCACCCTATACTGATGCTTGATAGTGACAAGACTGTTCAAGACTTCAAGGTTCCAAGAGGCATCCTGAATCTTAGCCTCAATTCTAATGAGCTGCTCCTATAACTGCCTCTCTTCTTCTCCAAAGTCTGAAAAAATGATTTAGTATAGGAAAATAGTTTGAAAATGACTAATGACCAGTTCTCAAAGCTTCGCAATGAACAAAGTACTGATCCATATCTTTTGAAATCTCATCTGCATATTCTCCTTACAAAAATGTAATTTTTTAAAAAAAATTCAAAAGAAAATGGTTTGAATCGAAGGTATCATTATTATGGAAAAATGTTATCTTGAACTTGTGTAATTGGAACGAAATTGCAAATTTACAAAGTACCTCAGGATGAGTTCCTTGAGCTTTGCAAAAAATGGATAAAATGTTTGTTTTCATAAAATATTACTCCTTACAAGTTTTTCATACCACAACTCAAAATAGTTTTCATCTTTACCGAAACCACCCCTTTCTCTCTCAACCATGAGACACAAAGGAAGTGGTGCAAACTGAACAAATGAAGAAGAGGTTTCTGAAGAAGAAATGTGCATCAGTTTTTGAATAGACTACTTAATTTCATGGCCACATGTCAAACCATTTTTACTTGGATCAAGAAATACTACAGATTTGCACATGTACAATGTATATACTCCTTTTAAATGCATCAATACAAGAAGACGGAAAAATACCGTCCCATTTTCTTCAAATCTTATCATGCCTTTTATAAGCCTTCAATTAGTTGCTTCTAAAACTGAATTTCCAGATTGCATTTTTATATCTATTGTAGAATAAAATTAGTAACTCTTCCAATTAAGTAACAACCTCAAATTTAACAACAATTAAATCAACTTGCACACAACATATATCACTACATATTTCACTTGTAAGATACAACTGTAAAGATAATATCATTGCTAATCACACCCAGCTAAACTTAGAACCACACCATGGAATTTCAAATCCACTAAAAGAACCTCCAAATCGAGAAATATAAAATCCATACAAAGTCCATCAAGTCCAAGATTATTACAAATGGCTCAAGCAAATAAATATAACCAACAATAAACATAGGATCACCAAGCTTAGAAGGATCACCAACAATGTCAACATTCCTCCAAAAGAGATTTCGCTGAATGTAGGGACATGTTGGCAATCAGACTCGCACCCTTGTGAAGGTAGTTTCAGTCCTTCACAGTCTGCTGAAACATGGAAACAATCTTAGGCTGTAGGTGGCCTAATCAGTGGATTGAGTCTCTAGATTCTAAGGGCTAGCTCCCTTTTAGGATCTCTACTCTACGCTACAAACTGCCGAGAAAAGGAAAAAGGGAAACTTGAAGGAAAAATCCTATCTAATGATGGTGATACACTTATATTTTGGTTCATCCACTCAAATTGAGCTTCTAAAAACACTGATTAGACAAGAAAACATTGAATCTTCAACTCCAAATGATTTCTATGCATAAGTATTTCATGAAAAAGATTTTATTTGGTGATCAAAGCTTGAGGGAAATGATGGAATAACCCTGATTCAAGGCACTAACCAACCACTTATATCCGCAGTAACTTCAGCGAAAAGACATTAAACACAGAACATGACCTGCATAATCTGATCAGTTAGTAACTAGGTAAGATTCAAGACTTGACAAGGAAGAAAATTCTATTACTTATGCAAATCACTGACATAAATACACTATACCAGCACCCTGGAATCTGAAAGCAGTCTTATTTATTTGAAAAAGGTTACAAAACTCAATCTTTGACAGAGTCTTGTCTTGCCAAAAGAGGGATATTATTCAAGGCTGAAAAGCCAACTTATATAGAAAAATCATACAAAAGCCAAGAAGTTGGCGTTGAAAATAGAAGAGGAGATCAACTCCCACATTACCCCAAGTCCAACTTGAGCTATCCGAAACTAACCAAGCCTTCGAGTAATATCCTTTTGTCTTCTCTCTTGCATGAAAAGCTCTTTGGTGTTGGAAAAGAATGGTAAGCCCATTTCATAATCCTTATTTAGAATAAAGATTAAATTTTTCAAATGTGCATGGATCTTTAAACACTCAATTCTCTTCATGCATGATGCTATGCCAATCCTTAGATGAAGAACCTCAGTTTGAACAAGAGTTGAAAACGTTGAAAGGCTTCAATTAAGATAAACAAGAGTGCATGTAAGGCCTGTCAACTAGTCAACCAAAGTGCAAGACTAGTCAACTCCAACTCACTCCATTTTGCATGAAAAGGCTCTTGAAACAAAAGCATGCATGAAATTCCATGTTGGCATAGAAGGGATGAGGTGGGCCCAAGTTTGACAAGTCAAACTGTCTTGCATGGACTGCTACGCCAATAGCCAAAGAAGAAAATGCCTCTTGATTGAACTTGGAGCTGAGTTGGATCATTGAATGCATGAGATGACTAGGAGATAAGCATGAATTCAACAAACAGTCAATTGTAGCTTTGAACAATCAACTATAGATAGCCTTTGCTTGCATGGAAAATGACCTTGATGAATGAGAGGTGCATTGAAAACTGCAAGAGAACAACAAATACATGGCGTAGAAACTCATATTGAATTCCTTGTTAGCTTATTTCAACGCCAAACCCAACTTAGCCTTTTTGAACAATTAGGTCAACTAGACTAGTTAAGCCAAAAAGGTCTAGTTTGCAAACTTGGACACCATGAAACCTGCAACAAAATCCATGAAACCTCTAGACTAGAAGCTCTTTTAGGAAGTGATTGTAGGATGATAGTTGGGTTGGTTGTAGGTGTCATTTGTTTTCAACTGTTTGTCCTTGCTTCGCTTAGGCTTGAGGCCCTTTCCCTTATGCACTTTCCTGTGGACATTTTCCTTTGGCTTGTCTTTTGGACCTTTCTTCGACATTTCTGCAATGAACTTTTCCGTTGGAATTGGTCTTCGGGATTTTCCTCTTGGACAATTTGTTTGGGCTCTTTGTCTTAGACTTTTCCTTTGGCATGTATTCCCTTAGGCATTTGTTCTCGTTCTTTCCCTTGGAATTGTTTCGGGCCTGTCTATTTCTTGCGGACAATTTGTCTGAGACTTTTCCTTTCAGGTTTAAAGTCCAAAGGTTTATCTCCTTGTTTATTTCCTTTGGACAAAAAGTACGAAAGAATTCATGTCCTTGGAACTTTTGTAAGGTGCCCTTTGGGCTTTTGACAAGCCCTTTTGCCTTTATGAAATGTGCCCTTCGGACTTTTTGAAAAGTCCTTTCGGGATTTTTGTTTTGAACTCTCCGAAGGGAAAGTACCCTTCGGAGTTTTGAAATGTGCCCCTGAAGATGCCCTTCGGGCTTTATGAAAATGAACTTTGGCAAAGTTGAAATAGTCTCTTTCGGCTTTTGAATGAACCCCTTTTTCGAAGGGCTTTTTGTAAAGGACCTTTCGGAAATCTGAAAATGCCCTTTTGCCTTTATGAAATGTGCCCTTCGGACTTTTTTGAAAAGTCCTTTTGGGATTTTTGTTTTGGTCCACTCGTCCCTTCGAAAGACCCTTTTTCTTTTGAAAATACCTTTAGGCTTCATGAAAATGCCCTTCGGGCTTTTGGAAATGAACTTCAGAATTCCAACAAGTGACCCTTCGGAACTTTTGTAATGGTCTCTTGCCCTTTAGAAAAATTGAAAAGAACTTTCGAAAAAGTTGCAAGAGACCTTCAAGATCTTTGAAATTGACTCTCGGACTTTTTGGAAAGTGCACTTCGGAATTTCGCAATAGACCCTCCGGAAAAGTTGAAACGGACCCTCGAAACTTTTTGGAATGGACTTTTTCGAAGGAAAGAACCCTTTGGGAAAGTTGTAAAGGACTTTTCCGAAGGAAAAGAACCATTCGGAAAAGTTGTAAAGGACTTTTTCAAAGGAAAAGAACCCCTCGAAAAAGTTGGTGTCATTTCTCCGAGAAAATTTCTTTCGGCTTTTTGAAAACGTTCCTTTAGGAAAATTGAAATTGACCTTTTGGGGAAATTGCTTTGGACAAAATGTCCGAAACAATTCCCTGTCTTGAACAAAAAACGCCGAAACAAAAACTCCCGAAAGAAATAAGCATTGTACTTTTGCCGTAGGTTTTTGGTGGAAAACTTCTGCCAAAGGAAAACTGAATGCTAACACTTGGCCCGAAAGTTAAAGATGTGTAAACTTTGGCTTCTTCTGGACCTGCTTGGATCCTTGCACTTGCAATGTTGAGCTTGCTCATAGCCATCTAATCCATCCATGAATTGGGACCCTGCTCATCTGTTTCTGTCTAGGCAAAAACTTGGTATGTGGGCCAAAATGGCCAACAATTCTGGCGACTTGCAGGGAAGCATGCCCTCTATGCTTGGAGAACTCAAACCATATACATGATATTTGAATTTACAAAGAAATGATAGATTTGATCCATGATTGCAAATTCTCTTTTAACCTAGAAAGGACAACCTTCATCCCTCAAAATAAGAAGGGAAACACACAAAACATGAAAACTAACTAAACAAAGCAAATGTGCAAACAAAGCACTTATTTGGGACAAAACAAAACAAAACTAATGTGCTAGATCAACACTTGGAGAAAAACAAACTAACTATGTACAAGGAGTTTTGCTGTTCAGTAGCAATGTTTTAGATGTATCCTATTGACTGGGATTGGAAGCTCCTGACCATGCATCTTTGCAAGCTGGAAGGCATTGTGGGATTTGCAGCTAGAGATTATGTATGGGCCACTCCAAAGAGAATAAAACTTTGTGCGTCTTCCTGATTTATATCTATCATCATTCCACTTGAGGACCAAATCTCTTTCTTTGAAACTTTGTGAAGAAGCTCCTTTGTCAAAAGCTTTCTTCACTTGTGCTTGATGAATCTCCATGGCTAGCATGGACTGATTTTTTATCTCGTCCAGCTCCATAAGCTCAGCATACCTGATCTCCATAGGCTCATTCTCCAACAACTCAAGGTGATGCATTAGTTCTAAAACAGAAAATTCAAGATAAATGGGTAACCTTGCTTCCTTACTATATACCAACTTGTATAGAGAGTTGGCTATTGATCTTTTGTAAGTGATCCTATCAGCCCATAGTGCTGACTTCAACTTGAGATGCCATGACCTCTAATTGTCTTCAATAGTCCTTATGATCCTCAATAGGTTCTTATTTGTAGATTCAGCGAGGCCATTGCCTTGTGGATAATAGTTCGATGAAGTGCTAAGATAAATTTCATGCTGGACAACCCATTGATTGATCCTAGATCCCACAAAAGTCATTGAATTATCAGAAATAATAGTTGAAGGAACTCCAAATCTAGTAAACAAACCTTCATAGAAATCTAAAACATTGGTTTTGTTTGCTTTTTTAAATGCTACTGCTTCTGTCCAACGTGTGAAGTAATCTGTAGTAGTGAGAATCCATTTATGTCTTGAACTTGAAGGAAGATTTATGAGACCAATAAAGTACAATCCCCATTGGACAAAGGGCTGATCCACCGCAATTGGTTGAAGAGGTAATGCTGCAAGTATCACTTTTCCTACAAACATAGCACACTGTTTGCACTTTCTAACCCATGCATGGCAATCACCAAATATATTAGGCCAATAGTACCCACCTCTCATGATTTTAAGGGCTGTAGTTCTTGCGGAAAAATGTCCTCTACCATGTCCATCGTAGAATCTTTCAAGCAATCTCTGAGTTTGGCTTGGCTGTATACATCTTAGCAACATGCCATTGATATCTTTTTTGAACAAAACATCATCAATAAGCAAAATAGAATTGAGTGCAACCTGAAATCTTCTTTTTGAAGCACTTAGATGAGAGGGATAAATACCGTCTTGGAGATAGCTTACCAAGTCATGAAATCAATTAGAAGGTGAGGTATGATCAGCGACAACCTCTTCATCATTTGACACCAAAACAACTTCATTAGTCTCTTGCAAGTCTTGAGTTAGATTCTCACAAAGTCATTTGTCTCTAATTAGCGTTTTGACCTTAATTTTCACATCATACTCTATTACCTTGATTATCCAACCAACTCTCTTCTCATTTATATCTTTGTTCAAAAGGAACTCTTTGATGCTTGGGTGAGGAACCATTAAGTGTATCTTATTGTTAGACAACAAGTATATAAACTTTTTAAGAGACCTTATAACTAAAAGTACATGTTTCTCAACAAAAGAGTACCTTGTTTCATACTCTTCCAAGCTTTGACTGAAGAAAGCTATTGGTTGCTCCAATGCCTCGTAATTTTGTTGCATAAGAATTCCTGAAATGGTGTCATTGTTAGCATATGTATACAAAATGAAATCTTTTGTGAAATTTGGATTTATAAGTGTAGGAGCACTAGATATGGCCTTTTTAATATCTTTAAAACCTTTTACTCCTTTGGACAAGCTGAAGCTCTGATTCTTTTTTAGCATGGCTATAAGTGGCTTAGTTAAAATGACAAAATCTAAAATATATCTCCTTATGAAGTTGATTTTTCCATATAAGCTTTGCATAGCTTTTTTGTATTTAGGTAAGGAGAATGCAAGAATGGAGTCTACCCTTTAAGAATATATGTTTAAACCATGTCCAAGAAGCTTACTTTTATGAATTGAGAAGACACACTTTTTGGGATTTAGAGATACCTCAAATTGCCTACACCTTTCGAACACTTGCTTGAGATGAACCATGTAATCACTTGCATTCTTTGAAAACACTATTATATCATCCAAATAAACAAGTACAAACTTGTTAAGAAGGCCTTGGAATGCCATATCCATGGCTCTCTGAAGGTTGCTCCAGCATTAGATAAATCAAATGGCATCTTTCTGTATGCAAATATCCCCCACTTGGTTGTGAAGACTGTCTTAAATTGGTCCTCTTCTTTGACCAAAATCTGATTGTAGCCACTATATCCATCCAACAAAGAAAACGTCTTTCAACCTGCAACAAGTTGTAAAATTTGTTCCATTGATGGCAATGGATAGTGATTTTTAAGTGAAGCCCTATTCAAATCACAGAAGTCAACACACAATCTAATCTCGCCATTCTTCCGTACCGGAACAGGATTTGCCATCCAAGTTGAGTGCTTGATTGGAAATATAATAGCTGACTCTATGAGCTTGTGAAGCTCAGCTCTCATCAAAGGCTCAAGCTTAGGATTAGTGGGCCTTTGTCTTTGTCTCACTGGTTTAGTTTCAGCCTCTAACTCAATGGTGTGTTGAGTTAAACTTGGGTCAAATCCCTCAGATCACTATATTGCCATGCAAATATATTAGCAAAACTTGTGCATAACTCAATGAAAGCTTCTTTTTGTGGAGTGCATACCTTACCCAACTTCAAAATCTTACTAACTGCAATCCCTACATTGGCATAGTGCTCTTCCTTTGTTGACAAGGATAACTTTTGTTTTCTTAACTCATCATCACCATTGAAAATGTTCTCAAGTGTGACCAATCTCTTGGGCAACTTATTTATTTCTAGTTGCACAACCTGATTATCATACTGCTGCAAATACTTTGATTGGTTTCTTGAAGAGAACTCAGCGTCCTCTTGCAAGAATCTCACAATTTGATTGTCATCTTCGAACACTTGCCAATTCTCATGATTATATGGAACATAAGGCCTTACAACCACCTTTATATGTCACTGAATTTTCTCACTTTTGGTATCAGTTGGGATACTAAATTGTGATCCAATGTCAACCAACCTATCTGCGTGTTTTTTCTCACCTCTTGGTATTCCCTGAATGTTAAAAGCTTAAAAATCTTCAAGTAAGTCCCATATTCTATGCTTGTAAGACTGAAGTAACAAATTTTTGCATACATTTAAACCTCTTGGTAAACTATAAGTTCACTATCACCAAAAACCTGCAAGGTGTTGACTTTCATCTTTCTAGCCCACTGCAAACCGTGAACTAGTGCCTCATATTCTGCAACATTGTTTGAACAACCAAACTGAAACTTAATAAAAGAGAAATACCTTTGCTTTGTTGGAGAAACCAACATCATTCCAACACTGGTACCATGTTTATTCTTTGATCCATCAAAGTATAATTGCCACAAACCTTCACTAAACTCATCATCTTTGACCATGGCTGAAATTGATGCATTATTCTCATGAAGGCAATACATACAAATTCCTTCAATCAACTTATAAGGATCATGCTTATGCAAGGTGGAAGCCCACTCATCAAGAAATAAATATGGAATTCCATCCAAAGGTGATCCATCTTCTACTTCACTAGCTTCTAGTACATCATCCAAGATGATACAATTAGTGTTCACAACACTTGGCATATATGGCTCCATATAGAAAGGTGCAATAGGTTCAGAATGAATTGTTACTTTGGTACCATACCTGGTTCTGAACATCAAATAAGTCCAATCAGCTGATAAATATGCCTCAATCTTTGAGGTGAAGTCCCTTGAAATACACATAGCAAAGTAAGGAGACAAGTCTACCACAACATCCTGTTGAATAGTAACATTGGGACAAGCATGTAATATCAATTTCAGATCTTTGATGATGCCTACTGTCTTTGTTGGTGACCCATCCAGTTGCAATACCCCCTTAGTATTTGATTCATAAACAAGGCCAAGCTTGTCTGTAATCTGTTTAGGCATGATTGTACTACTAGCTCCACTATCCACCATACAGTTATGAACTAAAGTATCATCTACTATCAAAGAAAGGTAGAAAGGAGTTTTATTTGTTTTTACTTTAGTTCTGTCCACCTTTGCCATGTTTACTTGCTGTACTTGTTGCTTAATATGTTGATTTGAATTAGTTAAGACGACACTTTCTTTCTCAACCAGTTTTGGAGACAATTTGAGAGCTGAAAGCTCTTGGATGAGCATATCTTTTTGTCCTGGAATGGAAAGAGAATCCCACATGCTAATGATGATATTAGACTTCTTCATTTGATCAAACTATATTGAAATGAGATTTACTAACCTTTGGTTGCACTTTTTGAAGCACTCGATGTTCACGAACTAGAGGTAGTTGATGAACTTTACTAAGCTCTATATTCTGATTTTTCTGAGTTGGAGGGATAGAAAATTGTTCTTTTGTACTCTTAGAAACAACATTAGGAGTACTTGAAGCCTTTGTCACCTCCTACAGCTCATCAATGGCTCTTCTTTTAGCTCTAATTACAACTGCAACTTTACCACTTAAATTGTTAATTTCAACACCCTGAGTGAAAGCAACATGATCATCTACTTGCCCATTTACATTAATGGCATCATGTTGCCCTTGAACTTGTTGGGTCTCTCCTCGTGATGCCAAACTTGTATCTTGGCACTGACCTCCTTGAAAAAAAAGAACTTTTCTTGTGTCATTTGTGGCATAGTGATGATTTGTGATACCAAAGCTTGGTTTTGAGCATCATTTAGATTTGAGGACTACCAATCTGAAACCTGCATCAAGTTGTTTTGAGGGGCGGTGAGAACAATGACCTTTGAAGTGGAAGGAGCATTAGGATCAATGGGAACATATGGCTTAGTTGGAGTTATGGCTCCTTGTGCTTGATAATGTGGTCTATTCTCTCTGAAACCTTGATAAGGAGGCCTTTGATCTTTGAAGGACTGATAGGTGGTCTGATTTTGTTGCTGATAGGGCCTACTAGTCCGAATTTTTTGTCTCTTGAGTTGCACTATTTCATTCCCAAAGGGTTGTAGCAAACTTTTCAACTCTCCTATCTCACTAGCTTGACTAGTAGGGGTTGCAATTTGAGCTTGAGGTGATGGAATAGGAGCTAAGGATGGAACTTGAGGAATTTGAGGGGCTGGTATAGAATTCAATTCTGGAAATATAGGCATTGGAGGCCTTGGAGAAAGCTTACTAGCGTGTATCAAACTATTCTCTGCCCTTATTGCAACTTCATAAGTATCTGGTAGGGTAGTACCACCCATCGATTGTATCATCACACTAATGTCAGAGTTAAGGGCTTTCAAATAATACATAAATGCATATTCAGGGGATGGTCTAATCAACACAAGTATCCTGATCCATGTCTTTTGGAATCTGAGATTAAAATCAGACATGAACTCATGAGGAGCTTTGTTTATGGCAGTTAATTGTTCAATCAAAGATAGATGATCAGATTTATCCTCAAATTACTTAAGGCTGCACCCAATTCATCCCAGGTAGAAATGGAATTTAGCGGAAGGTTTCTCTACCACTGCAATGCTTTTCCTTTGAAGGAAACAACAAACAATCTAATAGCAACATTATCCTCAACATCATTATGGAGTGAACAGAGGTTAGCTACATCTTAGATATGCTCAATAGGGGTTATTTGATTTTCTTCTGAGAAGAATGGGATGCTCTTGAGGGCAGATACAAGAATGTCATCAAACTGGGCTACCTCTATTGAATGGAACAAACTTTATTTCTGATGGCCATTTGGAAAGTGAGGATTGTAGTGTTTAAAACAATAGGATAACCAAGAGACGAATATTCCTTTTGAGGATATGGCTTTGCCCTCCTAAACCTTGATCTCTTATATGATATAAATTCAAAAGGAATACCTGTACTTGCTAACCTTGTGATAACCTTTGACATAAATGAATCACCTGAATGATGCTATGAGCTCTGCAATTGGATCTTGTTGATAATGAATATCTTTTTCTGCTGCAAAACTTCTTCATATATGCAAATAATTTCTTCGATGTCCCACTGGGCGTGCCAAAAACTTTTGTCAATCAGACTCGCACCTTTGTGAAGGTAGTTTTGGGCCTTCACAGTCTGCTGAAACATGAAAACAATCCTAGGCTATGGGTGGCCTATTCAGCGGATTGAGTCTCTAGATTCTAAGGGCTAGCTCCCTTTGATGTATCAATTAGGATCTTTATTCTACGCTACAAACTATCAAGAAAAGGAAAAAAATGGAAACTTGAAGTAAAAATCCTATTTAATGATGTTGATACACCTATATTTTGGTTCATCCACTCAAATTGAGCTTCTAAAAACACTGATTAGACAAGAAAAGACTGAATTTTCAACTCCAGATGACTCCTATGCATAAGTATTTCATGAAAATGATTTATCTGGTGATCAAAGCTTGAGGAAAATGATGGAACATCCCTGATTCAAGGCACTAATCAGCCACTTATATCTGTTGTAACTTCAGCCAAAAGACACTAAACACAGAACATGATCTGCATAATCTGATCAGCTAGTAACTAGGTAAGAATCAAGACTTGACAAGGAAGAAAATTCTATCACTTATGCAAATCACTAACATAAATACACTATACCAGCACCCTGGAAACTGAAGCAGTCCTTCTATTTATCTGAAAAAGGTTATAAAACTCAATCTTTGGTAGAGTCTTGTCTTGCCAAAAAAGGGATATTATTCAAGGCTAAAAAGCCAACTTATATAGAAAAATCGTACAAAAGCCTAGAGGTTGGCACTGAAAATAGAAGAGGAGATCAACTCCCACATTACCCCAAGTCCAACTTGAGCTATCCGAAAATAACCAAGCCTTCCAATAATATCTTTTTGTCTTCTGTCTTGCACGAAAAGCTCTTTGGCGTTGGAAAATAATGGTAAGCCCATTTCATAATCCTTATTTAGAATAAAGATTAAATTCTTCAAATGTGCATGGATCTTTGGACACTCAATTCTCTTCATGCATGATGCTACGCCAATCCTTAGATGAAGAACCTCATTTTGAACAAGAGTTGAAAACGTTGAAAGCCTTCAATTAAGATAAACAAGAGTGCATGCAAGACCTATCAACTAGTCAACCAAAGTGCAAGACTAGTCAACTCCAACTCACTCCATTTTGCATGACAAGACTCTTGAAATAGAAGCATGTATAAAATTCCATGTTGGCGTAGAAGGGATGAGGTGGGCCCAAGTTTGACAAGTCAAACTGTTTTGCATGGAATGCTACGTCAATAGCTAAAGAAGAAAATGCCTCTTGATTGAACTTGGAGCTGAGTTGGATCATTGAATGCATGAGATGACTAGGAGATAAGCATGAATTCAACAAACAATCAACTATAGATAGCCTTTGCTTGCATGGAAAATGACCTTGATGAATGAGAGGTGCATTGAAAACTCCAAGAGAACAACAAATACATGGCGTAGAAACTCAGATTGAACTCCTTGTTAGCTTATTTCAACGTCAAACCCAACTTAGCCCTTTTGAACAATTAGGTCAACTAGACTAGTTAAGCCAAAAAGGTCTAGTTTGCAAACTTGGACACCATGAAACCTGCAACAGAATCCATGAAACCTCTAGACTAGAAGCTCTTTTAGGAAGTGATTGTAGGATGATAGTTGGGTTGGTTGTAGGTGTCATTTGTTTTCAACTGTTTGTCCTTGCTTCGCGTACGCTTGAGGCCCTTTCCCTTATGCACTTTCTTGCGGACATTTTCCTTTGGCTTGTCTTTCGGACCTTTCTTCGGCATTTTCGCAATGAACTTTTCTGTTGGAATTGGTCTGCGGGATTTTCCTCTCGGAAAATTTGTTTGGGCTCTTTGTCTTGGACTTTTCCTCTGGCATGTATTCCCTTGGGCATTTGTTCTCATTCTTTCCCTTGGAATTGTTTCGGCCCTGTCTATTTCTTGCGGACAATTTGTTCGAGATTTTTCCTTTCAGGCTTAAAGTCCAAAGGCTTATCTACTTGTTTATTTCTTTCGGACA
This sequence comes from Torreya grandis, assembly GCA_037957365.1. NCBI lineage: Eukaryota > Viridiplantae > Streptophyta > Pinopsida > Cupressales > Taxaceae > Torreya > Torreya grandis. Next base: position 1,409,017 of record JARHVA010002470.1, on the reverse strand, counting down.
AAAAGTCCGAAGGAATTCTTTCGGAACCTCGTCTCTTCATTTCCTTCGGACAAAAAGTCCGAAGGAATTCATGTCTTCGGAACTTTTGCAAATTGCCCTTCGGGCTTTTGACAAGCCCTTTTGCCTTTATGAAATGTGCCCTTCGGACTTTTTGAAAAGTCCTTTCGGGATTTTTGTTTTGAACTCTCCGAAGGGAATGTACCCTTTGGAGTTTTGAAATGTGCCCCTAAAGATGCCCTTCGGGCTTTATGAAAATGAACTTTGGCAAAGTTGAAATGGTCCCTTTCGGCTTTTGAATGAACCCCTTTTTCGAAGGGCTTTTTGTAAAGGACTTTTCAAAAATCTGAAAATGCCCTTTTACCTTTATGAAATGTGCCCTTCGGACCTCTTTGAAAAGTCCTTTCGGGATTTTTGTTTCGGTCCACTCGTCCCTTTGAAAGACCCTTTTTCTTTTGAAAATACCGTTAGGCTTCATGAAAATGCCCTTCGGGCTTTTGGAAATGAACTTCGGAATTTCGACAAGTGACCTTTCGAAACTTTTGTAATGGTCTCTTGCCCTTAAGGAAAATTGAAAAGGACTTTCGGAAAAGTTGCAAGGGACCTTTGGGATCTTTGAAATTGACTTTTAGACTTTTTGGAAAGTGCCCTTCGGAATTTTGCAACAAACCCTTCTGAAAAGTTGAAACTAACCCTCAGAACTTTTTGGAATAGACTTTTCTAAAGGAAAAGAATCCTTCAAGAAAGTTGTAAAGGACTTTTCCGAAGGAATTGAACCCTTCGGGAAAGTTGTAAAGGACTTTTTTGAAGGAAAAAAACCCTTCGGAAAAGTTTAAATGTCATTTCTCCGAGAAAATTCCTTTTGGCCTTTTGAAAATGTTTGTTCAGGAAAATTGAAATTGACCTTTCGAGGAAATTGCTTCGGACAAAATGTCCGAAACAATTCCCTGTACTTGAATAAAAAAGGTCGAAACAAAAACTCCCGAAAGAATTCCTCCTGAAAGAAATAAGCGTTGTACTTTTGCCACGTGTTTTTTGTGGAAAACTTCTGCCAAAGGAAAATTGAATGCTAACACTTGGCTCGAAATTTAAAGATGTGTAAACTTTGGCTTCTTTTGGACCTTCTTGGATCCCTCCACTTGCAATGTTGAGCCTGCTCATAGCCACCTGATCCATCCATGAACTGAGACCTTGCTCATCTGTCTCTGTCTAGGCAGAAACTTGGTATGTGGGCCAAAATGACCAGAAGGACACTAAATGCATTTCCATCTAGAGAGAACGAAAGGTTGCTCATCACCATACCATATGACATCATTAGGAAAGGCCCTAGTCAAACCCAAGCCCAAGGGATCCAATAATCCACAAGCCACCACATAGGATAGAATAAACATGTCAACATAAGACACCAACATAAAGGTATACCAAACCGACCATTGCTAAATTAGGACAAGGAGGAGCTAAATTTAGTGGGAGTCTAATATGGCCAATCCACCAATCAAATAAGAAAAACACAATACCCCAAATAACTATGGTAACCCTCCTATGGTTACCCACATCATGGGGGGAGGAATATCCATGAAAACCATGCTACTAATAAGCACCAATAATCGCCATATCTTTAAGCAAATGCAACCACCAATAAATTACAATTCCCAAAGTTAGGGGGAGCTAGCAAGCAACTTGTTAACCAAGTCCTGAACTCCAACCCAAGTCACCAAGAAAACCACATCCATCGTAAAAGAAAGTAGATCCAGCATGCAACTTTGTACAAGCCCCAGGCTCCCTTATATGCATATATCCTCTCCCTAAACCCCCAAAACACAAGCCCAAGTGAGCCAAATTTTGGCAACATAATGATACAAGATTTTCTAATAAAAAACATAAAAAAATCAATGTAAACTTTCCAAATAAAGGCCATAAAGCCATAAAAGCCATAGAAACCCTCATGAAAATGCTTGCCAAGCTTTGCATGAAAGCCACACAAAACCAATAAATAAATGGTCGATAGAGCATAAACCAAGTTCAAAATAGTAGCAAAACTAGAGCAAGAAACCCTTTTCAAACTGATAAGCAAACATGTAAAGAAGCATGGCCATAGGTCTTACGTTCAAATCCACCATTTGACGTAGTTGCACCATAGGTTCTCCTAGTTTCTTTAGCTTCTCTAGTCTCTCTAGCTTCTTTCTAAAAATGGCAAAAATCCCATGCTTTGGGAAATTTTGCTCCTTTATAGAAATGACTAAAACATGTAGCCAATTAAGGGGTGGCATATGCCACCTCATTCGGTTTTACTTTCCTCTCTTAGATACCCTAATTCTTCTCTAGCTGATTTCTAGAACCTTCTAAGCCCTTTTCAAGCTTTATTAGGCTTCTAAAATTTACCTAAGCATACATATGGGAAACTCACTTCTAAACTCATGTCTAAACAAGGAAGCTTGCCCTACACAATTCCTAAAAATAGGCCTAAGAGAAAAATCCGAGTTTTCGTAAAAGGAAAGTTTTTGAATTCACAACCTTATCCACTAGCATGGGTCAAACACTCTAGATATGCAAGGGAACAACTACATAAGAGTGTAAAGGGACAAGAAGGGGGGGATTCCTACCTTGAACAATTAATAAGCAAGGGAACAATGACACTATGGAAAGACCACATTTAACCCCTAGGTCCAATTACAACTGGATATGCAACATGAACAAGGTGATGTGGCCTGTGGTGGAAATTCAATTATTGGACATATCCCTTTTATTTTGTTGGCTGAACCTGTATCCTACATGCTGATTGCACCCATCAATACACTCAATTGTGAGAGCATATAAGTAACTCATGTATATATGATAATCTGGTAATGGTGATCACATAAACACAAGCAACAAGTAATCCAACCCTCATCCACAAACCGACCAGTATAAATCACCAATGTCTCATCAAGAGCATAAATTACTAGTTCCATAGAAGAGAATTCAAGTCATAACCATAAGCAAGATGCATTTCGCATAATAGGTCATCCATGATAATGTCATCATATATTCACTTGAAACTCATGCTTATAAATGTAAACCATCTCAATGTGCCTCATACCCACATGACATCATATATTGAGTACCACATAATAAATTATGAGAACTACATAGTCTAGTAATGTCAGAAAAGGAATATAAGCAGTAACCACCTAGCATGAGAATGTTTGAACACAACAATAAGGCCACATTGGCATCACAACCCTGATAAAACTGCAACAATATCTAGATACAATCATGAAAGTAGTCTACTATAGTAAGAATAAAGAATGGGCCTCACATTCTCCTCCCATTATCTTGAATTCCTCTTGAAAGTCATTGAAAAAGGTGGGAAAGCCTACTTGCAACTGAGTTGCTTCCACCCAACTAGCAGATGTGTCGTTGTAATGGTCCCATATGTCTCTAACTTAGTGCAGGTCTCATCCCCAAAAAGCTAACCTCTGATGGCCAAAATATCAATGATCTTCAAATATAGCTACTCATTTGCCTCCGCTTGCAAAGCGGTTCAATCCAACACAAGAGATGCATACTACCTCTGAACAAAAACATAAAATACGTCATGGATATGCGACAAGGTAGGTGACAAAGCTGGACGACATGCAATTGGGCTGATCAACTCCAAAATCTCAAACAAACCCAGAAATCTAGGTGCAAGCTTAGTCTTTTCCGTAATGGATGGGGCTGTTATGGTGTCACACTCCCAAGAACACTTTGTCTCCAATCAAGAAGTGCCTTTCCAGCTTTTGGCATCAATGTACTTCTTCTGGCGATTTTGCACTTCAATAAGGCACTGCCTAACAAGAACAATCTGTTGCTCCATGCCCTACAACATGATAGGACCAAAATAAACACAATTGTGAAGACAATCCAGCTTTGTGGCTTCTTTCATGGTTTGCCATACAAAGTCTAATAAGGAGCCATGTCAATAGAGTTGTGATAACTTTTGTTATATGCAAACTCGACCAAGTAAACATAATCCTCGCAACAAGATTATTGATCCATCACATATATGTGAGACATTTCTTCTAACACCTGGTTCACTCGCTTTGTCTAGCCATCCGTCTAAGGGGTGATATGACATGTTGATGTCAAGCCAAGTCCCCAAGGCTTCGTGAAGAGTTGTCCAAAAACTAAAAGTATAGATGGGGTCTTTGTCGGAAATAATATTTTGAGGAATGTCGTGCAATCTAACAATGTCATCCAAGAATACCTTTACCACTATAGTGGCATTAGATGTGGTTTTGGTTGACAAGAAGTGGGCGACCTTAGTTAGCTTGTCGACTGTCACCATAATTGCATCATGCCAGTATGAAGAGGGAGGGAAGCTAACAATAAAATTTATATAAATCGTGTCCTAGTTCCACTTTGAATCTTGTGAGGGTGGGGAAGTTCAACTAGATGTTGATGATTGGTCTTGTACTTCTTTTGGTGATTTTGCACCTCATGAAGGCACTGCCTAACAAGAATAATCTGTCGCTTCTTGTCCTACAACATGATAGGACCAATAGAAACACAATTGTCAAGACAATCCCAACTCTATGTCTTCTTGCATGGTCTTCCATACAAAGCCTGATAAGGAGCAATGTCAATAGAGTTGCGATAACTTTTGTCATACACAAACTCAACCAAGTAGAGGTAATCCTCCCAATAGGATTATCGATCCATCACAAATGTGCAAAACATGTCTTCTAACACTTGGTTCACTCTCTATGTCTAGCCATATGTTTTAGGATGATATGATGTGCTGAAGTTAAGCAGAGTCCCCAAGGCTTCATGAAAATTTGTTCAAATTTATAAGTGTAGACGGGGTCTCGATCGGAAATAATATTTTGAGGAATGTTGTACAATCTAACAATATCATCCAAGAATATCTTTACCACCTCAATGGCATTATGTGTGGTTTCGGTCGGCGAGAAGTGGGTGACCTTAGTTAGCTTGTCGATTGTCACCATAATTGCATCATGCCAATACGAAGAGAGAGGGGGGCTAACAATAAAATTCGTATAAATTGTATCCCAGTTCTACTCTGGAATCTTGTGAGGATAAAGAAGTCCGACTAGATGTTGATGCTTGGCCTTGACTCTTTGGCACTCATAGCAACACATCACAAACTCTACAATGTCTTGCCACAATGCTGCCCAAAATTACAATATGGCAAGTTGACATGCATCTTCTTTATTCCAGGGTGTGTTGAATAGGGGCTTGATGAGCCTCCAACATCACCAAATTATGTAAATATCCTGCAACTAACACATAAATGCGCTCCTTGTGGTGTTTTAGACCATCAGGCTCAAGAGTATATCACCCAAGTTTTCCCTTAAGGGTCCTCTGCGACTCCAACATTTGTGGTACCTCCTAGAACAAATTGTACTCGAGAAGTCGCTCCAAAATCGTACCATTCAAATTCATCATGATCATCATTGATGCCAACAAATGACATCTCTTGCTCAAGGCATCCGAAACCACATTCTCTTTCCCTTTGATATGTTCAATATCAAAATCATATAAAGAGAAACTACATCCAACGCCATTGGCGGGCATTGAGATTAGGCTCTGTGAAAATATATTGCAAGCTCAAATGATCAGTGCTCAACAAGAATTGTCGTCCCAAGAGAAAATGACCCCATCTCAACAATGAATGAACAACTATGACTACACGTTCCAAGTCATGGGTGTGGTAGTGAAGCTCATAATCCTTAAACTTTTGTGACTTATAAGCCATCATACGGTTCTCTTGCATGAAGATGGCCCCCAAACACTCCAATGAAGCATTAGTCCAAACAACAAAATCCTTTTCAGGATTTAGTGTTGCGAGAATTAGAGCATTAGAGAGACACTCTTTTAGTGTTTGGAAGGCAGTTTCAAACTTTCTTGTTTGCTCGAACTTATGCCCTTTTCTATGAAGAGAAGTGATGGTATGGGTTATGCGAGAGAAACCCTGAACAAACCTCTTGTAGTACCATGCCAAACCCATGAAACTCCTCACCTTAATGAGGTTAGTGGGTGTAGGTCACTCCACCATGTCACGGATTTTCAAGGGATCTACTGAGATGCCCCCGCCAGAGATGATGTGTCCAAGGTACTAAACCTAAGACTTAAAGAAAGGACACTAGGCCAAATTGTCGTATGAACAATGCAACCTCAAGCACTCCAAGACCTTCCTCAAATACACTTCATGCTCTTTCTCAAATGGGAATAATTCAGAATGCCATCTAGGAAGGTCAACACAAAGTGATCTAAGTACATGCAAAACACGCCATTCATGAGGCTCGTAGACACGACTAGGGTCTTTGTTAGCCCAAATAAAACTACTGTGAATTCATAGTATTGTGTCTGGAACACATTCTTATGGATATTTGCATCTACAATCCACAACTAATGATAGTGTAACTTCAGGTCAATCATAGAGAACAATTTGGCTCCCTTCATTAGATCAAAAAGGTTGTCAATACTAGGCAACAAGTAATGGTTTGTCATCGTGGCCTTATTCAACTATCGTTAGTCAATGTACAAGCGAAGGGACCCCTCTTTATTTATGAAGATGACCAGTACTTTTGAAGGTGATACACCAAGATAGATGTGGCCCTTCTCTAACAATTCTTGCAATTGCACTTTGAGATCACTCAGTGCATGAATGGTCATCCTTTAAGGTGTTTTTGAAACTAACTCTACCCCCAATATGAAATCAATGGGAAAATCGATATCACACTATGGGGGTAAGCCAAGTAGCTCACTAGGGTGTTTCCTTTGGCTTTGCTCAGAGTGTAACAGTAAATACAAGAGCTCATATAGTCAGGGGAAAGCCCATTGTGTGCGATTCCTAGCTCTGGAATCAAACTTTGTGGTGGGCCAAACATAAATGGAAACCCGGGAAAGGGCTTGCCATAGGAAAAGATCATTGCATACATCAAAGAGCAAGAAGTAGATGCCATTGTTGGGCAAAGATCGAAGCATTATTTGAGAAATGAAAGATCTACATTTATTGAGCCACCTATTGATCCATCTTGTGCTAATGTGGTGACCCCATCACAACTATTTCTTTCTACACCCGTCGTGACCGCAGAGGAAGATTCACATCTTAGTCGCAAGAGAACAAAAGACTTAAGTCCATTGAAAATGGCATTCCATAATCAATCCAAGGACATAGTGGAGTCGAGCATTGCATATTGTGTTTATGCATGCAGGCTACCATTTAATGTTGTTAGATCACCATACTAGTAGGATGTGGTCAGATTATCAATGATGCCCCTAAAGGGTTCACCGACCTAGGGTATGAAAAGGTGTGCACTACCTTGTTCACAAAACAAAGAAACCATGTTGAAGATTCATTGAAGCCCATCAGAGATTCGTGGATCGAAATAGGGTGCCCATCGTTTTCGATAGATGGAAAAATATGACAAATAGGCCAATGATTAATGTGGTATAAAGGGGCAATGTTTTTTAGGGTTGTTGATTGCGAGGGACAAGTGAATGATTCATGATTCATTGTTGACATCCTGATAGAGTCCATTGAGATGGTTGGGCTTAAACCGTTGTCCAAGTTGTAATAGACAATGCAAAAAATTGCAACGTTGTGGGTATGTTGGTTGAGGCAAGGTATTGGCTTACATTTTGGACACCTTGTGTCATTCATTCCCTCAACCTTATTTTGCAAAATTTGGGAACCAAAATTGACTGGATCAAATAAGTTTATAAGGAGGCGAGTGAGATTCAAATATTTATAAGCAACTATCACATGTCCCAAGGCTTCTTCAAAGCATTCTTGAAGTTGCAGTTGTTGAAAGTAACTTTTTTTAAAAATCATTCATGAATCATGTATATTTTTAACATGTTGTAAGTTTATAATTTGTAGGATTTTTATTTTTGAATGTTTTTTTTTTAATTTTATTTGTTTTAATTTTGTATTAGGTTGTTGAGACGCGGTTTGCCTCACACACACTTGTCTTGAGATGAATTGTCAAGGTGTGTGAGGTGTTGAGCATCATGGTTATCAACAACCTTCGGAGTGTATGGAGGTAGGGAAACATTGAGAGGGCCACAAATGTGAAAAGGTGGATTCTTAATGATGTTCAGTGGGAACGTGTGGAGTTTTTTCTTAGTTTTACCGAGCCCATCATGAGTATGTTGAGATTTGTGGATATTGATCATCCATGTTTGGGTGAGATTTATGATGGAATCAACTCAATGATTGAAAAGAACAGGTCTATCATAAATGCTAAAAAACAAGATCTTACGGAGAGGTTCTTCAAGGAAGTGCAGTCGCATCTCATTGAAAGGTGGAACAAAATGACCACCCCATTGCATCTTCTTGCTTTTGTCTTGACTCCCAAATACTAAAATGTAGATATATTTTCTTTGCGTAGAAGGCTCGCACCATATGGGGATGTTGAGGTTAGTGAGGGATGTAAGGCGACATTCTCTAGACTCTTCCCCGATCCAAAAATAGAAGACATGCTTATGAGAGAGTGGGGGCATTTCATAACCTCCACAAGTGACTCCCCCAACACTCTTTGTGACAAGTGCAAAATGACGCTCATATGTGGTGGTACTTCCATGGGCAAGCATCTACCTACTTCTAGCCACTTGCAATAAAAATTCTATCACAAGTAAGTTTAAAAAAAAAAAAAAAAAACTCTACCTTTTTTTTCGATGTTTTGTTTTAATTTTTAACTTCTATAAATTTCAATTGACTTTGCGGCTTGCCTCCAAGTTCCTTCTCAGCTAGGAACTAGGGTACCTACACCTTTATCCACTCAATTAAGGGGAACAAGTTAGCAACAAAAAAGGTGGAGGATTTGGTCTATGTGCATTCCAACTTGCGTCTTCTTACACACAAACAAGATGATTACAAGGAAGGGGCAACAAAGTGTTGGGATGTGGACCCAAAGACTATTGACTTGGATGCCTCTGTTGCCTACCTTTCATTGCTTGACATGGAGCTGGATGGTGCTTCACATGACCTGCATAGTGGAATTGCTAGTGGGTGTCACTACTATTGCTTGTGGTTCTAATGAACTACATGATGATGGTCTCGATGAAGACATCGTAGCTGAAGACAAATATGAATATAGTGAATAATAAATATGCTGATTTGTCTTTATTTTTGTCCATACATTGTAACATTTGCACTATGTGCTTGTTATAAGACTAATCTAAGTTCGAGCATTGAATATTATGATATTTGGCATTGAATTATGAGTATGTTTTGTGGTTATTTAACTTATATTTTTAATTTTTTATATATTTTTTGTATGGCCATATCCAAATATGTATCCAAGCCCTAAAAAACAATCTTCGTATCCATGTATCCGATCCCTGTATTCGTACCCGTACCCATATCTGTATTGGCTACTTAGAATTTGTAAACTGTAATGTGTATTTTGAACATCTAATTTAGAAGTAGACAAAGGTAAACTTATAAAATAACAGTATAACTATATTCTATTCTGTTTTATTTTGCAAAAACTAGTGTATTTTTTGATATATATATATATATATATATATATATTTTACAGACGTATCCATGCCACATCATATCTCGGGTTCCTTGAAATGTGCCCTAACCAGTGCACATATATGTACCCCTATTGTGGTAGCTTAGTTCCCTACAGCTAACCAAACAACTCATAATTAATACGTGTTTGATATTTATTATTAATTTATTACCAGATTAATAATTGTGCATAGTATGTAATATATTTTACTCGTAAATAATATCCATCCATGTTAGGAGCTTGATTTGCCGCAACCATTATATGGATTCATTATTCTTTTTCTCTCCAACTATTTGCTAAGGAGTTGAACATTGCGGTGAACAAACACTAGTGCCTTTTTGTGCCAAGTGTTAGAGGTACAATCACTGAGAGGAGGGGGGGCAAGGGGGTGAATCAATGAGCCTAGATAATTCAACTTTAATTCCAAACTTTTCAAACTTTTAGTCAATTACCACCAGCATTTATGAAATATACACATCATTCATAGCAATGAACAAGAGAGACAATGCAAGATCAAACACATAACACATGACATATGTGGGAAACCTTCTTGGGGGAGAAAACACACTAGAACCTGCAATTGGACTACTGTCCTATAATAACAAGATCCAATTTAGACCAGCTACAAATGATCAAGGAACTACTATCGCTTAGTGAGATTACAATCCCACAAGGTCCTACCACACCTATCTAGCTGAGCTGCCACAACAACTAGATCTTTAACAAGTTTCACTTTGCAAGGAGGCTGCAACCCGCTTAGATGTTGAGCTGCTACAACAACACCTATGAACACATCCACCTTTGAAATGATGTCTTCAACACCTGATGATGGACCTCTATTTATCACTCTTAACTTTCGCTCATACTCAAACAACAAGAGCACTATTCTGCCAACAAAATTATGACCTACAGGTCATACAAATAGTTCTCAATTTGTTCTGCTCTTCAATTCATCCACAAGGCACCCACCTCTCCTTTGCTCCACAATTCACACACCCAAGCCTCTCTCAAATCTCACACAAGACTTCGACACATCTAGAAAGCAACACAGTTGGTTTCACCATTTGTAGAGCTATCATGATTATCAACATTTTGGTCGGCCATTAGGCATGCCTTAACCCTTAAGACATGTAACACACGAAGACATAGCGCAATACAATCTTCATAGGTCGGCGATAGCATCCATGGGTCACCTTTAAGCAGCTACACCTATCAAATAGGCCCTTGTAACCCTTATAGGTCTCATGGAGACCTATTCACCCATTTAGCACTTCATCGAGCAAAACAAGAACATAGGACCAATTTCAATTATATGGGTCCACTCCTTATGTCTCCTTCGACATCCTCAAATGATCATAGTCAACTCTGCTCACCTCTATGTATGCTTAAACAACTCAAATACTAAACTAGTGCACAGGAACATCATGAACGAATACACAATCAACTTCTTAAGCTTTGTTCATACTGTATACAAATGGTCAAACCTTCATAATGCACACAGATGGTCCTCATGGAGTCCACAACACTCCCCAATAGTTAATTCATCAAGAGACATCGAAATACCATCAGAACGAGCTCAAATATCCTTCTCGGGTCACTTGCAGAACACAGTTGAACACAGTCAACTTTGAATCATCATAACTTTGATTGTACACACTTTTAGATATTCAAATTTATATTTCCAGATGTGCCTTGGAGTCTTCTACAAGTTTGCTTTTTACAACATGAGCAAATTTTGCATAGATCGAAAGATATAGTCAAAATACAGAGCATCGATTTTTTTCTTTGCTAAATTCAAATATTCAAATGGAAACGGTCACATTTAAACCTCGGTCACTTTGCTTGCATCTCGTGTCCTTGCTGCTTAGATCAATCACACACTGCCGATCTTATTGTAAGGAACTTGACCTTTACCTTTTAGCGTTCATCGTTGGATCTTCATCTTGACTATTTGACTTAATGCACTCCGTCGATCTCCTGTACGTAGCTCGGTCTTTATCTCTGCTTGACGTTAAATATCGAACACTTGTCCTCATCTCGCTGCTTCCAAACATCTTGGAATGAACACACTCTATTGATCCTTTTGTAAGGAACTTGGATCTTTACTCAGTTTAAGCATCGAACACTTTGACCCATTTGACTTACTGCGCACTGTAGATCTAGATGTATGAACTCCCGCAAACCGCTTCTCAACGTGAAACATCAAACACTTGTCCTCATCTCGCAGCATCCTGACATCTTAGAGTAAATGCACTTCGTCGATGTTGCTCGAACTTTACCTTGTGCAAATTTGACTATGGGAACCTTGCTTATCTCCCTGGAAGGCCAAATTTACACAGTCATATCTTTTGTTTTTCTCACTCACAAGTTCTCAAATTTGAACCATATGATCTCCTCACATAGGAGAATCCAACCATGTGACAATCTACTCTTGGAACTCTCACATGTGTGAGATATAACGACATTAAAATGCTCACTCAGATTTTTCGGCCACTAACCCAACAATGTCAAGAATTGCCTGGAAGGCCAATTTTTCACATGGATATCTTTTGACGTGCTTCGATGCATGATCTAAAATTTAGCACAAACCAACTAGGCACAAAAATGAACAAACCCATATGATCAACTTCTCTTTAAACGTCCACACATGCGAGATATGCCATCACCAAACTGCTTACTTGGCTCTTTCTTGCTTCATGCAAATTTGGCTAAGTATGGGAAAACACTATCAAGCACTCGCATATCTTTTGACGCGCTTCAATGCATGATCTGAAATCTAGCGCAAATCAACTAAGCACTAATGTGATCACAATTATATGACCAACTCCCCCTGACTCATCCATACGTGGCAATGGTGACGTCATCAAATTGCCTACTCCGATTTTTTGCCATTGGACCCAAAATGTCTAGATGAAAACTATGGACTACTAGATGAATTCCACTTAGGCACACAAGCACTCAAAGCTTAGAAAACATATTAGAAACTTCTTGCACAACCTCAAATCACCATACTCATCTCTGAACAACTCTAACTATGCCAAAACTGAAGATCAATCGATCATACTTCAAGCATTCTAGGACAAGCACATTGCACACTTTGTCATTGATATTTTAAACTATCAAGGCACTTGATCTACTCACTTGGACACCTCCATGACATCATTGACAACCCAACAATCTCCTCCTTTGTGATTGATGTCAACAACCATTATATATAGCAATATACAACTCACCTTCCTTCTCTCTTGAAGCACTCTCACAATGGGAATCTTCTCCCCCTTTGACACAATGACAAAGTGGGCACCAACTAATCTCGAGGCCCTGAAAAGATCAACAACAGGAGAGGACCACCTCTGAAAGATGATACAAACTCCCCCTTACCTTGAGCCTACCTCTTCTTCCCTTGACAACTTCCTCTTGCTCCATGCCAACACTCTCTTCAACCAAACACTGCAACAAATGAAAAAAGAAAACACAAAACACTGAAATCTGATGAAACTCACTAAGAAACATCTGAGAGGGACCCCCCCAAAATTTCAGAGCAATTGCACTTCCTGAGCAGCTTTAGATCTCCACACACCATGAAGAACCACTACACATGTTTACTAGCCTTCTCTCTCAAGTTACCACAAGGACGACCGACAAAACTTCATGCCACTCACCAAACGGGAAAAATGCTCTCAACCAACCTGAGGACTCTCCATGAAACAAACATACCTTGCTCTTTTGGAGAAACTAAGCAAAAAACACTTTTCTTCACACTAGGCCTGTCTAGTCTCCTTGAAGCCCTACCTGGAACTTGCAGAGCCCACAACTTTCAGTACACACACTATCAAGACCGGAAACTTCATATCTGATGCACTCTCATATGCCCCCTCAAGCACACCAATTTGCATCACCAAGCTCATCCTCTGCAACATACTTCCTTCACAAACCTACTAGCCAATTAGCCCTCCATATTGACAAAAACTTGAATAATCTGAGAACCACAAACTTTCAAATCTCTGTGAAGTTTGATTTGACAATCCATTTGAGCCATTCAACCTATTAAGAAGCCTCAGACCTCAATTCCCAAGGCAAACCATTTTTCTAGGATAGCCCAAAACCTTAGAATCTCAAAACAAACAAGGTCAACAAACCTCCTTCTGATCAACACACACCTTTGAAACTTCTTGCACACCTGGAGACACCCATCACACTTATGGAGCAAGATTTGAGCCTTCACACTTTTGGGAGTCTTGACTTCTTATAACCCATTTTAGGCATGCTTGCCCGTAAGCCAAAAACTGAGGAAACCGAGAGCACTCAAAAATCTTTAATTTGCCTTCAACATACCTTTAGACCACAAAAACCCTTGGAGCACATCACAAAGAAGTACATAGACCTTTCTGAGCACCAAACTCTACTTGACATTGCATCAAACTCATTATACCTTCTAGAAACAACCATTCTAACCCTGCACAATAGCTCCTTTACAAACTGTTATCACTCTGGAGTGCACCTTGTTTGAAGATGTGCAAAGCACAACCTTACTCCAACTGATACAATTGGAACTTCTCTGAGCGTGGGCGACTCTTTGATGAGAAGAACCTCCAAAGAGGGATGGTTCTCTTTAGATTTTTTTTATGTTGTTTGGGTATGGGTACGGGTACGGGTACGGATACAGGGACGTCTCGGGTACGCAGGTATGTCATTTTTCAAAAACCTTGATTTGGATGTCATGGGTACGTCTGTGTATATATATATATATATATTGTATATTACTCATTTTTTTAGTAAAACACTTGAAACTCCATAGTGAAAATATTTGTCTATAAATGATAAAACACTTAAAAATATATAATATTCATTCATTCATTACTTCAAAGACAAGATGTACATTCAAATCTAGAATAAATCATCTCGATTGTCCACAAAATCATGAATGCCACTCGCATTATTTTTCAACTTTATCATTTACTGACACTTTCTCTCACAAGGGCTCATTGGTGCATTGAATCTCACGAGTGTATGCCTTAAGGGGTGCACAGGGAATGGGGTGGGATCGGCTTGTGGCACTCTGTGAGAGATATTCTCATACTATTCTATCACGCATACATCCCTTCATGCAGCCTTCATACCTCCTATGATGTCTCCTTGAAATCTTGAAACCCTGAAATATGGCTAAGTTTGAAACCCTGAAACCCTGGAATCTGACTAACTCTGAAATATGATAGGATCCTCCAAAACCTAGAATTTGCATTATAGCTCCTAGCAGTCCAAAACCCCTCTCAAACATCCAGTTTATTATACTAAAATGTTTATTTTATTAAAATTTTTATTTATATACTGTTGGGTTCGGACCATTTAGGGTTGCTTAGTTTTTAGGGTTTTTTTTTTAAGGATTTTTTGAGGTTTTTTAAAAAAAAAAATTTGCCATTTTTCTGCCAGAATCCCTCTGGCACGCCCGGAGACGTCCCGGGTACTCCCGGAGGCATCCGTGGCCGTGCCGGATGTTCCCGGTACGTCCACGGACGCCTCCGGGAGTACCCGAGGCGTCCCCGTGCCAGAGGCGTCTCCAAACAGGAGGCGCTGGGGGGGAGGGCATACCCCTGCAACGAAGGATTTTTTCAATAAACTTGACTACTGTGATTTTTGGGGTGAAAAGGGAGAAGGAAACTAAAAAGGAAAAAATAATTAAAAGGGGGTGATACACCTGAATTGTCAAAACCCTCTGAAGTTACTGAAATTAATGCACACATATGATCAAATGAAATCTATAATTTTGTCCTTAAGCATAAATATTTCAGATGAAGGGATGGAAACCTCTTCAAATGACATGCAAAAGGGTGAGAAAGGAAGAGATAAGTGAGGAAGGGACCTGCAAAAGGAGATAAATCTCACTTATACGTTGATGCACAATCAAATTACACACTATCTTTTGTCAAAAACTCAGATTCAGAATAATTTCTTTATTGATGACTGGTCCAGCTTATGATTTCTTCTTTCAAACTTCAAGTCCCCTTTTCAATGGCTTGACTAAGCCAATAAATAGACTATTCCAAACCCTGAAATAGCCTATGTGCAGTTCTAAAAGAGGAAAGGGTTAGTCTTGGTTAATTAACCAAGAGTTAACTCCTTTTTACAATATAGAATATTAAAAAAAAAACCTTTTGTTTACAAAAATGCATGCATTTTCAAACATTGGCGTAGAAAATAAGTGGTAAGGCCAAGTTTGAAAGATTAATCTTAAAATAAATAATACATTCTCCAAAATCTTCAAACATGCATGACCAAGGCTGGCATAGAGGTGTGGACAGTGGCCCTGTTGAAAGTCAACGTCTCCTTTGCATGGGAGATTATGCCAAAATTTCTAAATAAAGAACTCCATCTGGTTCGTTTGAAAGTTGAGCTGGGGAAAGAGATTCTCGTTGCATGGAAAACAAGGAAGATGTGCAATGAATTTGTCTAGTCAACTCCACTTGGATTGCTGGAACTGGAACGTTGAGAGCTTTGCAACGTGAGAAGAACACCAAGATTAGAAGTCGAGCTGAAACTGAGCTGGAACGTTTGGATGCATGTGGTTGACTAGTCAAACCATGGAGAAGCGTGACTTTAACAACCAGTCAATTGAAGTTTTGACCAGTCAACCGAAAATAGCATGTGCTTGCATGGATAAGGCTCTTCTGAGTGAGATACATTTAGACTGAATCGTTTGCTATTTTTGGGCATTCTGCTCTCAGTTCCCTTGTTCCTGTGCATGCATTTTCGTCGGATTTTATCTATTTATGGCTTTTCAACATGTGGACTTTATCTTTCCTTTAAAGATCTTCCTGTGTATTTTCCATTCATTCTCTTTAGGTTCCTTTCCTAGACCTTTGTCTATTCTCATCGGGCTTATTGCTGTGTTTTCTACTTGGTCTATCCACAGTCAAATTTCTCGCGGACAAAAAGTCCGTGGGAATTGTCTAAGACTTTCGTCTTTAGGCCTCCTTTCATTTCCTTCGGCATTTTTTTTCTGTGGACTTTTGTCTTGTCCAAGTCTTCTGAAGAAATCCTTCGGACAAATTGTCCATGTAAAATCTTCCATGCACTTTCATCTTTGGCTTGTGACTTTTCCGAAGAAATTCCTTTGGACAAATTGTTCGAAGGATTGCTTCGGACTTTTGTCCCTTCGAATGGTCCTTCAAAGTCCTCGGAATTTTTGCAAAGTGTTATGTTTTGGACTTTTTGTAATCGTCTTTCCTGAATGGCAGGTGCCCTTCGGGATTTTTGAAATTGTCCTCCGGAAGCTTAAAAATGACCCTTCGGCCTTAAAATGAGCCTTTCCGAAGGGCAGGTGCCCTTCGAAATTCTTGTCAATGACCCTTCCGAAGGGCACATGCCCTTCAGATTTTATGAAAGGGTACTTTTTCAAAGGGCACATACCCTTCAGAAAAAATGAAATGAACCATTCTTTTGAGAGAAGCCCGTCGAATTTTTTAAATGGCCTTTGAACTTTTCCCGAAGGGTACCTACCCTTTGGAATTTTTGAAATGATCCCTCCCAAAGGGCACATGCCCTTTGGGCTTTTTGAAAGAGTCCTTTGTCATTTTCCCGCCAAAGAACTACCCCTTTGAATTCTTTTGGACTTATTGTCCGACACTCTGGGTTTTCTGTCTCCTGATTTCCTTCGGACAAAAAGTCTGAAGGAAATCAACTCCTTCCCGAAGGGTACATGGCACTCGGATTTCTTCAAATGGTCATTTCCGAAGGGCAGGTGCCCTTTGGATTTTTGCAAAGTGTCCTATTCCTTGAGAAATGCCTTCGGGCTATTTGAAAAGTCCTTTGGATAGCCAAGTGACCGTTTCCTTTCCTTCGGACAAAAGTCCGAAGGAAATAAACCTTTGTAAATGATCATTGTGACATTCTTTTGGACTCTTTACAAAGTCCTTTGAAAACTCTTTCCCTCCAAGAAAATTGTCTCTCTTAACCCGAAACAATTCTTGCTTTTGCAAGCGAACCTGCAGGCTTGTAGCTTTATAACTGTATATGATATTTCGAAAAGGAGATATGGCCTTTGAACTTGCTTTAGGTGTCCTGCCCTTGAACGAACTGTATGCTCTATATGATGGCTGTAGAAGTTCAAAGAGAAGACTGTAGGAGACCTTTTCATGCACTTAGAAGCTAGCTTGTTTGCTTGAACGTAGATCTCCTTTTGATAATAAGCATTTGTCACTAAAACTTGACAAAGACCTTTCCTATTTCAACATATCATTCTTGTGAACAAAATTGATTATCATTGCTATAGGTCTTCATTATGACTGTATTTGGGTACTTGACTGCCTACATACCCCTTTTATCCATGCTTTGATAGTGCTAATTCCACAAGTTGATCAGCTGTAGGGATTTTGACTATTCTAGGGAAAGTTTGAATGATAAGGATAGTAATTTGGCCTTGACAAGACAAATAACTAATGCAAACCTCTGGAGCAAGCTCATGAACTTGTTACTCCCCCTTAACCAAAGACCTTCTAAGATCAACACAAGTCTCTGTTCAGATTGACAATATAACTTTGAGCACCTAAACTTGCTTCTCCACAAGAAAAATGTCTCCTAAGAAGCATAGGCAAAGACATCCTACTTCACAGTGTCCTAAAACAATGTGAAACCAAGAGTTGCCCACAATTCATATTCCTTCTCCTCTTTGGCCATCTGATATTTGTAGTTCTTCTTCTTAGGCTTAAGAGAAGCAACATGCTCAACCACTACAACATTCTCCTTTTCTTCTAGGATTGGATTGACAATACATGAAGACAACAAAGATTCATGACATACCTTTTCATCTGAATAATCCACCTTGCAATTTGGAACCACATCATTAAGCATAGACTATTGATGTTCTTTGCATGATAAATGCTCAGCAACAACAGGATGTTCACTTGGATCCATACACACCTTAGAACTAGTCTCAACCAGTATCTTGGTTTTCTCCTTGAGCTTGATCTCTTCATTCTCAACATGAGTAGACAATGAGACCTCTTGGCACTCTTCGACTTTTGTAGCTTTCTCAACCATATCAAATAGATTATTTGGACTTGCAGACTCATCATTACTTAACTTGTTTTCTCTATATGTTAACTTGCCTTCTTCCATGAACTCTAGGAGCCTGATTGAACTTATTTTGTCTTGTAGACCTTTGCTTGCAGAATCTAGCAATGTGACCTTTCTGTTCACAATTGTAGCACACCATACTCCTTGATGGAAACATAGTTTGTCTTACCGTGTTTGGACAAAAACTTGCAATATGTCTTTTGTCATGACAAACAAAACAACCTCTCCTTTTAGCAGAGGACTCACCTTGTCTAATCATATGTGGACAATGGTTTGCAAAGTGTTCCACCTCTGAAACTTCTTGCACACCTAGAGACACCCATCACACACTTTTGGACCAAGATTTGAGCCTTCACACCTTTGGGAGTCTTGGCTTCCTATAACCCATTAGGGACTAATATGATCACAACCACATGACCAACTCCTCGTGACTCATCCATACGTGACAACAGTGATGTCATCAAACGGCCTACTCGGATTTTTTGCCATTGGACCCAAAATGTCTAGATGAAAACTATGGATTACCAGATGAATTCTACTTATGCACACAAGCACTCAAAGCTTAGTAAACATCTTAGGAACCTTTTGCACATCCTCAAATCACCATACTCATCTCTGAACATCTCTAACCATGCCAAAACTGAAGATCAACCAATCATACTTCAAGCATACTAGGACAAACACATTGCACACTTTGTCATTGTCACTTTAGACTATCAAGGCACTTGATCCACTCACGTGGACACCTCCATGACATCATTGACAACTCTCAAATAATCTCCCCCTTTGTCATTGATGTGAACAACCATCATATATAGCAATATACAGTTCACCTCCTCTCTTGAAGCACTCTCACAATAGGAATCTTCTCCCCCTTTGACACAATGACAAAGTGGGCACCAACTAATCCTGAAGCTGGAAAAGGCCAACAACAGGAGAAGACCACCTAGGAAAGATGATACAAACTCCCCCTAACCTTGAGCCTACTTCTTCCCTTGACAACTTCGTCATGCTCCATGCCAACACTCTCTTCAACCAAGCACTGCAACAAATGAAGAAAGAAAACACAAAACACTGAAATTTGATGAAACTCACTAGGACACATCTGAGAGGGACTCCTAAGATTTCTGAGAACTTGCACCTCCTAAGCATCTTTAGATCTCCACACACCATGAAGAACCACCACATGCTTACTACCCTTCTCTCTCAAGCTACCACAAGGACCACCAACAAAACTTCATGCCACTCACCAAATAGGAAAAATGCTCTCAACCAACCTGAGAACTCTCCATGAAACTAACATACCTTGCTCTTTTGGAGAAACTGAGCAGAAAACACTCTTCTTCACACTAGGCTTGTCTAGTCTCCTTGTAGCCCTACCTAGAACTTGCAGAGCCCACAACATTCAGTAGACACATTAACAAGACCTGAAAGTTCATATTTTAAGCACTCAAATATGCTCCCTCAAGCACACCAATTTGCATCACCAAGCTCATCCTCTGCAACATAATTCCTTCACAAACCTACTAGCCAATTAGCCCTCTATATTGACAAAAACTTGAATAACTTGAGAACCACAAACCTTCAAATCTCTGTGAAGCTTGATTTGACAACCCATTTGGTCCGTTCAACCTATTAAGAAGCCTCAGACCTCAATTCACAAGGCACATCATTTTTCTTGGATAGCCCTAAATCTTAGAATCTCAAAACAAACAAGGTCAACAAACCTCCTTCTGGTCAACGCACACCTCTGAAACTTCTTGCACACCTAGAGACACCCGTCACACACTTTTGGACCAAGATTTGATCCTTCACACCTTTGGGAGTCTTGGCTTCTTATAACCCATTAGGGACTAATGTGATCACAACCATATGACCAACTCTTCGTGACTCATCCATACATGACAATAGTGATGTCATCAAACGGCCTACTCAGATTTTCTCAGATTTTTGCCATTGGACCCAAAATGTCTAGATGAAAACTATGGATTACCAGATGAATTCTACTTATGCACACAAGCACTCAAAGCTTAGTAAACATCTTAGGAACCTTTTGCACATCCTCAAATCACCATACTCATCTCTGAACATCTCTAACCATGCCAAAACTGAAGATCAACCAATCATACTTAAAGCATACTAGGACAAGCACATTGCACACTTTGTCATTGTCACTTTAGACTATCAAGGCACTTGATCCACTCACTTGGACACCTCCATGACATCATCGACAACTCTCCAACAATCTCCCCCTTTGTCATTGATGTGAACAACCATCATATATAGCAATATACAGTTCACCTCCTCTCTTGAAGCACTCTCACAATAAGAATCTTCTCCCCCTTTGACACAATGACAAAGTGGGCACCAACTAATCCTGAGGACCTGAAAAGCCAACAACAGGAGAGGACCACCTTGGAAAGATGATACGAACTCCCCCTAACCTTGAGCCTACTTCTTCCCTTGACAACTTCGTCATGCTCCATGCCAACACTCTCTTCAACCAAGCACTACAACAAAGGAAGAAAGAAAACACAAAACACTGAAATTTGATGAAACTCACTAGGACACATCTGAGAGGGACTCCTAAGATTTCTAAGAACTTGCACCTCCTGAGCATCTTTAGATCTCCACACACCATGAAGAACCACCACATGCTTACTACCCTTCTCTCTCAAGCTACCACAAGGACCACCAACAAAACTTCATGCCACTCACCAAATAGGAAAAATGCTCTCAACCAACCTGAGAACTCTCCATGAAACTAACATACCTTGCTCTTCTGGAGAAACTGAGCAAAAAACACTCCTCTTCACACTAGGCTTGTTTAGTCTCCTTGTAGCCCTACCTAGATCTTGCAGAGCCCACAACATTCAGTAGACACATTAAGAAGCCCTGAAAGTTCATATCTGAAGCACTCTCATATGCCCCCTCAAGCACACCAATTTGCATTACCAAGCTCATCCTCTGCAACATACTTCCTTCACAAACCTACTAGCCAATTAGCCCTCTATATTGACAAAAACTTGATTAACTCGAGAACCACAAACCTTCAAATCTCTGTGAAGCTTGATTTGACAACCCATTTGGCCCGTTCAACCTATTAAGAAGCCTCAGACCTCAATTCACAAGGCAAATCATTTTTCTTGCATAGCCCTAAACCTTAGAATCTCAAAACAAACAAGGTCAACAAACCTCCTTTTGGTCAACGCACACCTCTGAAATTGCTTGCACACCTAGAGACACCCATCACACACTTTTAGACCAAGATTTGAGCCTTCACACCTTTGGGAGTCTTGGCTTCCTATAACCCATTAGGGACTAATATGATCACAACCACATGACCAATTCCTCGTGACTCATCCATACGTGATAACAGTGATGTCATCAAACGGCCTACTCATATTTTTTGCCATTGGACCCAAAATATCTAGATGAAAACTATGGATTACCAGATGAATTCTACTTATGCACACAAGCACTCAAAGCTTAGTAAACATCTTAGGAACCTTTTCCACATCTTCAATCACTATACTGATCTCTGAACATCTCTAACCATGCCAAAACTGAAGATCAACTAATCATACTTCAAGCATACTAGGACAAGCACATTGCACACTTTGTCATTGTCACTTTAGACTATCAAGGCACTTGATCCACTCACCTGGACACCTCCATGACATCATTGACAACTCTCCAACAATCTCCCCCTTTGTCATTGATGTGAGCAACCATCATATATAGCAATATACAGTTCACCTCTCTTGAAGCACTCTCACAATAGGAATCTTCTCCCCCTTTGACACAATGACAAAGTGGGCACCAACTAACCCTGAGGCCCTGAAAAGGCCAACAACAGGGGAGGACCACCTTGGAAAGTGATACAAACTCCCCCTAACCTTGAGCCTACTTCTTCCCTTGACAACTTCGTCATGCTCCATGCCAACACTCTCTTCAACCAAGCACTGCAACAAATGAGGAAAGAAAACACAAAACACTGAAATTTGATGAAACTCACTAGGACACATCTGAGAGGGACTCCTAAGATTTCTAACAACTTGCACCTCCTGAGCATCTTTAGATCTCCACACACCATGAAGAACCACCACATGCTTACTACCCTTCTCTCTCAAGCTACCACAAGGACCACCAACAAAACTCCATGCCACTCACCAAATAGGAAAAATGCTCTCAACCAACTTGAGAACTCTCCATGAAACTAACATACCTTTTGCTCTTTTGGAGAAACTGAGCAAAAAACACTCTTCTTCACACTAGGCTTGTCTAGTCTCCTTGTAGCCCTACCTAGAACTTGCAGAGCCCACAACATTCAGTAGACACATTAAGAAGACCTGAAAGTTCATATCTGAAGCACTCTCATATGCCCCCTCAAGCACACCAATTTGCATCACCAAGTTCATCCTCTGCAACATACTTCCTTCACAAACCTACTAGCCAATTAGTCCTCTATATTGACAAAAACTTGAATAACTTGAGAACCACAAACCTTCAAATCTCTGTGAAGCTTGATTTGACAACCCATTTGGCCCGTTCAACCTATTAAGAAGCCTCAGACCTCAATTCACAAGGCAAATCATTTTTTTTGCATAGCCCTAAACTTTAGAATCTCAAAACAAACAAGGTCAACAAACCTCCTTCTAGTCAACGCACACCTCTGAAACTTCTTGCACACTTAGAGACATCCATCACACACTTTTGGACCAAGATTTGAGCCTTCACACCTTTGGGATTCTTGGCTTCCTATAACCCATTAGGGACTAATGTGATCACAACCATATAGCATTATTTACTCTCATGTCATAGGTAGTAAGGTTGCCATGCAATTGATCCATCTTCAACTGAGTAAGATCATTACTTTCTTCAATAGCAGATACTTTTGGATCAAACTTGACGAATAGAGACTGTAATACCTTTTGGACTACAATAGCCTCTTCAAGATTCTCTCCAAGACATCTGATGATGTTCACAGTCTCATCAACTCTCAGTAGAAAGGGTGCCACATAATCTTCTTCCTTCATCTTGAAACTTTCAAATTTGCTTTCTGTGAGTTTGCAACTTAGTAAGCTTGACCTTTGAATCTCTTTCATAAATGATCTGCATTTTGTCCCATATCTCTTTAGTAGATTTACAATGGATTACTTTGGTGAACTCAGTCTCTGTAAACCCACAAGTGATGGCATTCATTGCCTTAAAATTATTCTCAAACAACTTCTTGTCTACAACACTAGATGGAGTAGTAGGAGAAACATAACTATCCACAACAAGTTGCCATACATCAAACCCTAGGGACAAAATGTATGTCCTCATCCTTGCACTACAAAAAGCATAATTGGATCCATTGAACATCGGTGTTTACTTAGTAGAGAAACCTCCTTGATGACTACCCATATTGTACCTTGGATTACCTTCAAGTTGTCAAGTCTTTACGAAAGGACCTGCTCTAATACCAATTGTTAAAGGTACAATCACTGAGAAGGGGGGGTGAATCAATGAGCCTAGATAATTCAACTTCAATTCCAAACCTTTCAAACTCTTAGTCAATTACCACTAGCATTCATGAAGCATACACATCATTCATAGCAATGAACAAGAGAGACAATGCAAGATCAATCACATAACACATGACATATGTGGGAAACCCTCTTGAGGGAGAAAATCCACTGACCATGTAATTGGACTACTGTCCTATAATAACAAGATCCAATTTAGACCAGCTGCAACTGATCAAGGAACTACCATCCCATATTTAGTGAAATTGCAATCCCACAAGGTGCTACCACACTTGTCTAGTTGAGCTATCACAACAAATAGACCTTTAACAAGTTTCACCTTGCAAGTATGCTGCAACCTCCTTAGATGTTGAGCTGCGACAACACATATGAGCACATCCACCTTTGAAATGATGTCTTCAACCCCTGATGGTGGACCTTTGATTATCACTCTTCGCCTTCGCTCATACTCAAACAAGAGCACTTTTCTGCGAACAAAATTATGACCTACAGGTCATACAAACAGTTTTCAATCTGTTCTGCTCTACAACTCATCCACAGGGCACCCACCTCTCCATCGCTCCACAATTCACACACCCAAGCCTCTCTCAAATCTCACACAAATCTTCCACACATTTAGAAAGCAACACGGTTTCACCATTTGTAGAGCTATCATGATTATCAACATCTTGGTCGGCCATTAGGCATGCCTTAACACTTAAGGCATCTGACATACAAAGACACAACGCAATACAATCTTCATAGGTCGGCCATAGCATTTATGGGTCACCCTTAAGCAGCTACACCTATCAAATAGGCCCTTGTAGGTCTCATGGAGACTTATTCACCCATTTAGCACTTCATCGAGCAAAACAAGAACATAGGACCACTTTCAATTATATGGGTCCACTCTTTATGTCTCCTTCAACATCCTCAAATGATCACAGTCAACTCTGCTCACCTCTATGTATGCTCAAACAACTCAAATACTAACCTGGTGCACAGGAACATCATGAACGAATACACAGTCAACTTCTTAAGCTTTGTTCATACTGTATACAAATGGTCAAACCTTCATAATGCACACAGACAGTCCTCATGGAGTCTACAACACTCCCTAATAACTAATTCATCAAGAGACATCGAAATACCATCAGAATGAGCTCAAATATCCTTCTCGGGTCACTTGTAGAACACATTCAAACACACAGTCAACTTTGAACCATTATAACTTTGACTGTACACACTTTCAAATCTTCAAATTTATATTCCCAAATGCGCCTTGGAGTCCTCTACAAGTTTGCTTTTTACACCATGAATAAATTTTGCATAAATCAGAAGATATAGCCAAAATTTAGAGCACTGGTTTTTTCTTTGTTAAATTCACATATTCAAATGGAAACGATCACAATTAAGCCTTGGTCACTTTGCTCGCATCTCGTGCCCTCATTGCTTAGATCAATCATGCACCGTCAATCTTATTGTAAGGTACTCTACCTTTACCTTTTAGCGCTCATCGTTGGATCTTCATCTTGACTATTTGACATAATGCGCTCCGTCGATCTCTTGTATGTAGCTCGGTCGTTATCTCTGCTTGACGTTAAACATCAAACACTTGTCCTCGTCTCGTTGCTTCCAAACATCTTGGAATGAACACGCTCCATTGATCCCTTTTGTAAGGAACTCAATCTTTACTCAGTTTAAGCATCGAACACTTTGACCCATTTGACTTACTACGCACCGTAGATCTAGATGTACGAACTTGTGCGAACCGTTGACCCTTGGAAGCAGCTCGGTCTTTATCTCTGCTCAACGTTAAGCATCGAACACTTGTCCTCATCTCTCAATACCTTGACATCTTGGAGTAAATGCGCCTCGTCGATGTTGCTTGAACTTTACCTTGTGCAAATTTGACCAAGTATGGGAACCTTGCTTATCTGCCTCAAAGGCCAACTTTGCACAGTCATATCTTTTGCTTTGCTTACTCGCAAGTTCTCAAATTTGGACCATATGATCTTCTCACATAGGAGAATCTAACCATGTGACACTCTGCTCCTAGAACCGTCACACGTGTGAGATATAATGACCTTAAAATGTTCACTCATATTTTTCTGCCACAGAGCTAACAATGTCAAGAATTGCCTGAAAGGCCAACTTTGCACATGCATATCTTTTGACGTGCTTCGACGCATGATCTAAAATTTAGCGCAAATCAACTAGGCACAAAACTGAACAAACCCATATGATCAACTTCTCTTTAAATGTCCACACGTGTGAGATATGCCTTCACCAAATTGCTTACTCGACTCTTTCTTGCCTCATGCAAATTTGGCTAAATATGGGAATACACTATCAAACTGCCTGGGAGCCCAACTTTGCACTTGCATATTTTTTGACGCGCTTTGGCACATGATCTGAAATTTAGCGCAAATCAACTAAGGACTAATGTGATCACAACCATATGACCAACTCTCCCTGACTCATCCATACATGGCAATGGTGACATCATCAAACCGCCTACTCAGATTTTTTGCCATTGGACTCAAAATGTCTAGATTAAAACTATGGACTACCAGATGAATTCCACTTATGCACACAAACACTCAAAGCTTAGAAAACATCTTAGGAACCTCTTCTACATCTTCAAATTACCATACTCATCCCTGAACATCTTTAACCATGCCAAAACTAAAGGTCAACCAATCATACTTCAAGCATACTGGGACAAGCACATTGCACACTTTGTCATTGTCACTTTAGACTATCAAGGCACTTCATTGTCACTTTAGACTATCAAGGCACTTCACTGTCATTGTCACTTTAGACTATCAAGGCACTTCATCCACTCACCTGGACACCTCCATGACATCATCATGACATCATTGACAACTCTCCAACACCAAGCAGTTGCTCCTTTTGTTTATGTGCTTGAATATACTCCAGTTGTGCTTACCAAATCACATCAAATTTGGCTCAAAATAGAAACAGCATGCTCATGAAAGGCATCACTGACCCCACTAGAGGCCCTAAGCTTTTGGCATTAAAAAAATTCAGGGTGACATCTGGATGTCCCCCTTTGTTGAAGGGGTTGTGTCCCCTGCCTCTGGGATGTTCATATACATGGCACTAGCAGAAACTATATCAGCTTTGTTTTAGACTGAATGATTGCAATGCCTCTACCAAGGGAATCAATAAGCTGAAGGTCATCTAATTTCAGCCTTGGAGTTTCCTGTGCACTGCTTATACTTGTAGACGATTCCTTCTAATGGTCGAACCCAAAAGAGCATTCCAGCATTTGGATTTTTTACTTTTATATTCCCGTGCCAGCATGCACCTTTTCTTGCTGTCCTACTTATACTATGATTATTAAACCAATAGCATGAATTTTTCCTTGCCCGTTTATAAAAGCACAATCCAGAGATTTGCTGCCTTGCTCTGTCCTGCTGACAAAGACAAAGTGGAATTTCCAAGTTCCAGATGTTATTCAAGAGCATAAAGATGCTGTATATAGAGGGATTCTGTAAGACAGCTTCAAGGTGGTATTGCATAATAAACAGTAGATTACAATAGTATGGTGGAAAGATGGATGAGTACTGCACTGACATTTCCAGTTTATGAAATGGAATAAGCCTTCAAAGACAGCGTGAAGAAAATCAGTGGTTTGTTTCAGGTTTCCAATCCTAGTCAACTGAAAAAAATTAGTGCTTAGTTGTTGGAGAAATTGGGCTACCTTTGGAAGATTTCTCCTAACAGGAAATGGATAGGAAGCTGGCCTAAAAGACAGGATGAAGAAAATTAGTGGTTTGTTTCAGGTTTCCAATCCTAGTCAACTGAGGAAAATTAGTGTTTTTTTTAATTATAGAAATTGGGCTACCTTCGGAAGATTTCTCCTCACAGGTATTGGATGGGAAGCAGGTCTCCTTGTCATGCTGTGTTTGCATTGTAGTGCATAGTTGTTTCTGTTTTGAAATATTGGTTTTCCATTTCATGCTTAACAAGTGGTTTGGTTTAACAAATTTTAAGTTTTACCTTGAGAGAATGTGAGATTTGGTTTGTTGCCCCTAAAAATCAGGGAAGATGTGTTAAATATTGTGAAGTTGCCTTTCTAATGTGATTGAAAGACAGCCTGATTTGAAGAGCGCTTCACAGATAAATGCCTTTGATATAGCAGTTCATAATTATGAAAGACCAACCCGTCTCTACAATATGCATGAGAAGGACCCAGGGGGTTTAAATTTGAAATCAATGGCAAACATTTGTCTAGTGGTAGTCAGTTTCAATTCCTCAGAAAATATTTCATTTTCACCCACATGATAGATCCTAGCATCCAGCTAAACTGGCACCCAGTTCGAGCATGCTATGGTTGCAATGGAGAAAAGTACTATTTGTTGCACCAATGTTTAGTATTCACAATAGAGTAGATATGATAATGGCCACAATTTAGGTCCACGCTTTTTAGGGATTCCCATGTAATGCTTTAACTTTTATCTATTTTATTTGTGATTTTTATAGTTATCTTAGACAAAAATCTGTATTGCAGAACTTCAGATAGACACCAACTAATGTTATCTTGGCATATTATTTTAAATTGTTATTTCTTAATGCTATGTTTACATGTCTTTCTAATCCTCAAATTTTCTTGTTGCAGTACGTTGGGTCATTTTTGGCATCCTTTGGGTTCTTCTAGGAAAACGATTTTGGTTCTTCCCTAACATTCTTGCAGAGGAAGCCACATTTTCAGAGTTATTCCGATTTTGGCCTCAGCCAAGTAAAGATGAGGAGGCACCAAAATGGACTACAAGACTGGCCTTTGCTTGCATCATTTTTCTGGTCCTTTGGGTCTCTATACGACATGCACCTGATGAGGCTGCACGTGCCAGGTTGCTTATTTTCCAGTCAAATATCTCTCACAAAATTATCCTGACTACTTCAA
The DNA here is from genome assembly GCA_037957365.1 of Torreya grandis. NCBI lineage: Eukaryota > Viridiplantae > Streptophyta > Pinopsida > Cupressales > Taxaceae > Torreya > Torreya grandis. The sequence goes on along the minus strand of JARHVA010002470.1, from coordinate 1,379,993 downwards.
TAGTGTGAATAGTAACTATTGATTTTTGGATATGCAGGTATCAAAAACAGGTTTCGAATATTATAGATGATGTCCTAGAATGGTCCCCAAGACTTGCTCTATCAGGAAAGATGCAAGAGAAACCCTCTGTCACCAATATAGGGCAGGAAAATGACACTGTTGCTGATGGTAACATAGCTGAAACAGATAGAGAACCTGATACTTCTCAAGAAAAGAAAGTCACCGAAGACCTTGATAATCAAGATAAAGAGGATTTTATTTCACATGACACGTTGAGCAAGTCTAATGTGGAAGAAGAGATTATGGAAACAAAATAAGCTTGTTTTGTTATTTGTATTTTCTTGTCATCAAGTAGTTTTGCAATTCAGCTTGAAGCCAGTACCTGCAGTAGAAAGAAAAGTGATCTATTTTCAGCTCCACTCGAGCTAAAAGGTCAAAAATCACCCACTTAAAATATACTGGTAATCATGTCTGAAGATTTGAAGCTCTTAATTAGTAGCTTATTTCCCATGAATTATACAAGGTCAAATATCTGTTAAATGGTTCTTGTGCATTTTACCAGGTCAATATCTGTTAAGTATTTAATAAGGCAACTGATATGACATTTTAAGACTGCCTTTTACTAAGAAATGTTCAATGCCGTTAATCAAAATTTATTCAGTGTGGGGTCAATGTTTAAGACCACATTGTTGACTTATGGTTAACACCTGGATACTGAGTTAGATCTGCGGGGAGTCAAGATATTTGAAATGATGAAACCATGCCTGACAAATACCAAAGGAGTTAAATTGTAAAAGAGGAAAAGATAAATTTTCTATGCTCGGCAATTGCCTGGATTGATGGATTGCTTTCTAGAACTTACGATAAATAGAGGAAAGACACGTGTTTGAATGCATTGTGCTTGATGCAATAGCACTCCAAACCCCTAATATTAGCATGAAACCATCTTATTCTGTTCCTTGTTGACAAGGTACTCTTTAAGTCCTGTAATAAACATACCTGAGTTGCTACACATTTTATAATTTTTTACCTAATCAGATATCTGTAGTCTCTTCTTAAGATGGTAACTGAAGCTTCTAAAATAAGTGATGCAGGTGCTTATTTCTGTTCATATCATAAATGCAGTTTACATTTATTGTCATGGAATACACTTGAGCAATGTTTTAAGGAATTTTTTTTGCTTTTGGGAGCTCTCAGTCCAGTTATAATTCCATAGTTTTTGTGTGATAGTTAATCAGAAACAAAGTACATCTTTAGGGACCATGTATATGTTGAGCCCAATTTCAGGGAATTTTTAAAATGACTAACATGCAGTTGAGGTGTATCTAAAGTGTTGTGACTTTCTAGTGGAACCCATTTTTGGGCGAGATGAAGAGAACTGAGGTGCTTTGTTAAGAGGGTGCAAGAATTATTTTTTTAGAGTTCAAGTTTGTTTCTCTCCATTCACCTTAATTATTTGTCTAAGATATAGAATATTTTATATGCCTAACATTGTGGGACACATGATGGAATTTTAAATAATATAAACAGTATATTTTGATTGTGCTATCTTGGAATTTTGGGTTTAGATTGCTGTGTATATAAATTGACACAATCTCATATGAATTTGAAGAGACTGGTATATATGAATGTCTTTCATGAAGGTTTTTTTTGTGTAAAAATTGTGGGATGCTATCATTAGGTTTAGCCCTTGTTTATATGTTAATTGCTCCATGCTAACTCAAAATGAGTGCATTCATAGGCACTCTATATGAATATTTTAGCTTTATAAATATATTGGCATCGACAAAAAGAAATGTGTTTGTGATTTTCATCTAAGAATAGTTTGCATGCATAGAAAATGATTCACATGCAAAGTGGCATGTAGATGGGTTTGCAATAGCATAAAATAATAAAAGTGAAAATTATTGTATCATTACATTATTAAAAAAACGTAAGTATAGTATGGTTAAGAGTAGTAGGGAAACATCACAAGGCATTCTGAGAGACTCGTAAGAGACTCATCAAGAATATGGAAGTTTGCCTCACAATAATGTGTTTGAATCGTTCCATTTGATTAATATAAAGTCCATTTAACAAATATTGTTATGTATGCAATGATAGTTTTATTGTGTGCAATATGAGTTAGCATACTCATCTTTATTATGTGTAGAATTAGACTCATAAAGTGCCAATATGTTTTGATGTATCGTTTTTGAGTCTAGGGGTTGTTGGCCCCTATATAAATGAAATTTCAAAAGTGGTTTTCGAGCAAATTGATTGTGTGATTTGTTGTATGGAACAATTATTGCACTCTTTGGAGAGTTGATGGAAGCTCGTGGGAGCATTGTAGAGGTGTTGTATGCAAGGCTAGTCACAAGTGGTGAGGCCTTGGGGGATAGAGATCAAGATTTTGTGATTGTGGAATGTGAAGTGGTAGTTTTGGTTAGCAATAATAGGTGTTGTTCATGACATAAAGAAAGAGAGTTTTAGAAGTGTGTGCATATGGTAAGGAATGGAACCTAGAATTATGTTTATTTGCCATTGTGATTTAAAAAACAAATTTTATGTTTAACTAGTGTGAAAGAATGTCAAGATATAGATATCTATGTGAATGAAAATAGTTGCATGCTCATATTTATTACGTGTACAATCAGAGTTAGAAAGCACTAATATGTTTTGATGTATCGTTATTGAGTCTAGTGGTTGTTAGCCCATGTATGAATGAAATTCCAAAACTAGTTTTGGAGCAAATTGATTGTGTGATTTGTTGTATGGAACATTTATTGCACTCTTTGGAGGGTTGATGCAAGCTTGTGGGAGCATAGTAGAGGTGTTGTATGTAAGGCTAGTCACAAGTGGTGACGCCTTGAGGGATAGAGATCAAGATTTTGTGATTGTAGAATGTGAAGGAGGTGGTTTTGATTGGCAATGATGATAGGTGTTCATGACATAAAGCAAGAAAGACAATTTTATAAGTTTGTGCATATGGTAAGGAATGGAACCTAGAATTATGTTTATTTGCCATTGTGATTTAAAAAATACAAAATTTATGTTTAACTAGTGTGTGAAAGAATGTTAAGATATAGATATCTATAGGATTGGAAATAGTTACATAAAATAAAGTATGCACATATATTAAGTATATAATTCTCTGTCTTTGCTTTTTTAATGTATAAAAAAGTTAATAAAAAAACATGAAGATACATGGAAGTAATTAGTGATGTGAAAGATGTGCATGGAGCTTCTACATGTAAAAATGTGGAGTAACAATGTCCATGAACCAAGGAATTGGAGGAAACTAGGCAAGTTTTCATAAATCAAGTATTAACACCTACCACTACCCCAAGGAGTGTGGGGATGGAAGAATAATCAAGAAATAATGTCATAAGTGCAAGGTGGATGAAATAACCTCTAAGAACCACTATGTATGTATGTATCTTAAACTAATAAGTCAATGTACTAGTAAGAAAAATATATTCACAAACCAATAAAGAAATTATTAATTGCTTAGTCTGCTAATGATTAATGACAATTAGAAAGTTAAGAATAATGGAGTTGTGCCAAAGAACATGGAATTGCGAAGTGGAACGAAGTTGTGCAATAGTATGAACAAAAATGGGAACGAATTAGAAGGTGGGAACAAATCAACGGATTGGTAAATCTTTGAAGTGGTTGGAGATGGAGTCAAAACAAAGGGTTGTGAAGATCAATATTGGTGAAGATTCCTCTACAACGGGTATTGGATCTAGGGGGAAGGGTGTTTTACCCCAAAACTCGGTCAAACCAATGGTCAACAAGTAATGCTCTTCTATGAATCTCCCATTGGCTCTCAATTCCACTATGCAAGGTAGTGAGCATCCCATGCAAGTGTTATGAAGGAATATGAAAAAAGTCGGTGGGGGGAAGGACTTAAGAGACTCTAGACGACTCTTCTAGTGACGAGTGTTTGAAGGCTAAATAAGATTCTCTAGAGTTTGTCATTGAAATGTCAAACACTTAAAACCATTTGTTGGACTTGGAGACAAAAACCTTGATTTGTAGATTTCGCGATATCTGGGTCTTTGATGAGGATTTTTTGTCATGGTCAGCCAAACATTGGGTTCTAGTAAGGCCTTTTGTGATTTATTTCCTCCAAAGGTTTTTGACTGTAACCTTTAATTCTCCTAATGATTAAGATATAATTTTGCTAGGTGGCCCCTAGTTCTATAAGAATTTTGGTTTGTTTATGAGCAAATGGAGCAGAGGCTTTGATGCTTCCCAGGGAGATGTTTCCATTATATCAGTTTGGGTCAAACTCTATGGCCTCCCTCTTGAATTATGGAATGATTACTCTTTGAAATTGATTCAGGCCAATATGGGTTCAATCATTGAGATTGATCCATAAGCCCTCTCAAGGTCAAGAGGCTCCTCTACTGGAATTTGTGTTAACATGAACCTTCATAAACCCTTAGTTCAAATGGTAGATATGATGTTGGATGCAGTTACTTGGCATCAAAACATGGATTATGAAAGAATACCTTTCAAGGGTACTTACTATCGAATATGGTCATTTTAAGAAAGCATGCTCTAAACTGGCTGATAGTGATTTGGATCCCAACAATCCCCTTGCTCTAAGGGAAAAAACCTTTGGAGAAATAACAAATCAATAACAATAAAGTTCTTCAGGGCTTGAAGATCAAGAAGATCTGGAGAAAGGCATCCTAGTTGTGACTATCGATCCCTTGGCCCTGGGTCTCCCCTTACCCTCGCTTGTTGCTTGTGTCAATAATCTTATAAAGTATTTTCATTTTGAAGAAGGGGCTTCAATGAAAAAGAACTTGTTTTTTGATGTTTTATTTTTCCTCAGATGAAGATCTTGAGTCTATAGTCCCTTTTCAGTTTCTAGCATGTGATCCACCACCCTTCCCAAAGATTGCTAACCCTACCCCCCCTTCACCTCTTGGAGGTTAGTGGAACAAATTTCTACCCTTCTCCCTCTTATAAGAAGTCTTAGGTTAAATCGACGTTGTGTGCAACTTTTATTTTAAGAAAAACTCCCAATCTGGTTAAGGAAAATGGTCGTGGTAGGTGTAAGAAGGATTCTCTGAAATTTGATGGAGGCAAGGATTTTGACAAAGGTAAGATGGTTCTTAATGAAGGGGAAAGTGCTCTTCCAATTTTTAATGAGGATCCTTTCTTGGAATGTTACTAAGGATGGGCTCATCTATCAAATGGAGAATGACTAAAAGACAAATGCAAATTTCTAGCCTAAATATTGTTTTTATTCAAGAGATTAAATTCTATGGAATAAAATCTCTATATTTGGAGAGATTACCCAACTTCATAGGAATTGGATGAACTTGTGAACTGTGGGTTTGAATGAACAACACATAGCCAATGTGATCAATGTCTAAGCTTCCAATAACCCAATTTTGAAGATCCAATTATGGACATTTATTTTTACTTTTTTAAAACTTCATCAAGATGAAACTGCCATTTTGGCTGGGGATTTCAATTGCATTCTCTCAAATTTTAAAAAATGGGGAGATGGCTTGCACACAATTCAGTCCTAACTCCAACAATATTTGGGATCCCAAATTGAAGAACAACTTATATACTAGAACATATTGGAAAGCTACTTTTGGTTATATTGCTGAGCATTTTGACTGGTTTCTTATTTTTAACCATTGGCTTCTGGACTCGTATAATTTGGAATCAAATATCCTTTATACCTCAAGTTCTAATCACTATCATGTTCTTCTTAACTTCAAGAAGGATTTATACCCTGCTCATACTCCCTTCAAAAACAAACTTATGTTGCTCAAAGACTCTCCCCTTTCAGATCTGATGAAACAATGGTGGAGTATTCTTATACCTAGTAACAATTCTAAAATGTTTGTTGTTGCTTTTGAATTGCAACATGTTAAATCACAATTTAGGGATTGGAACAAGAAAGTATTTGGTAACTTTTCTATTGATAAGAGCAAAATTGAATAGGATATTGATAACCTTCATAAGATGGTTCAGATCTCTGGCGATGATCGAGTTATTCTTTTATGAGAGAAGGATCTAATGCAAAAGCATCAAGACATTTTGTCAAAGGAAGATTTTTTTGGTAAATCCATAGAGAATTTGCTGAAAGATGGAGATAAGAATGCTAAGGTTTTTCACCAATCGATCATTGCCCAAAGAAAGTTTAATATATATATTTTTTGAAAACTACTAATGGACATTTATCTCAGGTTCTAAATACCATTAAAGAGGAAGCTATGGAGTACTTATGTAATTTGTAATCCAATCTTAGTATTCACCAATCATAGAGTTCAACCTGATTTTCTAGACCTTATTGCATCTATTATTTTTGAAGAGACGAATTTGGGATTGAATGGCCCTCTAGTTTATGTAAGATGACAAATTTATGGGTCTTGATGGCTTCCCTTTTATTTTTTTCAATTTTTTGGAACATTGTAGAGAAGGATATATGCAGAGCTACCAATAAATCTATTAGATCAAGAAGAATGATGGACTTCAATTATGCCTTCTTGTCTCTGATCCCTAAACAAGCCTCGACTCAATTTATGGAACCTTTTAGTCATATTGCTCTTTGTAATATTACCTATGAAATCATTACGAAAGCTATGACTCTTAGATTGCAGAACATTCTTCCTCATAGTATTTCTCCTCAAAAAGGAGGTTTTGTTCTTGGTAGACAAATTCTCAATGGTATTTTTTGACTCTCCAAATCAACCCCCAACAAGCGCTAAACTCATAAAGACTGCACAAAAGGTTGTGTGCTTGCACAGTGTCGAGTTCCTTAAAAACGAGCCTGCACACAAACGCTTCCTATCTATGTCTACACTTAACAGTCAACATGGGTTTGCACCTCAACCAAGTGTTGATCCATGCATATAAGGATTTCCCAACGCGCGCCCCATGCAAAGATACTTCATCACACCAACACAGCACGCAGGTCCGAGCACATGGGTCTCCCTAAGTTCAAGCAGTGAAAGAGAGAAGTGCACAGGGAGCAATTCCAAATCATGAAGAACATGCTCAAGATATTCAATCTTCTTGCACGTTCTTATTTAAAGACTTACTAACATTCAAATGATGAAGTCCCATGCCAAGTCGTAGAGTTTCACATTTGCACCCTTGTAAAACACAAACTGCGATCTAGGTTGTGTACCTTTCCCTTTGTTGACCAATATAAGTTCTAGATGAAGGTGTAGATTGTAAAGATCATCACAAGAGGCTAGGCGCAAGAGTTTGGGCCTTGTGTATTTTCACAGAAGATCACCCTCAGTGCCCTTCACAAATTCGTAATTGTACTATGCAGCCAACTCTCTTCGTAATCTTTAGTGTGCACTATTTGCACAGAATGTACTTAGCTATTTGTGTGCAACTGTGCATGAGACTTAGTAAAAGAGAGAGTGTGCATGGGTCAATGAGCATATGGTCCTAAAGGGGATGCACACAAAATCCCCAATTCTTGCATAGGATGATGAGGGAGAACCTAAAGATATACTTGTGTAGTCCCACATCAATAGGCTAGTCTAGGCGGATCTATAGTTGACGCTATGAATAGGGACAATAGTTGATTAAATGCAAGGCAGCTATCAGAGTGTCTAAACATGATCACATTCCACCTTTAGTTGCCTATATGGCCTTCATTCTTAGACATGCATGTAGACCCTCGAATGACCTTCCAGCTACTTTCATGATCAAATTGTCAGACCTAGGTTGATTAAGCATGGCTTGTAGTAGTTATTGAGATTACTTTGATGATCTTAATCAACCTCAAGCTCTAGATGTCTCTTTTGAATTCAAGTTCCTATCTACCACCTCCAATAGTGAATTGATTATGCAGGGCCTTACCTAGTGCTATATAAACCCTGATTTTTATTATAAAATGATCGACATCTCTAGTCATCATAACACTGCCAAAAATTTTCCTCCAGGAGCCCTCTACAATTATAACAAGGCTTTGCCCATTCGATCTTGTAATATTGCCTTAGACCTTGAGATTAATAAGAATTGATTTACTTTTCCTCATGCTCTGTATTCTGTGTGCATTCATGGTTGTTGATCTTTATCAGTGGATGTTCATTCCTCTCATTACCATCTTCCCTTCACACCTCTATGCAGAATTGAAAGTCTCTATAGTTATCATGTTGTGTATACATGGGTTTGCGTAGGTGTTATCTATGGATCATTTATTGTCCTCCTAATGTTGCCTTATGTTCCCTTACCTCCATGCAAAACATTTATGCAGTATGCCCGGTTTGAAGATTTCACACTCAGTATGTTATTTTTATTGTGTTGTTAAGTGCATCACCTTTTACATTCCAACAACCCTCTTACCTTTTATCTCCTTTTTCTCCTTTTTGAAGTTTAGGTTCAATGATAAATATAGATTTCATCCTGCTCTTTGTAGGTTTGTAAGCTAGTCCTAAACTATGTGCATCTAGAATAGAAAGAAGTTGGCCTACTCTAGAGTTTTGTCCCAAGGAGCACAAGAGTCCCACACATTGGGGGATGATCCCATTGTTATAACAAGATGCCAAATCACTCTTTGGTGTGCAATTCCAAGGTGTTAGGCATGAAAGAGTTTCATGCCACTGCAATCGTGATCCCTTCACACATGGGTGCACATTTTGAGTGATAACAGTTTTTAGCATGCCCGATGGGACCAAGTTCAAAATTTGGCTGATAGATTGGTGTTACTCTCAGTGATTCCAGTGTTGAAGACACTCTCTAGAGCACCTGTCGACTCTGAGCATTTTTGGTCCACTAAGATTAGTCCCTCATCTATATGCCAAGATAAACGAGATCATTTTCAAGAGGTTTTAACCTTAATTTCATCGAGTTACCTATAATTTCTAGAAGAGTTAGAGTGTCCTTATCTCCTGTTAGAAGGGCTAGCGATGCAAAATAGCCTTTTCCTAGAGCTCAAACTATACCCCAATTTGGTTGATTTCCTATGCATAAATGAAGACTATTCCCCATCTCGTTCATGGTTACTCTAAAAAACCAACCCTTTGTTCCCTTTAATAGAGGTAGACCATTGATCCTTCCCTAGTACGATGATATTCTCATACGATCCTCTTAAGAGCATCCCCTACTTTACTGGAGAAAATTCTACTACCCCGATAAAACATATACAAGATATTACAAATATTTGCTTCATCCATAATGTGACTGAAGACAACATCACAATACAAATCTTTGCCTCTTCTTTGAAAGGGAGTGCCCTCCAATGGTATCAAGGTTTGACACTGAATTCCATTCATAACTGGGATGAGTTGGGCGTGACACTATGTAGACATTTTAAAGAAAAGAGTGACCACCTATCATTAATGGAGCAACTCACAACCATCAAAATAGATCCACATGAGCAGATGGTTGATTTTAACTTCAAGTTCTAGAGGACTTGGGATCGAGTTCCACTCTTGGCAAGGCCAAATCCTAACACTATGTTCTTATATTTTTTGAGAGTATTGAACAACAATGTGGTCGTAATGATCCAATCTATGGAAGGCACAATACTACCAAATACATATTAGGTCATTGTGCACACCAAAAACTACTTGATTCAAGTGGGGGAAATTATGCCAAGACCCCCTATGTCCTTATATCTCGAGCCCACATGTATAATTTTCCATACCTTGCCCCACATTACAACTCTAGCCCCCATTCTTGTTGTTGTCAACCCACCATTTCCATCAAATTTTATGCCTTTGAGTGAGTTGCACAAAGTTAAGTCCTTATTGAAGAGCTTTGGAAATGAGCTAGTAATGCTCAAAAGGCAGCAAGCACAACACCCTAGGCCTTATCAACTCTTCAACCAATAATATCAGTTAAACATGCCTCCCTACCAACATGATGCATAGACTCAAAACCAACTCACATACAATAGATTGTCCTATGCATCAAATTAAAACACTATGAGCATCTATAGAGCTCTTGTGCCTATGCAAAATAATATGGCACAAGACTATGAATGGTTCCATCCATGCGATTAGCCACATGATCAAGTTGCTTATGAGAATGGAATGATAAATGAGGTACCTATAATGCAAAATGTGCCACCATGTCAAGAGCCTCCATCTACTACATACTAACGAAGGGATGAACCATAGACACGTACGTAAGAGTATGGTATATCCACCCTCCTAAATTGGTAGAAGGGTGACTTCAATTATGTGAATCAGAATGAAGTGCCAAATGCAAGAAGTAATCTAGTTGCTTTTAACACAAAATTTAGAAAGAGGACTCCAGAGAGAGTTATCTCCTTCAACACCCCCAACCTCTACACCCCTAGTTTTGTGCATAGATATTTAGGGCAAAGCACCTATGATAAGTTTACAGACACACATGGAAATGATCATAAAAAAAGAGAGTCAACCTCAAACTAGTGCGCAGGCATGAGAAGATGTTACAATTCAACAGGTACAGATTAAAGGGGCTCAAATCTCCTTTAACATAGTCAAGTAGATGAAGAAGACTGACTTGAGTGTTTCCATATGGGATGATCTTGCTATTCCTTCCCAAAGGAATTTTATGCAGGATGCCCTAAGAAGTTTCCAATCTCACGAGACACAACAGATTGTGCCTACTGCACCCACAAGTCTATGTCAATCAAAGGAAGAGATGCACAAAAATAGCAAACTGCCCCCATTCTACATCTTCCTGAATATCATTGAGCATCTCGTACATAATTTTATGATAGATTTGGGCACGAGTAGATTAGTGATATTGAAGAAAATTATAGACATGTTAGGCATATCATATTCTCCCATATCAAAAGGGGTCATCCAATTGGATGAAACATTGGTTAAAACTATGGGAATTGTCAAGGATCTGAATCTCACTGTTCACGCATGTCTAAACCTCTCCATTACATAGGTCATCGTAGTCATTGACTTACCCCCTTCCTTTGTTATATGCCTCTCTTGAGATTTCACCATGAAGGTAGGTGGATATCTATTATCAGATTGGTCGCACATGATACTCAAGACCAAACATGGGACCAACGTAACCATCAAGGTCAAGCCTATTGCGAAAAATCACATAAAACCATACACACTTAACCTAGTTAATACAAACTATACCTTGTTCAACTAAGAGGAGAATTCAGTTCTTTATGAGATTGCCACACCCCTTGAAGAGGTCCCAAATGACTTACTTTATGAATAGGCATGTGAGCATTATGAGTGCAACCCATATGACAACACAAAGGAAACAAGGCTAGGCACATAATTCATTCTTGTGGAGGACACCTTATTGCCTAACCTTGTAAAGCCATGAGAAAACCTTGAAGGCATATGGCAGTTATACTTCAATGGCTCCCAAAGTAAAAATGGTGTAGGAGCTAGTGTTTTAATGATCTCCCCTCACAAGGAGAAATATTTACATGTGTTCAGATTGTAGTTTGGCTCACCAACATGTTACTGAATATGAGGCATCAATCCAAGGTCTCTAATTGGTGTGTAAGAAAGGAATCAAGGTGTTGCAAGCTTTCAAAGACAATAGATTGGTGGTGAACTAGGTTAGAGTATGAAACATGTCTAAAAATAGTCTGTTGAGAGCTTACAAACACCGGGTACGTGATATAATCAAAGAGTTATACACTTTTAATATCCATTCCATACTAAGGGTGTTAAACAGTGATGTTGACATGCTTGTAACTATGGGTGCATTGTATGACCTCCTGCATAACATTAAAAATGAGTTTGATTAGCTCATAAACTTGTAATTAGACCAATAGTTTTGGACAATGCAAGAAATTGGTAAGTTTTTGAAAGTGATGAATAAATTGTCAACTTCTTACAAGATGAAGCTGAGTTTTTTGCCAAGAACCAACCATGACTCCAAGCCCAATATGAATAGTAAATCATTCAATTGAAGGTAAACAATCTACCTAAGGGGTTAGTCACACGTGGAAGCATAATCAATTTTAACAATCATCTCAAGGGCGAGAGGAGAATCATGATGGTGAAGGAGGAAATATTCAGACCAATGGCCATCTCTGATGACAAGATTTTTAAAGTTGATAAGGTATGTTCCCCATCTGAAATTAAATAATTCATTGAGCTAAGTAGAAGGTATGATGATATCTTCACATGTAGAAATTAAGACCTCAGAAGCTTTGATCCAGGATTAGCCCAACATATGATTGATCTTGAACCTAATACTAGACCAATCAGGTAGAAGTAGAGGCCAGTTTAACTTGAAGCTTGATCCCTTAATGAGGAAGGATCTCTCAAAGCTCATTGAGGCCAATATAATATTTCCAATCAAACATTCCTCATGGGTGGCCAATCTAGGATTAGTGCACAATAAAAATGGAGAGATTCACTTGTGCATAGACTTCAGGGATGTGAACAAATCTTCCCTCAAAGGCCACTACCCCCTCCAGCCAATGTAGCAAATTCTATAAATAATCATAGGTGCAAAAAGGTTTTCACTACTAGATGGTTATTTAGACTATAACTAGTTGCTTGTGTGGGAGTGTAATCTATTTAAAATAACATTCACCACTAAGTGGGGTACCTTCGCATACCAAGGAGGCCCTTTGGTTTGACAAACATAGGAGCTACCTTTCAAAGGGCCATGGATATGACATTCAAGGGACTCCTCAACAACAACATCTTGGTTTACCTTGATGATATAACTATTTTTTCAAGGTACACAATAGACCATTTGGGTTACCTAGAGAAAGTATTTGAAAAATATTGAGAGTTTGGGATCTCTCTGAACCCAAGCAAGTGCATATTTTTAGTACATGAAGGCAAACTCTTGGGACACATCATCTCCAAAGAGGGACTCATAATTGACCCCAAACGAGTTGAGGCCATCCTATTGCTCCCTCTCCTAGGTCATAAGAAGGGTCTTTATATTTTCTTGGGGAAAATTAACTTTGTCAGAAGGTTTGCCCCAAAATTTTCAACTATGGTCAAACCCCTCACAACAATGGTCAAGAAAAGTGTTGCATTTAACTAGACTTAGGAAGGCCAGAGTAGTTTTGAATCCATCAAGCACACCATCGCAAAGGCTCCCACTTTGATAAACCCAGATTATAGCAAGGATTTCATCCTTTATACATTTGGTAGAGTTGAAGGTATCTTGGCCATCCTTGTGCAACAAAATAATGATCAACTCAAGCAACAAATTGTTTTCTTTATCTAGGCACTCAAAGACTATGAATTATGCTACAAATTTATAGATAAACACACCCTCACAATAATAGGAGTGCTCAAGAAGTTTAGGCACATGCTCTCCAATAACAAGATCCAACTCATGGTCTTGTAATTGAGTATAAAGGAGGTCTTACTAAGTAAAGACATTAGCAAGAAAAGATATAGTTGGGTCAGAAAGGTGATATAATATGACATAGACATCCAAATCACCAAGTTGGTGCAAGGTAAAGGACTCTATGAGTAGCTAACAAATGATGTGAAGAATGAAGATTGTGCAGTTCTTATGTTGTGAAAAACTAACCAAAAGACCAAGGCACCCCAACATGTTGAACTAAGAGCACGAGGATCTTCTTCCAGACTGACATATATCTGCATGGTTTGAATAATTCCAAGCATAGACATTTCACATTACAAGCCATTCCTTATGTGCTTGTTAGTGATATGCTTCTTAGAAGAGACATAAATGGATTTTTATTGCAATGCATAGAGCATAATCAAGTAAACAAGATCATTGAAGAGTTCCGTGATGGACTGTCAGGTGTCCATTACTCACCTAAAACCATTGCCATAAAAATCATGTGAGATGGCTATTATTGGACAAATTTATTCAAGGATGTGCATGCATGGGTGTGAGGCTACAAGAAGTGTGCCTTCTTTGTAGACAAGTAGAAATTAGTAGTGTTACCCTTATGCCTAGTACAAGCTAATCAATGCTTTGCTCAATGGGGACTAGACTTCATTGGCATGATAAATCCACTATCGAGTGTGGGATACAAATGGATCTTCATGGAAACTGAATACTTCACAAGGTGGATAGAGGAAATAGTGCTCAAAGAGGCTAACAAGGTTCTATTCTAGACTTCTATGAAAGCATTGTCATAAGATTTGGTGTTCCAACTACTATTATCTCAAATAATTCATTGGCTTTCCTCAAATCCAAGATCAATAAATGGGCGATCAGACATAGGATCCATCCGAGCACCTCTTCAAACTATTATCCCCAAGGTAATGGTTTAGCCGAATCTACTAACAAGAACTTGATTCATATTATTAAGTGAACCATGGAAGATAGTCAATGATTGTGGCATACCAAGCTTAAAATAACTTTATGGGCAGATTAAATAACACTGAAAAGAGTGCTCATAAATTCACCTTTCATGTAATTATATAGAAGGGAAGCGAGGTTGCCCACATTTCTTGAATTGCCTTCGCTAAAGCTAGACCATCAACTAGAATTAATCAAGATCGATCCCATGAAACTAAGGTTAGTTGAGCTAATAGAGCTCTAAGAACTCAAAGCATGAACCATACACACTATGGAACTTTAGTAGATGCAAAATAAGAGAACATTTGACATAAGAGTTGTTGATAAATGCTTCAATAAAAGAGACTTGGTACTTAAATGGGATGCAAGATAGAGCAAAAGACATGAAGCATACAAAGCTAAATGCTATATGGAGCGAGCCATATGCTATATCCATTTTCAAGCAAGTCAATGCATACCAGCTTATAAGGAAAATAAGAGAAGTGTTACCTATCCCTACCAATGGGATTCATTTCAAGCACTATCTTTGATGACCATGAGCACCCTTGTAAATAGTAGTTTAAATGTTTTTAATTTATCTAAGTTCCACATGCACATGCTACTATTTAGAGTAGTTTCATTTCCTCTAAGTGATTGTACACATTTTTGATAGCTTAGATTTACCTTTCCTCTAAGCACCATTTAGTGCAGTTGTTTACTTTGTCTTTATGGAAGGTATCTCAATTCCTTTGAAGTCTAGATGAGCTTTTCATGCCAATCACAGTTAGGAGAAAGATCAAGGAATTCCAGATGAATATGTGCCTAATGGATTGCTTCAAGGTTATTAAATTCTTGCTTAGTAGGTAATCAACTCGTAGAGGTCACCAAAAGTGTTGACTTTCCAAGTCACCCCCCATCAAGCATTGAACTCATAAAGACTACACAAAAGGTTGCACACTTGCATTGTGTCAAGTTCCCTAAAAATGATCCTATGTGTAAATGCTTCCCCTTCGTGCCTACACTCAATAGTCAATGTGGGTTGGCATCTCAACCAAGTGTTAATCTATACCTATAAGGAGTTTCCAATGTGTGCCCCATACAAATATCCTTCATTACACCAATATGGTTGGTATTTCAGAGCATTCATGTCTCCCCAACTTTAAGTAGTGAAAGAGAGAAGTGCATAGGGAGTAGTTCCAAATCATGAAGAACATGCTTAATATCTTCATTCTTCTTATGAATTCTTATTCAAAGACTTCCTCATACTCAAATGATAAATTCCCATGCCAAGTCATAGAGTTTCACATTTTTTCCCTTGTAAAACATAGACTATAATCTATGTTATGCACCTTTCCCTTCACTGACCAGTACAAGTTCTAGTTAAAGGCACATACTACAAAGACCATCATAAGAGGTTAGGTGCAAAAGGATTTTGGAACTTGTGCATTTATATATAATATCTCCCTTAATTTCCTTTAGAAACTTGTATTTACATTACAAAACCAACTCTCTATGCAATCTTTAGTGCACACCCTTTGCACATAGTGTACTTAGCTATCTGTATGCATTCACATGTGAGACTCATCAAAGGAGAGAGTGATCATAGAATAGTGAACATATGGTTCCAAAGGGGATGCACGCAAAAGCCCCACTATATGTGTAGGATGATGAGGCAAAACCTAAAGATACACCTACATAGTCCCATGTTAATGGGTTAGTCCAGGTAGATCAATAGTTGGCTGCTATGAATAAGGATGGTAGTTGAGATCGATTGGAAATCAAGGGAATAAAATTAGAATAGAATTAAATTTAGGGTGGCTATCAAAGTGTTCAAACATGATCACATGCCACTCTTGGCTACCAATATGCCCTTCATTCTTATGTGCACACATAGACCCACGAGTGATCTTCCAAATACTTCCATGATCAAATTATTAGACCCATGTTAAATAAGTGTGGCTTGTAGTAGTTTTTGAAAATACTTTGATGATCTTAATCAACCTTAATCTCATGACATTGCTTTGGAATTCAAGTTCCTATCTACCACCTTCAATAGTGAATTGATTATTTAGGGCCTTGCCTAGTGCTATATAAACCCTAATTTTTATTGTAAAATGCTACTGAGATTTTCCCTCCAAGAGGCATATTTATCAGTGATGATGTAGGGACCCAACCAATTAGGTTAAAAATTCAATTTTTTCTCATGATTGACATTGGTGTTTCATTGGTTTTCCTTTAGAACAAGGTTACCAATTCTAAATTCTTGGGATTTGATACACTTATCATATTTGTGACATAACCAGTTATGATAAGACTTAATATGATTGAGTGCAACCAATAATTTCTCATCAAGAAGATATAACTCATGTAACTGTGTAACTAGATAGTCCTCATCATAAATGAGATCCTATAATGAGATGCATAGGGAGGGCAATTCAATCTCAATAGGTAATATAGATTCATATCTAAAGAGTAGAGAATATAGAGTGGATCTTGTGGGTGTACGAATATTATTGTGGTAAGCCCATAAGGTAGGATACATATGTGAATGTCAATCACAACCAATGTCATTGACTATATTCTTAAAGAAATTGATAATGGTCTTATTATATTACTCAGCTTGGCCATTTCCCTATGGATAGTTAGGTGTGGACCATCTGTGCCACATATGAAACTGAATATAGACAGCCTTGAAATCCTTATTCTTAAATGACTTACCTTTATTTATAATGATGGGAGATGAAATGCCATAATGACATATTATATGGTTGGGGATGAATTTTGAAATCTATTTGTCAGTTACATAAGTGATAGGGATGGCCTCTACCCACTTAGTGAAGTACTTGATAGTAACAAGGATATGTTTGTGTCCATCAGATGAGGTGGGATTAATATTCCCAAATGAGATATAGTCCCCATGTAGAGAAGGACCATGATTTTTTTATTAGTTTTAGATCTTAATATTGAACATGGATGGGATCGTCATGTTTCTAACAAGTAACACATTTCCTAACATATTGGCATGTGTTTGATCCCATGGTTAGCCAATAATATCCTATACAGAGAAATTTCTTGGAAAGGATCATTCTACTAGTGTGTACCCCATAAATTCTAGTTTGAATGTATATAATAGCCAAATTATCCTCTTATAAATTCAAATAATGAATTAGAGTTTTGTCATAGCCTCGATGATAAAGTGTGTTGTCAAATAGGGTATAAAGGGAAGTGTTTTGGATAAAAAACTTGTGTTGGGCATGAGATAGAACAATATGTGGGGTATGATCATGGGTGTCCATGTAAATGTCATAATACCATGGGGAACTAGGACCAAAAATATGACAAACCATCTTAAATTTTGGATGATCATAGGTTGGGATGACGAGTTGTTCTACTAGGAAGTAGAACTATTGAATAGTTGGTGGTATTTCAATAAGTGAACCAATGGTAGCCATTACATCCATAAATTTGTTATTTGTGTGTGGTAATTGTTTCATGTTGTCCACCATGTGCTTGTATGGTATAATATTATCATCTTTGGTCTGGCATTTATTATTGATTTGATTGATGATTAGCGAAGAGTCACCAAAGATCGATGAGATTTTGATAATCCATTGGATGGACACCTAGAGACCTACAAGGAGTGCCTCATACTTGAAGATATGATTAGTGTAAGGAAAAATGATGCATAATGCCTTGGGAATGAGGTTTGGATGTGGCATTAAAAGCGTAATGCCCGCCCCTAAGCCATGTACTATAAATGATTCATAAAAATATAACTTCCATTGTTGGGAATCCTTAAGGGATATACTAGATTCATTAGGAAACCTGATGGTCAATGGTTTCTTGTTAGAGAACATAGCTTATGCAAGTTTATCAATGAGTACATGTCCCTTGATTGCTTTTTGATTGGTACATTCAATATAAAATTCACTAAGTAGCATGAACCACTTATCCATCTAACCTATGAGTGACACTTTAGATATGAGGTATTTTGGCGGGTCAACCTTGGAAATGAGAATAGTCTTGTTATTGAGCATATAATGTCATATTTTTTGTAAAGCAAAGACTGCTAGAAAACATGCCTTCTCAATAGGTAAATAGTTAAACACATAGGCCACCAAATTTTTTCTTAAATAGTGTATGACCCTTTATGTTCCTTTATCATCATGTTGATCCAAGAGTGCCCCTAGGGCATACTGAGTTACAAAAATGTAAATCAACAAATGTTTTCCCAAGGTTGGAGGAACTAACATTGGTGGGTTAGAGAGATATTGTTTTAGTTATTCAAATGCTTCATAACATTCCTTGTTCTAGTAAAATTTTGTGTCTTTCTTGAACCTTGGAATAAATATGATTACTATGATTTTGGTGAAGAAGACATCGAATCTAGTCCTTCTAGTTCTCTCCCTAATTCAACCATCTCTCATGTTCAAATTGATTGCTTATCAAATGCTAGTTAAAATGATAATATGCCTATAGATAAACCCAAATTAACTTATACTTATGTTCATAATTTACATAGTTTACATTCACATGATAATAATGTATCTTCTAGTCCATTAACATGTGATACTTCTTTACAAATTAACCAAATAAGAGATACCAATGAATCTCCCTCACCTTCCCTACTACAATAGAACCCATTTCTCATCCTAACCTCCATGAATTTGATTTCCCATTTCCATCTCACTAGGCCCAAGCTATCATCCCTCCAAAGTTTACAGAGAGAAAAAAATTCTCTCTAAAAAAGGTCCCTGATGTAGTGTACCACTCAATGCTCCAATCAGTGCACACTTCAATACTACTTCATCAAAAATTCCCTTAGCCTACCATTTCATTTCAAAAGTGAGTAGATATTATTCAAGATATATAGGCCCATAATAAGATGTGAGAATAATGAATGATCCCACATTGGCTGCGATGTTTCTAGTACCCATATGTACTACTATAATTTGATGTGCAACTATAACCAATGGTGTCTATAAACTCAATGGCAATGCCTATAAAATTGACAGTAATGTCTACAAAATTATCACCAATTGTGACCCTAATTATTTTGGTGCCTTCAATGGCTTAGTAAAATATTCTTTATCTTCCTCTACTAGTTGTTGATGTGCAAGAATCAATTGTGCTTTTGCATTGATAATTGGATCTATAGATGTCAATCCTTCTTGTTCTATTGCTTCTTTTTCATTCTTAGATAAACCTACTTCAGTGACACTTATTGACCAATTGTGAAATAAGCCTTCATATGGTTTGGATTTTCCATTGATAATTGCATAAATATTTGAGATTATATAATGGGGACCTAGAATTGATGAAGCTCAATACCTTACTTGATGTTACATTAAACACACATCTCTTGGGATTAGGTCACATTTTATATTCTCTAAGCCATTCAAAGATTCTGTGTAGCATTATTTTATGCTTTGCATGAGTTTTTGACTTGCCTAATATGTCATCCACATAGTATTTGGTGATGTTGTGCATCATATCATGGAAAATGAAGATAATGTCTCTTTGATATGTAGCACTTGCATGAATTGATAGAAAAATGTAACACATGGGGTGGTGAACATTATCTTATGTTGGTATTTTGGTGTGATATACATTTTTATTATAGCTAGAAAATCCATCCATGAGTGAAAATTTCATGACCTACCATAGAGTTGACTATCATGTCAATAATAGGCAATGGGAAGTCATATTTAGGGCAAAATTTGTTGATTTAGTGGAAATTGGTGCAAAGACAAATCCCTAATGGATTCTTACAAACATGTAAAATGTTTGATATCCACTAAGATTAATCAATGGTATGATAAATCTAGATTCTAGGAGTTTTTGTGGTTCATTTTTGACAAGGAGATATATCCTAGAATGCATTTTTTATAGCTTTTGTTTGATTAGATTAGCATCAGGGTGCACAACGAGATGATGGATCACTAATGATGGGTTTGACCTAGGCATATCAACATATGACTACGTAAATATTATCAAAGCATTGGCCAAGATATTTGGCTCAATCAAATGCACAAATTTTTGAGCAAGAGAAAAGAAATTGCATAGACATTACTGTAAGGAAAAATAAGAAATGAGAATATTGTAAAAACACAAAGACAAATCATCCATCACAAGCTATTTTGAATAACTCACCCAAACTATATACAAGTAAGAGAGTAATGTATAACTCTTTCATGAATGATCACAAAGGCTAGAATAGGCATGTAACTCCTAAGTTTAAATGACCAATCAAAGAGTAACTTCCACTATCCAATGATAATGAACAAGAGTAACTCCCTATGTCTAAGTACACCTAATCAATCTAACTCAAGTATAGGAATAATCCATGTGTGTAGGAATAATCCAAATAACAAAATACAAGGAAAATAAATACCTACACTAAAAAATATGTCAATGAATTATTTCAAAATGGAAATTAGAATTTTGTTCTCTTCCAAAGTGAGTGAAGCTCTGAGCTTGATTATACTAGGATTATCTTTTGTTCCAATATTAAAATAAATGGTTTCATCGATAAACAATGTGAAACCATCTTGTAGTTGTGTTGGCATAGGAGGGAGGTAAAGCTCTTCATATGTTTAGTGATATGTAGGCTCCTTTTTATCTCCCATAAAGGATGAGTCTGATTTAGAGATGTTGGGTAGAGACCATGTAAATGTGTTGAAATATTCACTTATCAGTTCACCATAGATTTCTTGTTTAGGTGGATTAAGACCAGGTCTAATTTCAATGATCCTAGGATTTTATATGATGTTGTGCAAACTTATGGGAAGAGTCGAGTTCACCATCCATTGGAACCTTGGAAAGGTTTTCACCAATAAACATATATTTATTTTTATTTTTGTCATGATTATCCACCAATGCCTCAGAGAGGTTTTCGCTAAGGGATATTAATTTTTGATTTTTTCTACTAAGGAATTATTCTTTGTCCCTAAATTAGGCAACCACATAGATGCTAATTTCAAATCCTTGTTTATGATTGCTTGATGGAAATCCATCCTAAAGTAACATAAAATTTTCAATAACTATCATTTTGGAAGACATCCAAGGGTATATGGTCTTATTGGTTCTAGTCTATGAGGTTGAGGTATTGGAGGTCCAGGTAAATAGTGAGGATGGTTGTGTCATACAAAATTTGGTGTTAGCTAGCTCATCATAGAGGCTGTATAAGGATTATGTGTCATTTTTAAAATATTTGTCATTATAAATCATAATAATATCACTAATGAGATCAAATGGGTCACCCTCAACTAGTTTGTATCAAATACCACATTTTTATTGATGCTTAGAAGGTGAATATGCATAATTATCCCTTGTTCATTAATACCTAATATCTTACCTTTGTAGTCCATGATTTCATACATCTTGTTTGTGATGGGATATTCATTGATTTGATAACATGAGGCCAAACCAAAACCATATAACTTGGATTCACCAAAATGTTCAACCTGTTCATCATCAAGGAGACCTTCCTTTACAAAGGAGAGGGGTCAACCTTATAAGAATTTTTTTCCTTCCTTCAATACATGTAAGGCCTACCACAAATCTTAGGGAAGTGGGAAATTTTTCAACATAGAAGGCATTATGAATCTCATACTCCTCAAAACCTTATCTATGACTTTGAAGTGTGATGCAGATGGGGAGGTGGATTATTGGATAGGGATGGTAGGTCATCTATATGGATACATGAGGACGATTTAAAATATTCTAGTGCCACAAACTTACCATTATTAGAGAAATGTTCCATGATAAGACAATGGTTGATTTTATGGCATCATCCTTCTAAAATTTTGAAATATTATAATGGTTATAGGATAGAAGGAATAGTCACCTCCATACCAAAATGTAGGAACTTGATACATAGATGGAAAGTGAAAGGAAAAGTTTGCTTGGCATGAATCCATGGGAATCCCAAGAGAATGTAATATGGTAATATGATGTTAATGACATGGAGGAGGATTTAGTGTTTGATAGACCCAACCATGATGGGCAAGTGAATGGTACCATTAGATTCTCACTTTATATTGTCATATGCTTTGATAGTGGTACTGTTGGAATCTAACATCAATTCAGAAGACCTTAGGTTATTAAACAATTTCAATGTGAATATATTCAATCCTAATTCATTGTCCATGATTACCTATTTAAAATTGTGTTTTTTAATGATTACTTCAATTTTGAGGGCATATTATGGGATGGTCTTATTATAGGAAGGTCATTGTGGTCAAATGTGAGTTGTTGGGCTGAGGGAAAATGTCCTATGAACACTTAGATATTTGAGCAAGAGTATTATTGAGCTATTCAAGAAGGTCATATTGTTCTCTTAGGGTGGATGTATACTAACCTTAGATAGTGACCTTGGAAGGTGTTTGAATAGAGGGATCTCTGATGGTGACCTTCAAATTCTAAGTAGGGACAACACAATCTCAAGATTTGACTTTGATCATGGCAATGTGATAATCATTAACTTGACCCACGACACCATCATAGTTGTATAGTGTTCTAAAGTAATTCACATTGTTGTAACATGTGTTTTGGCCTTGATTTTTGTGTTGATTTTATTGTGGATTATTATAATCATGTTTAGGGAATGAATCTTTAAATATTCCCTTTTGTTGATTATTAGAGGCTCAAGTATCATTGTTTAATTCAATCTCACCATGATCTAACAAGTCCTAAGCATAAAATAAACTTCATGCACCTTTTTTAGAATGACCCTTGATGATATGAAAATAAAATTATTCATTCTCTTTGTACCATTTGGGTTTAGGTTGATTTTTCACCAAAGGGATTTATCGACATTTATGTAATAATTTTTGTTGCAACAAGTTTATTTAAAATAACTTCCTAAGGTTCTTTGAGAGGTATGTAGGTCCTTCATTGATATTCATGCTTGGATGGATCCTACTGAAGGGTAAAAATTAGAGTCTTTTGAACATTTAAAACATGTTTGGACTTAGTGAATTCATCTCCAACTACATTATTATTTATACCTAAGAAACTTGGACTTATTAGTTTGTGTTTGATTTTAATTTTGAGTCCTCAGGAAGTAATTTCACAAAACCCTATGAAATAAGGGCCTTTTTTATTTGGACATCATTAAAATTATTTAATAAAAAGTTGTGGCATAGTGTACCTATAAGGGTAAGTCCATTTCTTGATTTAGGTTTACCATAAAGATGTTGACCAATTTATTCTCAAGAATAGTGTAGGGGAATCTTCTATCCAAACCCTTCATCTCTGTAAGAAAGAGGAGAAACTATCCCCATTTGTTTGTTTAAATTTGCAAAGGTCCATTATGATCAATTCATGTTGAACATTTTAAGATAAATATCTCATAAACTATTTAGACAAATTAAAAAAGGTGGTTACATATCCTTTTGTCCAGTGTAAGAACCAATCTAGGACTTGACCACCCAAACTTATAGGGAACAATTGGATTAGATAAATATAACTATAGGAAATAACTTGGCATGCCATAAATAATTCCTAGACATGTTTGTTGGTTGAATATTTTGTCTATCAACGTACTGGTAAACAAAATAGGTCTGATAAGCCAAAGTAGGAAGATTAGTCATCCAAATGTGTAAGTTTATCACATCAAAAGGAGACTGCTCTCTCCTCTCATCAAGGGGAGGTTCCTTGTGGGTATGCTATATATATGTATAAATAGAAAATAATACTCAAGGGTAGGACAAGACATCCATCTCTCTTTCTTCAGAGATGATGTGTGTAAAACAAAGAAAAAACTCAAGGGAAATGACAGACAACACTCCTCTTCTTTCAGAAGAACTATTCAGCCAGCCACAAGAATATTCCTGAAAATAAAAGCAAAATGTAACTGCGGGTGTAGTAACCAACAAATCAAGATACAACACAAAGTCTCTACCTAAAATGCTCAAGATTAATATACGAAGGACAATGAGGGCACAAAGTCTTCTCAAAGTCCTTTACATAGCAATGGAAAGAAAACACACTGAAGACAGCTATGAGGGCACAAAGTCTCTCCACAGTTGATTCTTCAGAACAACTTCCTGACTAATTTTACTAATCCTGCTTGTTAAATCAATGGAATCAGAAAATAAATTAAGGAAATAGACGTAAGAATAGTTTCCTCAACAACAAAGATATCACAGCACAAAGTCTAAAAAAGTCCCTTGCTTTCTTATTCTAGTAATAAAATATGATCAACAGACTGAGCACAAAGTCTCAATGATGCCTCTCAATTTGGGTAGAGTTTCGTTCAGATCGTCAAAAAAAGAGATCCTTTTATAATGAAAGAAAGTCCCTTATATAGCCACTTTAAGGACTCAGGAACAATAATACATCATGATGTGTTGGGAACTGTTAGGAAAATAGGCTGGAACTTTGGGGCATTTTACCCATTTGATCTTCTCAATGTAGATAAACAATCCACGCAATTGAAAGATTTCAACTTTCAATGTCCACCTGGTGGTCTGATCTTGTCTTCATCATTCCTCCTTTTTTGGTTAATTGAATTGGGTCATGGATTCATTCGTTGTTTTGCCTTTCCTCGCTTTCTACTAGTTTTGGTCTTGAATTCTGGGAATGCATTTAGGTCTGTGAATTCAAAGGATCAATGACTATTTCATTATCTTCAATTTGACATTCGTGCACCCATCACTATGTTTCCAACGGCTAGTTAGCTATGTTGAATTTGACGTCTTCGGGTGTGTCACCCCTTGGTCCTCTTCTTTTGGATTTTGGCTTTCTACTTGGTACTTTTCTAGATTGGACTTGCCCTTTCAGGCCTTAAGAAATGATCCTTGTCGAGTTAGAATAGCCCTTTATTTTGGCCGCTGAGAGTTCCCCACAAGGGCACCTGCCCTTCGGGGTCCTTCGACAGCCCTTTGCCTTGGCAGTTCCCACGGATGAATATTTCCCCAAGCTTTCTATTTGAGGCTTCATTCGGGCAAATGTTTCCCACAGACAAATCCCCAGAGAAAATTCTTGTGGACAAATCCCCAGGGAAAATTCCTGTGGACAAAAGTCTGGGGAAAATTCTCGTGGACAAAAAGTCCGTGAAAATGTTGACTGTTCTTTGAAAATTCCTTCGGGGTCCGCGACCACTTAAAATTCTTTTGAGTTTTTTGTTTGAAGGAATTCCTTCAGACAAAAATCCAAAATAATTAAGTCTTGGTCAAATTTTAAATGCCTTAAATAAATCTAAAAGAATTACCTTTTGATTTTCTTGAAAATTGACCCTTCTGAAGGGTGCTTTTATTGACTAAGTTTCCTCCGCAAGGGCACTTATCCTTCAGGAAAATTCCTTTTGCATTGAACTGCCTCTTTAAACTTTGGCAATGAACCATTCCATTGAACCAAGATGTTGAACCAATCAGTTGAACCAAAAATGGTTTAAGCCGATGGTTCAAGCCAATGGTTCAATGAATGAAACAAGTCAATGAACTAAGAATTAAACCCAATAGTTGAACTTGCCTTTGAACCAAGACGTTGAACCAAATTTTGGTTCAATGATTCAAACAAAGCTTTGAAAAATGTCTTTGAACCTGTTGTTGAACCTGTAGACGTTGAACCAAAGGATGAACTGAAAGAATGAACCAACTGAATGAACTATTTGGTTGAACCAAAAGACACTGAATGAAATAAAGCATTGAACTGCTTGGTTGAACCAAGCCATTGAACTGTTCCTTTGGTTGAACCCACCATTGAACCTTGAACCCGTTGAACCTTTGAACCAAAGTGGTTCAATGGTTCAATGGTTCAAGCCTCTTTCTGTACTTAGATGCTTGCCGATGAATATTTTCAACTGAATTGAAGCTTTGAACCAATCCCATAAAATGACCAAGTGTTGAAAACCAATTCTTTTAACTGAAACCACTTACAGAAGCCTTTGAACCTGTATAAATGAACCTACCTGTAGAGTCTGTAGAAACAAAGTCTGTAGAAATCAACATGTAAAACCCATTGAACTTGACCTGCAAAGTCTATAGATTTTCTGAGAAGCTTGGAAAATGAGGAATCTAAATGTCTAGGACATTTTTTTAAAATAGAAGAGACAATTTTGGTCTGTAAGACCAAAATAATTCAAATGTTGTCCCAAAAATGAATGCTACTTTTGGGGGACAATAGCTGGCTCCAGTTGGGGAACTTCTATCAATTACAAAATGAATTGAAAGGAGTAGAATTCAGAATCTCCAGTGTCTTCAAGTGTACCATTGGGATTCAGAGTCATGCTACCTAGAAATGAAAGGCATCAAAAAGAAAATAAACAAAACAAAATAGCATTAAAAACTGTACAAATATACATATATACAGAGGCAATGATCTGATACTTCAAGAGTTGAAGTGTTTCAGATGCTGCCCATTGTGGGGTAGAGAAAAGAGTGTGCCATCTTGGTATTTCAATAAAAATCTATTTTCACCCATGTGCTGATGAATTATGAATGGGCCTCTCCAAAGGGAGTCACATTTTCCATGCATCCCTTTTGGTTCTCTTCTTTTGTCCCACAGCAGGACTTTATCCCCAATCTGGAAATCATGATTTTTGGCCTTCTGATCAAAGAGTTTCTTTACCAAAATTTGATGAGTAGCAATTCTGTCCACCACCATGGTTCTCTATTCCTCCAGATGAGTCAGGCACATGATTATTTTGTCAAGAGAACTCTCATATGTCTGATCTTCAATAGCCTTTGCCAATTTCAAGGCTGGTAACTTTAAGGTGATTGGTATCTCAGAATTAATACCGTAACGAAGTTAAAAAGGAGACATACCAATTGCCCTCTTTAGTGTGATCTTGTCTACCCACAGAGCATCCACCAATGCTTTATGCCATGTCTTCTGATTATCATCTTCTAATTTTTTGATAATAGTTACCAAATTCTTATTGCTGGACTCAGCTTGTCCATTCCCTTGTGGAAAATAATCAGAAGAATGAGAGAGCATAATTCTATAATGAAAACAAAATTGCATGATTTCTTGAGAGGTGAAACAAGCTACATTATCAGTAATAATTTTGAGTGGAACTCCAAACTTGGAAATGATATTCTCTTTGAGGAAGTTGCATATAACTTCTGATGTAGCATGCTTAGTTGGGATTGCTTCTACCCACTTGGTCAAATAATTAGTTGCTGTAAGAACATAATCATGTCCAGCACTTGAAGATGAGTTTATTGTCCCAATAAAATCAAGTCCCTATTGCTGGAAAGGTTCCTCTATGATTACTAGCTTGAGAGGCAGGGCAGCCAACTTGGGTCTTCCAATAAATTGCTGGCAAAGTTCACATTTTCTCACCCACTTATGTGCATCTTGAAAAAGAGTTGGCCAGTAATACATGGCTCATAGAATTTTGTGAGCAGTCATAGGAGTAGAAAAATGTCCTCCACAAGCTAGATTGTAGAAAGATTTCAAGAGCTGGGTTTGCTGTTCTTTGTCCACACAACGAAAGAATACTCCATCTATGTTTCTCTTGTACAGGCCATTGTCTCAAAGGACAAAATTGGTAGCTTTCAATTTGATAATCCTCTTTTCTTTGTAGGACAAATGATCAGGACATTCACCATAAGTCAAAAAATAGGCAATATCTGAATACCATTTATTGGTAGTGGAGACAAAAAGGATTGTTGGCACATCTTCCACTTTAGCTTCTTCACACTGTGTATTTTTTGGCTTATTGTCAGCCATTAATTGGCAAAGGCCTTTACCTCTGACCATCTTTGTCAGCTTGATATTCAGATCAAATTCTTGGATCTTTGCAATCCAATTACCTCTCTTTATGCCAAAATCTTGCTGAGTTAATATAGACTTGACTATAGTGTCAAAAATTAAGGCAGTAGTATGTGAATTCAGAATATAAAAGTGGAAATATTTGAATACTTTTACCAATGCATAGATGTGCTTCTCTATATTTGAATACTTCATTTCATGGGTTTTGAGAGGGCAACTCATGAAAGAGATAGGGGATTCCATACCTTCCTTGTCTTGTTGAACAAGAATCACTGAAAGAGTGTGCTCAGACGCATAGCTGTATATGATGAAATCTTTATGGTAATCTAGACAAACCAAGGTAGAGGCGTGAGCAATGGCAGTCTTGATATCTTGAAACACTGATTTGCCTTCTTTAGTCTAGCTGAAAGTAGTCTTCCCTTTCATCATGTTCACAATATGTCTTGTCTTCTCAGCAAATTCAAGGATGAATCTCCATAAGAAATTCATTTTTCTGAAGAAAGAGTGAACAACATTTTTACTTGTAGGCAAATTCAGCTCTTGAATAGATTTGACTCTGTCTGGGTCAATCTTTATGCCTTCTTTAGACACAATGTGTCCAAGGAGTTTCCCTTCAATCACTCCAAAAACAAACTTCTTAGGGTTCAAGGAAATACCATTCTGGCGGCAGTGCTCTAGCACTTGTTATAAATGGCATACATGATTAGATCGATGCTTTGAAAAGACAATTAAATCATCAAGATATACCACTATGAATTTGCCAATCTCATCTTTGAAAGCCATGTCCATAGCTCTCTGAAAAGTAGCACCAGCATTTATTAAGCTAAAAGACATTCTTTTATATGCAAATGTACCCCAAGGCATGATGAATGCAGTCTTGTGTTGGTCAGCTTCACCAACTTCAACTTGATTATAACCTAAGAAGCCATCCAACATTGATAACATTTCTGATCTTGTTACTGTTTGAAGCACTTGGTCCATGATTGACAAAGGGTAATTGTCTTTTAGAGATGACTAATTCAGATTCTAAAAATCTACACAAATGCAAATTTTGCCATTCTTCTTCCTTACAAGAACTATATTCTCAATCCATGTAGAATGATGGATTGGGAAGATAATTATAGCATTTAACATCTTCTGTATCTCAGACATAATAGTACCTAAAATTTTTGGATTGTATTGTCTGGATTTTTTTTGTAGGGCATTGAATCAGCGTTGAGAGGAATGTGATGGCAGATTTCATCAGGTCTGAGAGACTTCAGGTCTTCATATGAATACACTAAGACATCAATGTATTGATGGAGTAAAGAGGTGAATTTGAATCTTTCTTCAGGTGTGCAACACTTACCAATGTTGACCATTTTTGGATTTTCTTTGTTGGTCAGATTTACTTGGTCAAATCCCTAAGAGAAATTTGAATCTATTTGCTGTTGTTTGATGAATCTATCATGCTTGTCAAATAGCTTCTCAAGAGAAACCAGGCCTTTAGGAATTTTATTTCCTTTCAGCTGTAGGAATTCTTCATTTACATCTAAACTGGATTCAGAAATAGATTCAGACTTTTGAGATTCACTGCCTTCAAAATACAACTGTTCAAAGTTGTCTTTTCATTCCAAGAAGGTAATGATCTGATGATCATCATTGAATATTTACCAATGATTAGCATTGTCAGGAACACTTGGTCTATAGACTAGCTCAATGGTATATTTGTCTTCTTTAAAATCTAAATGAGAAACTAAGAGAGTTTTTAAAACAACAAGTGCATCAGCTCTGTCATTAGACTCTCTGGGTATGGCAGAAATGTTGAAAGCATCAAAGCTTTCAATTTGGTCCCAAACCAAGTTACGGTAGTGGCATAACCTCTCATTCTTGGTCTGCTATAGATTTCTCAATTGACATACCACAATTCAGCATCCCCTTTGGCATGAAAAAACTTGATGCCTCTTTCTTGAGCAGCCTTCATGCCCAGCAACATTGATTCATATTCAGTCGTATTGTTTGTGTTACTAAATTGTAATTTATAGGATGAAGGAAACATATCTCCTTGAGGAGATATTAAGACAATCCTAGCTCTTGAACCAATAGAGGAACAACTACCATCAAATTTTAGAGTCCAAATTTCATCAGACACTGTCTTTACTTTAGACTTTCCATCATTAGAGATGGAGGCCCTTCTTCATCTATATATAAAAAGTAGCTACTCATACCTACAGATTCAAAAAGGATTTGAGCTTCAGGAGTTGATGTCTTGGTAACTACGTACATTGCTTCCTTTTCAGGAAGTAATCTTTTCATCATGCCTTGGATAGGGATCCTTGCCTCAGATAAACCCATGTTTAGTTCTCCTCCCACGTCCTTGTAAAAATTTTGTCCAAGCAAAATTCCATAAGATGCTAAGATGTCAGCCACTAAGATAGTCATTTTAATCCTCTTGTCTGGAAAGACTGTGAATGCAAATTGGGCATCTTTGATTTGCCCTAGCAATGGTACTTGCTTATTCTCCATGGAAAAACATCTCCCAAATGTCTTGGTCAATGTGAGACTAAGAGACTCAGTGACTTTAACAGGCATGACATTGTTAGATGCGCCTAAGTCTATTATATAGTTACTCAGCTTGTGGCCATTGATTAACAGGGAAACATAGAAGGGTTCTATTTTTCTAGGAGTAGTTGGAGGAGTAATGATCAGATTATTTGGAATAGGCATGTTCTTTGGAGAATCAAGAGTTATTTTTTTAGCCTTTTATCCTACAGGGACAATTTGATTTTTAACATATTAAACCAGCTTGTTCAGTTGATCTAGATTAGACTACATGTATTCAAATTTAGACATCTGTATTTTTGTCTTTTTGACATGATCAATTATGTCAAATGGCTAAATTGAGCTAGGTACAGAGAAAGGTACTTCAACTTTCTGAGTTTTAAGAGGGATGGGAGGTGGGCTAGTTTGTGAATTAGAAGTAGAAGGGGAAGGCACAATTGATGTATTTACCTTTTGAGTGATTACCAGATCTTTTGGTTGAAAAGGCAGATTAGTTCCATGCTTGACAATTGTGACTGCTAGCTGTGGTTGCTCTTCTATCTTCTCTTTATCAGCTTGCTGGACTAATTGATTCTTAGACTTGGTAAACACTGCATATGATCCATCTGAAGCTTCTCCTTTGCTTTCGAGTTCATCCTGGTAATTTAAGAAACTAATATGAGAGTCACCAACTAATTCTTCTTGACTATCTTCAATGATATCAACGTCATTTTCTTGATTTAATTCAGGCTGATAAGAGAATTTTGATTCTGCTTCAAGATATCTCATTGCTAAATTAGTTGGAGGAGCTTCCAGGGCAAGTTTCCCTTGTGGGGGAGGAAGGCGATTTTGTTGTCCTTGGTTTCTGGAAACATTGCCCTAATATGACTGATTTGGGAATGTCCTTCTGTATGTAGGAGTAGAAGACATTCCTTGAGGCATTTGATTTTTGAGAGCAAGCAACTCATTTGCTAATTTTTGCACCATTGGATCTATGGTGCTTATAGACGCGAATTCAGAAGATGATGAAGCTCTATTTCTATTTGGATCTCTTCTTATCTTCCCTGCTAAGATAAGATCATCTTCTACTTCAGTGGCCAAAAGTTGAGCTATAGTGAGATCTATTTGGCTAGCACGTCTCAAGAGAAAACTGACTTTAGGTAGTTAAGAATTAATGAAAAAGCATTTGAGATTCTCAGCTGTAGGTCTAGCAATTACAGGGATTCTGTTTCTTAATTTGTCAAATTTAGCTATGAAGTCTCTCATAGGCTCATGAGGTTCTTTTTTCATCTGTGTAAGTTGAGTTAGAAGTGTATGTGCATCTTCTGTAGGTTTGAATCTGGCTTCAAAATTAGCTTTAAGGGTATTCCAATTAGTCACAAACTGAGCCTGTAAATGGTAAAACCAATCTACAACAGCACTTTGTAGTGTTTCAACAAAAAGCCTGACTGCTACATCTTCAAATTCTACTCCGATTACTCCACAAGCTATACTGAATGATGCAATGTGTTCATCAGGATGAACTTTGCCATCACTGTATAATTTAAGGAAATTCTTCCTAGAACTGCGTGGAAGTTCATGTAGAGGAGTAAGATTGAGAGGACCAAAAGCATTACCCTAGGGGCCTTAAAATGCCATTATAGGATTTTGAAAAGGAGGGATAACAAATCTCAAAGGGGTAATTATAGGCACATCTTTATCAACAATAGAAGTAGATAATTCATCTGGTAATGGAGATCTGGCTTTAGTAGGAGGAAAGCTCTTGGTTTGTTGGAGATGAGATGGTGAAGAAAATAGATCAAAATCACTTTGCTGTACTAGCTCGAACATAGGATCAATGATACCTTTAGCCCTTTGGCTTCGTGTATACCTTGAATTTGCCAGATTTTAAAACAAAAATGGAAAAGAATTGACCTTGCTTCAATTAAAGCTTGGGGCTTTAAACTGTGCGTTATTTCCCGATTAGTGTGGAGGTGAATGGAATGGATAGGCTATAAATGGATAATGGGTATAAATCCCTAGGGGAGTCACCAAAAACTATTGGTTCAATATTTTTTCTATCAGCGTATTGGTAAATAAAATAGGTTTGATCAGCCAAAGTAGAAAGATTAGTCGTCCAAATGTGTAAGTTTTTCACATCAAAAGGAGATTGCCCTCTCCTCTCATCAAGGGGAGGATCCCTGTGGGTATGTTATTGTTTCTACGCTAGATTTGATTTTCACATTCAAGAAAGAGAAAATGAGAAACTAAGAAAAAGGATGAGGGTTTATACGTACCCAGATTGTAGACGTGTGTACCAAAATTCAGACGATAGCAGGAGCTCCTCTTTGGTTGTGGAGGATGACACCTGAAAGAGAAAGACACTAAAACACGAAAAACGTTAGATGACAAAATGGTAGACTGCCAAGCGAAGGCTTGGTCCTAGAAGCGCAAAGGCTTCTTGGAGGATGTCAGTCCACTGTTAAAAATAGAATGCTGATCAAAAATAGAAAGTGATAAATAATGAAAGATAGAAAGAAAGAACTTAAGACAAATGCGTACCTGTTTAGAAGCAATTTGCCTTTGCACAGTCGCCGACGTCGGTGGTATTGCCGCCATCGGTCAGGTAAGGTTGCCGATGTTGGTCAGGCTGCCGACATTAGTAGGGGAAATAGATGAGGTCGGTTGGGGTAGTAGTCAGGGACGAGTTACAAGTCTAGTCTTGGTCTACAGAATACACTGTGGTCTTGTCTAAGGGTCATGGAGGTCTATTTAGAGGTCTAAGAGATTGCCTAGAGTTCTGAGGGACTTGTTTTAGGTCTGAGGGACTGAGAATGTTGTCTGGGAAAGTGACTGGTTGGGAACCAGATGCTCAAAGGGGAATGAATGAGAGGCAGGGGTCTGAGAAGGCCTTTCAACCTCTCAGGGGAAGGATAGGGAAGGTCTTGGCAGTGATTAGCTAAAGAGGTAGATTAAACAAGAAATAAAAATGGAAAAAAACACTGTGCTTACCTCTTGCTTGCTGATTGAAGAATGGAAAAACTTGTTGTCAGAGATGTTAAAGGACCTGCAAATGGAGCTATTGCTTGGAGCTCTTCTTACAAGATGCCTATCGCTGCTGGTGTTGCTGTACGAAGGGGAGGAGAAGAAAATATGAATGTAAGAGCGTCAAGAGAGTTCTGTTCGCAGGGGGTTCTGCAATGGATGCAGGAAATGATTTTGAAGGCTGCCGACGCTGGCAGGATCGCCGATGTCGGCCGCAGTGTAGCCGACATTAGCGGAAAAAGAATGGGGATAGAGGCTAAAATTAGCCTCTATCCGTTCTTGCACGCCGCTGGGCCAAGGGGTCATGGGGAAAAAGGTCGTGGGAAGGCTTAAATGGATGCGAGAGAAAGGATAAAGGGGAGATTTGGGAAATAAAGGCTAAGAGAGAGGTGGGGGGATCCAAGGAGGGGATCCAAGGTGGCATGGGTGAGGTGGAAGAGGGCCAAATAAATTAAAATATTTATTTGATAAATGGAGGGGGGCTAGGACAAGGGTTAGGACATGGGCCAAGGGGGGCCAAGGGTGAAAGAAGACCTAGGGGGTAGACACAATTTCAGTGTCTACATTTGCCCCTTTTTGTCTTGTTGGTTGTTCTTGACGAACTGCAAGACAAAAACATGAGTTGGTTGCCCTAGGTATGGGATGAGGTGTTCCCCCCTCAAAGTGAGAGTCGAGGGAAGGGAACCTGAGATCGAGTGTCGATTTGACAGAGAGATGGATAGAGAGAGGGTGAGTGAGAACGTTGCAATAGTCATGATTGCATGTATACCACTTCACTGGATGGTTAGGTCAGATTGTCGCAAGTCAAGGTTAAGGAGTGCCAAAATTGAAATAATCGAGCCCCAGCATTTGGTCGTAGCTGATCGGGTTATTCGATCTAAGCTGAAGCTCCAATGGTCATCGTGTTCTAGGTATCTCAGGCTCAAGAAGTGCTCCTAGAAAACATGAAAATGTCACAAGTAGTGGGGATCAACCGGATTGCGATCCTATACTTGTGAAGGTCATAAATAGTCTATGCACAATTTTGATAGCCATTCTTGAGGTAGCATACATGCAAAAATGACCAAGGCAACGTTTGTCTTGGAAGTGGTCAGAGTCGGAGAAGATAGGCATGATCTCCATGGTCATTGGTCGAGGTGGATGGATGGACAAAAGAAAGTGACGAAGAGGATGACTGAGCTAACCCCAGGAGACCCCATGTCAATTGAGTGCTGCCTACATAGCCCTTGTCCTAAGGGCCTTAGGCCAATGTAATTCTCCCAAAGAGGGAGGAAGAGTCGAAGTGATTGGTTGGTCTTGGTCGAGGTCAAGGTCATGGTCAAAGAAGAGAAGGTTTGTCCATCAGAGAGATGAATAAACAGAGGGTGGTCGAGCTAACCCCAAAAGACATCATGTCATCTGAGTGCTGCCTACATAGCCCAGATTAGAAGGGGCCTCAGACCAATGTAGT
This sequence comes from Torreya grandis, assembly GCA_037957365.1. Classification (NCBI taxonomy): domain Eukaryota; kingdom Viridiplantae; phylum Streptophyta; class Pinopsida; order Cupressales; family Taxaceae; genus Torreya; species Torreya grandis. The sequence continues at coordinate 1,345,090 of JARHVA010002470.1, read as the reverse complement.
GCAGACTAGTTGAGAAGATTGGTCGATGATTGGTGTGGTCATGTGTCGAAATGATGAGGAGAAAAAGATGTTACATCCTTTTCCAAATGGTGTATTCTGTAACATTAGTTAAGAGGTCTTTCATCCCTAGCAATGTTCCATAGTCATGATGGATGTATGCTAAAAATGAATTGAGGTCTATTTATGCTTCAGCAAGTATTGGTTTAAGCTTAACATAAATTGTATCTGGTTGATAGTTTCCATGTGTATTGGTGTCCATAGAAACTAGTGTGAATAGGCTATGTGAGTGGTCTGAAAAAAGATTGGAGTTGAGTTGATTGGGTTGGACAAGTGATGAAGTTTGAATGTGACCAAAGTGTAAAGGAAGTGAAAGGCATAATCACCCTTTCATTGACAAGGACCAAAATGATAGCATAGATAGGGGTTGTTAGAACCAAGAGCCCCATTCATGCATTACACCGTTGACCATGGTTGTGTTAGAGTGGTAATCGAATCACTTTGACATTAAAGTGAGCTCAAAGTCCCTTGAGCAGGTGTTATAATAGGAGGAGGATAGGGTAACCCATTTTATGAGTAGGGATAACCTTGCCCCTTTTTATAGGAGACCCCGAGACAACTACAAGCCAAGTCCATGACCCATTTTTTTTTTTTTGAAAGAGCGGACTGATCAATGTGGGAAGTCCTCATAGAGATGTCATTTTGCTTTGTGGTCATTTGTGAAGCTGATCGATGTGGGAAGCTTCTAATCAAGTGCTATTTGTAGCAAGATTTAGTCATAGCCATCCTTCGAGGGAGTGGTCTATATTTTTGCTTTATATAAGTTTGAATAGCTATCCTTCGAGGGAGCAGTCTATTAGCTACAAAAATGATAGTACAACTATCTTTCGAGGGAGCAGTTTGCCTTTTGATTTGATTGGGTGACCTTGGATATGTTTTGACATCTTGATTTTTTTTTTGACAGAATTTGGAGTCATGGACAAGACTATAGAAGTTCAAGGGCTCCCTTTTATTAGGACAAAGCATCCATGCATCATAAAAGGGGTATAGAGGATTTGTTTAGGGGAATAGGGTTGAAAGGAATGAGGATTAAGAGGATGAGGATTGCTCAAGGGACGAGCTCAAGTTCAATGTCAAGTGGATGAGTACTCGACTAACAGTAGAATGGTCGTAGATGCAACACATTAAGAGGCTCAGGTTCCAGCCGTCCGTCGAGAGAAGACAGACGATAAGTCCCTGACCCATACTTATGCGTGACGATGAAAGGTCCGAGCCAATTAGGGGCAAACTTGCCTCGTTTACTTTGCTCCATATTGGTCACATGCTAGTTTTCTTTGAGGATGAGGTCTCCAATGTTGAAATCTCATTCTCACAGATTTTTGTCATAGGCTCGCTTGATGCGATTTTGATAGACATGGAGATGGTTGAGGGCAGTGAGACAACGTTCGTCGAGTAACTCAAGTTGAGCTAAGTGATCTTGATGAAAGTCATCATCAGAGAGAATGTCATGCAGAGATATGGGATCTGTACTTCGAGAGGTAGGACAACCTCTATTCTGTACACTAGAGAGAAAGGGGTAGCACCCATAGAGGTTCAGATGCTAGTGCGGTAGGCCCACAAAGTGAAGGGAATGTGAATGTGCCAGTCCCTTCCAGTGTTGTTGACCACTTTCATGAGAATTTTAGTCAAAATTTTGTTGGAAGCCTCAACCTGCCCATTTGCTTGTGGGTAGTAAGGCGAAGAGAAACTAAGCTTGATGCCGAATGAGTCACAGAGTTTTTGGATGGTTTTGTTTTTGAATGACTTGCTGTTATCGATGATGATTTTGTGAGGAACACCGAAATGATAGATGATGTGGGTGCTGATGAAGTCGACAATTTTGTCAGCTTTTCTGGAGACGAGAGGAATGGCTTCCACCCATTTAGTGAAATACTCAGTGGCGGTGATGATGGACTGATGACAAAGAAACGAATGAGGGTTAATCTCACCGATGAGATCTAAGCCCCACTATGAAAAAGGCCAAAAATCTTGAGCGACTTGTAAGGCATGGCTAGGGAGATGAAGCAAGTTAGCATGCTGCTGACACTTGATGCAACGCTGAACATAGTCGCTACAGTCTTGATGAAGGGTGGGCCAATAATAGCCTAGGCGAAGGATGTGCTTGGCAACTGAGTTCCCACTAAAGTGTCTGCCATAAATCTCATTGTGGACTTGTTTAATGGCATGAGACGCTTCAGTGGAGGTTAGACAGCAAAGAAGGAGGCCGTCAAAGCCTCACTTATAGAGAAGACCCCCTAACATGGTATAGCGAGCTGTGCGTTTGATGAAAGCTCACCGTGCATTGCTAGAGAGATGGGGAGGAATGACAGAATGAGATAAGTAGTCCACAAGTTGGTTATACCAATCATCTCATGGACTAGAGTCTATGGTGTTGACATGGTTGATGTTAGGAGAAATGTATGAAGGCAATGGCACACGATGCACCGTGACAAAAATTCTAGATGAAGATGATGATGATGGAATATGCGAGGCGAGAGAAGCCATGGTGTCCACAAACTTTTTCATGGATCGAGGAACAGTCTGCAAAAGGTAATGGTCAAGAGAGGCTAGAAGAGTGTCAACACGATTTTTGTATCTTTGTAGAATTTCATTTTTATAGAGATATGAACCTTTGATCTGATTGATGACAAGTTGTGAGTCACCGAAGATGTTGATAGACTTGATGCCGAGGGAAAGGGCGGTTTGAAGTCCCAATATTAAGGCTTCGTATTCAACCATATTATTGGTACAATCAAAGTCAAGCTTGAAAGACAGAGGCATGGGCTCACCTTTGAGTGGGATGAGAATGACTCCCGCACCCCCACCAAGTTGACATTTGGAGCCGTCGAAGAACATGGTCATTTGATAGACGGTGTCATCGGTGGAAAGCACGGTGATAGATTCATCAGGAAACTCACACTACGAAGGTTGATTGTCGGGAAGAGGGGCATCTGCCAGTTGGTCAGCGATGGTTTGCCCTTTGATGGATTTTTGCTGGATGAACTCAAAATCAAACTCAGCAAGCAGCATGAGCCACTGAGCCATACGCTGATTTTGATATGGTTTGGAGTGCATATATTTGAGAGGGTCAGTGTGAGTGATGACAAAGGTCTTGTGGTTGAGAAGATAATGGCAGAGCTTAGTAGCAGTAAAGACTAATGCCAAACAGAGTTTCTCGGTATGAGTATACCGAGTTTCATAGTCGACCAGTGTTCGACTGATGTAGTAGACCGCCTGCTCATGGTGATGCTCATCTCGGTGCATGATCATGGCACCTAATGAATGGTTGGTGGCTAAGATGTAAAGGTAGAAGGGTTGGTCATCTTTAGGTGGAATGAGGACTGGTGGAGAGACCAGATAGTGTTTAAAGGCTTCAAAAGCCTCTTGGCAGTCCTTATCCCACTTAAAGGAGACGTCCTTCTTAAGGAGATGATGAAAAGGTTGGTAGCGGTCAGAAAGCTGTGAGATGAAATAGTGAATGGACTGGAGCTTCCCTTGTAGACTGCGAAGCTGCTTGAGATTGGTCGGAGGCAGCATTTCGAGGATAACGCAGATCTTGGTGGGATCTATCTCGATGCCATGAAAGGAAATGATGAAGCTGAGGAGCTTGCCTGAGAGGACCCCAAAGATGCATTTCTTGGGGTTAAGGTAGACATTGTATTGAAGAAGGTGAGAGAATATGATCTTGAGGATGGTCAAATGGTCATGGTGAATCTTGGACTTGCTGAGAAGGTCGTCCACATAGTCTTCCATGACTTTGTGGAGGAGATCGTGGAAAATGTAAGTCATGGCGCGCTAATAAGTGGCGCCTGTGTTCTTCAAGCCGAAAGGCATGACCCAATAGCAGAAAGTCCCCCATGGGGTGATAAAGGTAGTCTTGTGCTAATCTTCCGGTGCAATTAGGATCTAGTTGTATCCTGAAAACCCATCCATGAGAGATAACATCTCATGGCCGGCCGTGAGATCAACAAGCTGGTCAATGTTAGGAAGAGGGAAGTCATCTTTGGGACATGCTAGGTTAAGGTTGCAATAGTCCGTGTAGATCCGGATCCCCCCAATTACTTTGGTGACTGGGATGATGTTAGAGACCCACTGCGGATAATTGATGGGTTGGATGAAGGAGACAGAAAGAAGGTGCTGAAGCTCCTCTTTGACAAGGAGCACAACACGAGGATGCATCTTTCGAAGCTTTTGCCTAATAGGCTTAGCCTTTGGTATGGTGATGATGTTATGGGTAGCAATGGTGGGGTCAATGCCAGGCATGTCACTGTAGGTCCAGGCAAAGGCCTTGCTATGGTCTGAGAGGAACTGAGTGTAGTTAAGCTGCTCCTGGGCATCTAGAGATTGGCCAATATTTAATACGTGGGGAACATCAAAAGAAGGGAGGTTGATGTCAATGGTTGATTCATTTAACATAACTTGGGTCTCAGAAGGGAGGGAGCGCTGGATGAAAGAGTCATTGGCACCCATGTAAGATAGAATGGCATCGTCATCTACGCAGCGGACAGTGTTGATGGTCGCTGACTCATCTTCTATCATGGAGGGATAAATGAGAGGGAGAGACCTGGACACCCCATTTAGCTGATAGGTCAGGGGTCCAGGCGGATGGTGTTTATGCAAAAAAAAACTAGGAGGGATGGAAACCACCAACTCTGTAGGTGAAGGAGGAAGAATGGGTGAGCCTAGAGGAGATTGGTCAATGGTTGGCTCGGGGCAAAGGTCTATGGAGGCCTGAGTGTGGTTGTGATATCTCAGGCTGTACCATTTCTTGGCATCATCATCATTGAGTGGCTTGATGGGCTGATGGGAGCCCTGCTCATAGCATCTAAAACCAAAACCCTTCTATGCACACCTGTAAAGGTAAGTGTGTGTAAAGGCAGGGTTGCCAAGAAATGATAAGTCTGATGTGAATGGTTGGGGTGAAGAGAGAGGGTTGCCATTAGTAGGAGCTTGATTAAGCCCCCCATAGACAAGATTGGTTCAGAGGTGAGGAGGACCATAAGGCACGACCATCCTGATCTGATGGTCATAACTGGGGCTGTGGTGAAGGTGTCCATACTCTTGTAGAGTTTGGAACATGTCTAAGGTTAGCAAGTGATATTCCCTAAGTGAAAGTCACTGGAAGATGTCTTCCATGGGGTCTTTGGTAGTCGCTTGAAGAGGAGGGGTGAGGGCGACCACCGGTTGCGAACTAGTTGAAGCTTTCGTGGATGGAGGTGATGTCGGGGTTGATGGCTTGATAGGAATGAGGATGTCATTTGGATGGTAGGTGGTGTTACAAGTTTTAAAGGGTGAAGGGTCAGTGGGAATGGTGTGAACTTGCCTATCGTGCTCAAATTTCACACAATGGTGTAGGGTGGAGGGGACACAGGCCATGGCGTAGATCCAGGGTCGGCCTAGCAACATGTATTGAAACACTCTTTCGATGATATAGAAGAGCTCTAGGACTATGCGTGGACCAACGTGAATGTGAAGGATGACTGTGCCAATGGTTGTGGCAGTGGTGTCATTGAAGGAGTGCAAGATTGCATCAGTCTTGGAGATGCAATTATTGGGAAGAGCTAACTGATCAAAGGCATGGGTGGAGATAATGTTGATGATGGCACCTCCATCGATCATAACACGTTTAATGCGTGTTTGATCAACATAGGCAGTGATGAAGAGGGCGGCATCCTGATCTTCTGTGTTGGATGTGGGAATCTCAGAATCGCTGAATGTGATGGAGGCAACAGGAGATAAAGAGTGGATGAGGGCAGCGAGTGGTTGGAGGTCTTTGGGTTGGACCTCCACTGCCTGCAAGGCTTGGATAAGGGCTTGACGATGTTGAGGCGAGGTTTGGATGAGGTCATAAAGGGACATCTTCACAGGCATTTGGTGAAGCTATTTCAACATGGAGTCATGAATCGGCCTGAAAGAGGAAGAAGAAGAAGGCTGAGATGCGCCAAGAATAGAAATTTTAGGCTTGGGCGGTTGAGGTGGCTTGACGAAAGGGTAGGTCCAAGGAATGGTGGCTTTTTCTTTTGCCTTGTCTTTTTGTGACCTAGTGGTTATGTGGATAACATTGATTTCAAAGATATGAGGTGAAGAAGGGGTCATGGCCTGTTGGTGAGATGTTGATGTGGTTGGATGGGAAGGTGTCGAGGGTCGGTCAAGAGTGTCCTCAAGGAGAAGAGTGTCCTTCTCTATATAGCGGTGAATGACAGCCTTGAGGGCACATCAAGCCTCGGTATCGTGTCCTGGCATACGATGGTATAAGCAAATATTTGTGTCATCGAACCAGGAGGGCTTGGACCTAAGAGGTTGAAAAGGCCTGATGGGTGGAAGGGTTATGCTAGAAGTCTACAAAAGTTAGTGCAATATCAACGAGTATGAGCCCACTAAAGGGTCCGTGCTAGTCGATGTGTGTGTTTCTGGTAACTTTTGCTTAGGTGGAGTTGGAGGAGGTTTTTGTACCACCTTTTGGGTTGATGGTGTGGTGATAGGTGGAGACGACACTTTCTTCATAAGAGGTACTGCCTTTTCAGGGGAGGGTAAGCTAGAGATAGGCAGAGGAAGCAAAGGAGGCAACTGGTTTTGATTAGAGGTTGGCGTGGGAAGGACTCTGGCTAGGGTCAAAGGATGGGGTCCCAAAATGGAAGGTAATGGTGACGGAGGAAGAGGCGTTCGCTTCTATGGTCTGGCAGTCTTTTTTGACTTGGTTGGAAGACTACTATTGGTCAAGGTCTGGTCTAAGTCCACCTTCACTTGCGGGTGAGTGAGGGTAGAGACAGGGCGAATGCCAAGTGACTTGATAGGTTTAGATGGGGTAGATGCGGGTTTAGAAGTGGGAGTCTGGTCTTTGTTGAGAGTCTTGAGAGATTCTACCTTGGGAGGATTGGTAGCATGAGACGAGAGGGCACGGGCATGTTGAAGAGCTTTAAGATGCTCCCACAATCCCTGATGCTCCACTTTTATTGAAGGGAGAAGTCCAATTTTCTCCACTAGTTGGGAAAATGGTTGAGAAGATGTTGGATGAGGTTTGGGTCCTTGAGAAGATGTTGACAGTTGTGGGGCCGAAGATGAGATGGGTATGGCAGTCTCAGACCCATGGCATGATGAAGTCGTGATAGACTCATCCTTGGTTGGAGACGAAGGAGAGGCAGGGTCTTCCCTGGGTGGAGAAGAAACTAGAGAATGAAGCTCCTCAAGCGGGTAAAGGGCAGGGATGATGGTGCCCTCCACTTGTAGTCAAGGAGTAGGAAGGGTCAGGTCCTCCATAGGTAGCAGGAAGGAGGATGGTGAGACCGGCGGCGCCGGTAAGGTTGAAGCATCTTCCAAGATGAGAGAGATTGACGGAGAACTAACTGGGGAAAGAGGTTCGTCTACACGTGATGGACTGATAGATGGACTAACCTCTTGAGGTTGGTCGGGGATGAAGGGGAGACCGTATTGATTGTTCAAATGTTGTGTTCATGAGTGTTGTCAATCAAGGTCTAGACATTGTTTTGGGTCGGTGGATGATTTGGGAATGGTTGCTTGAAGATGTTGATCCCCTGATTAGGGGGGGCATTGGGATTGTCTAGGATGAGGTCCCCTTTTTCGAGCATGTCTTGGATTATGTTTTTAAGGGTCTTGCAATTTCCCGTGTCATGTCCTTTAACACAGTGGTAGTTGCAGAAGTCATTTTCCCTATACCACGCAGGGATGGCGCGTGAGGGATCAAATTGTGGAGGTGGTCGGATCTGGGGGAGATTGAGAACCCCCTATTTAACAAGTTTTTCTAGCATAGATGCATATGATTCTCTGAGAGGAGTATACTGTCGTTGTACGTATCTCTGCTAAAATTGGCAGGTGGCGCTCTGAGATGTGGATGGCTCAGGCTGATTGGTTGAAGGCGAAGAGGATGAAGGTCTAATGACCATAGCATTAGCCGAAGCTTTAGACTTAGGATTAGATGATGAAGGTTTAGAAGAAGAGGAGTCATTGGTCTTAGAGTTGGGATTCTTGCTCCACAACTTGACTTTATTCTCCTCGATGGCATGTAATTCAAGCTTGCGGGCCATCGTGAAGGCTTCGTCGAAGGTGCGGAAGGTCTGAACCCGTAAGGTGGAAGAAATATGTTTGGCGCAGGCTTGGGAGAAAAGTTTAATAAGTTTGGGTTGGGGTAAGGAAAAGGAGAGTTGATTGATGAGGCCTCTCCAACGAGCAACAAAGTCAGCTATGGATTTGTCCTCGAATTGGCGGATAGAATAGAAGTCTGTGATCGAGACCTTCTTGGTGACGTTGATGGAGAAGTGATCAAGAAAGAGTTGGGCTAGCTGTGTGAATGTGAAGAGGGAATGGCTAGCAAGAGAGCTATACCAATCAAGCGCAGCACCAGAGAGAGATAGGAAACATGCGTAAAAGAAATGCATCATCATGGGAAATAAGGTAACAGGCGTGTCTGAATGCCCGTAAGTGCTGTTGTGGGTCTTCCTTACTTTGAAAGTGAGAGAATTTAGGAAGCTCCCATTGATTGGGGTATGGCCTGATCAGGACAGAAGGGTGAATGGGCTCATTGCAAATTTTATCATATGAGAGAGCATTGCGTGAGCTAGAAATGGAGGTCTCTAGGCTGGACATCTTGTCCATCAACATTTTGATGATGTCTGCTGACGGATTGGCGGGTGGAGCGCCTCCTAGATTATAAGGTGCTTGAAAGATATTAAGAGGGGTATATGACATGGTTGGTTGCGTAGACACAACATATGGGTAACTAGTTATCAGGGCGGAAGTTGAAGCCAAGGGCACTTATGTTATGGGGTTGGTAGGCACAAATTGGATAGGGGCCGTCAAAGATGGTTGAGGAGTGGCCACACTTGTTGAAGGGTAGACAGTTACTCTTGTGTTGATAGGTGCAAGAGTAGGGGGAATAGAGACCACTATGTTTTGGAAAGGTGTAGGATTTGGTTGAGTAGTTTGAGGTTGAGGGGGTACCAGAACCCCCATGGAGGTAGGTCTAGAAGGAGAGGTTAAATTTTGAAGGTAGGAGACGGTTGGGTTATTGGTCGAGGTGTTGGCTTGATTGTCTATAGGTTGAATTGTAGATGCTGTTGTTGTGATCATTATCTCAACTAAAGAAGTCGGCATCCCATAGATTGGGTTACCTAAGGAGTCTTGCATCCAGCTATGCACGAGATAGTGCTGCAAAGCTTTGACGTTGAGGTCCAAGAATCATGCAAAATCTTGGTCCCCTTCTGGGACAATAGGAGTCTGGGGTGGGGTTGGGCGAGTAGGAGTTATTTCAGTCTCCGAGTGGAACTCCATTATAGGACTGGTTATGGACGGGGAAGGTGGAAGCGGTTGATGTCTCACGTGGTCAAGAAGAGCCTTGGTTTGACTGCGTGTCAAAACCATTCAAGGCAAACAGGGTCAGGTTTCAGAAACTGTGTTTTTTTAGTTTTAGAAACTCAGAATGTGGTTTTTGGTAGAAAAAGGGGGGGTTTTAAGGCTACTATTTTGAAAAAAAAGAATTGTGACAGAGACCGACGTCAGTTGAAAAATTGATGTCGGTGAGAAAAATGGCCGACGTCGGTCAGATAACCGATGCCGGTGAGAAAAGGCTATCGTCGTCGGTGGTAAAACCGATGCCGGTGACTGTGTTTTCCAGAAACCCAAAAGATTTGAGAGTGAAACCCAAAAGATTTGAGAGTTTTTGAAAAATAGGAAGAAGAACATCCTCAATACCTCAAACAAGCAGATAAGAATAGAAAAGATGAAGAACACAAGCAGAGCCTAAGCATTAAATCCCTAGAAATAAATTATTAAGCTCGTGTGGCTTATGCCTTAAAGTGATGTTTGGGGAGGTTGGCTGTTAGAAGGGTCCTAGAAGAGGTAGTCTATGGATGGTTTCAGGTTTGTTTAGGTGCTCAAAAGTCTGGGTTAGGTTCCGTACATGGCCTGGTGCTAAGGAGCAAGCTCCCCTCACTTCACGAGTCCAGTGGTTAGCTGGTCTCGCTTAGCCAAAATATACTTTCCCTAGAGATTATCCTCCACCAGAGAATGGAGTGGGCTTTCCCCTTGGTGATGAAATCCAAGTGGGATTGCCAAGGAGGGGTAAGGTATCCGTTGGGGGATGAAATCCCAGTCGGGCCTTGTCTCAGGTAAGTTTGATGTTTGATTTAGTGCAAGTGGTTCGGTTGTGTAACATCAAGTAGACTACGATTAATTCAATATGCGGTTATTAATTACTAAGTGTGGAATAAGAAATGCAAGCAAATAGAAATGCAATGCAACGTGTTTTAAGCCCCAAGTTGAAATGTTAAGTTCGGATGAAAAACAAGTTGAGAAAGGGTTTGAAGGATATGATTTTTGACTAGTCTAGAAATGCAAGAAAAGAAAGAAAGGTTCCTTTTAATCCTGCTTATGATGTCATTTAGAAGAGAAGAAAGAGGTGAAAAGGGAGAAACCTAATGCACCTATATGAACAAAAGAAAAAGAACCCAAGGGAGACCCTAAGGTCCCACTGGGCGTGCCAGAATGTTTCTACGCTAGATTTGCTTTTCACATTCAAGAAATAGAAAATGAGAAACTAAGAAAAAGGACGAGGGTTTGTACATACCTGGATTGTAGACGTGCACACCAGAATTTAGATGATAGTAGGAGCTCCTCTTTGGTTGTGGAGGATGACACCTAAAGAGAAAGACACTAAAACATGAAAAATGTTAGATGACAAAAGGGTAGACTGCCAAGCGAAGGCTTGGTCCTAGAAGCACAAAGGCTTCTTGGAGGATGTCAGTCCACTGTTAAAAATAGAATGCTGATCAAAAATAGAAAGTGATAAATAATGAAAGATAGAAAGAAAGAACTTAAGACAAATGCGTACCTATTTAGAAGCAATCTGCCTTTGCACAGTCGCCGACATCGGTGGTATTGCCACCGTCGGTCAGGTAAGGTCGCCGACGTCGGTTAGGCTACCGACGTTAGTAGGGGAAACAGACGAGGTTGACTGGGGTAGTAGTCAGGGATGAGTTATAGGTCTGGTCTTGGTCTGTAGAATGTACTGTGGTCTTGTCTGAGGGTCAGGGAGGTCTATTTAGAGGTCTGAGAGATTGCCTGGAGTTTTGAGGGACTTGTTTTAGGTCTAAGGGACTGAGAATGTTGTCCGAGAAAGTGACTGGTTGGGAACCAGATGCTCAAAGGGGAATGAATGAGAGGTAGGGGTCTGAGAAGGCCTTTCAGCCTCTCAGGGGAAGGACAGGGAAGGTCTTGGCAGTGATTAGCTAAAGAGGTAGATTAAACAAGAAATAAAAATGGAAAATAACACTGCGCTTACCTCTTGCTTGCTGATTGAAGAATGGGAAAACCTGTTGTCAGAGTTGTTGAAGGACCTGTAAATGGAGCTATTGCTTGGAGCTCTTCCTACAAGATGCCTGTAGCTACTGGTGTTGCTGTACGAAGGGGAGGAGAAGAAAATACGAATGCAAGAGCGTCAAGAGAGTTCTGTTCATGGGGGGTTCTACAACGGATGCAGGAAATGATTTTGAAGGCTGCCGACACCGACAGGATCGTCAACGTTGGTCGCAGTGTAGCCAACGTCAGCGGCAGAAGAATGGGGATAGAGGCTAAAATTATCCTCTGTCCATTCTTGCACGCTTTTGGGCCAAGGGGTTGTGGGGAAAATGGTCGTGGGAAGGCTTAAATGGATGCGGGAGAAAGGATAAAGGGGAGATTTGGGCAATAAAGGCTAAGAGAGAGGTGGGGGGATCCAAGGAGGGGATCCAAGGTGGCATGGGTGAGGTGGAAGAGGGCCAAATAAATTAAAATATTTATTTGATAAATGGAGGGGGGCTAGGACAAGGGTTAGGACATGGGCCAAGCGGGGCCAAGGGTGAAAGAAGACCTAGGGGGTAGACACAATTTCAGTGTCTACAGTTATATATATGTATAAACAAAAAATAATACTCAAGGGTAGGACAAGACATCCATCTCTCTTTCTTCAGAGATGATGTGTGTAAAACAAAGGAAAAACTCAAGGGAAATGACAGACAACACTCCTCTTCTTTCAGAAGAACTATTCAGCCAGCCACAAGAATATTCTTGAAAATAAAAGTAGAATGTAACTGAGGGTGTAGTAACCAGCAAATCAAGATACAGCACAAAGTCTCTACCTAAAATGCTCAAGAGTAATATACGAAAGACAATGAGGGCACACAGTCTTCTCAAAGTCCTTTACACAATAATGAAAAGAAAACACACTAAAAATAGCTATGGGGGCACAAAGTCTCTCCACAGTTGATTCTTCAGGACAACTTCTTGACTAATTTTACTAATCTTGCTTGTTAAATCAATGGAATCAGAAAATAAATTAAGGAAACAGACGTAAGAATAGTTTCCTCAACAATAAAGATATCAAAACACAAAGTCTGAAAAAGTCCCTTGCTTTCTTATTCCAGTAATAAAATATGATCAATAGACTGAGCACAAAGTCTCAATGATGCCTCTCAATTTGGGCAGAGTTTCGTTCAGATCATCAAAAAAAGAGATCCTTTTATAATGAAAGAAAGTCCCTTATATAGCCACTTTAAGAAGGACTCAGGAACAATAATACATCATGATGCATTGGGAATTATTAGGAAAATAGGTTGGAACTTTGGGGCATTTTACCCATTTGATATTCTCAATGTAGATAAATAAGCCATGTAATTAAAAGATTGCAACTTTCAATGTCCACTTGGCAGTCTGATCTTGTCTTCATCGTTCCTCCTTTTCTGGTTAATTGAATCAGGTCTTGGATTCATTCATTGTTCTGCATTTCCTCACTTTCTGCTGGTTTTGGTCTTGAATTTTGGGAATGCATTCAGGTCTATGAATTCAAAGGATCAACGGTGATTTCATTGTCTTCAATTTGACGTTTGCACACCCATCACTATGTTTCCAACGACTAGTCGCTTGTGTTAAATTTGACGTCTTCGGGCGTGTCACCCTTTGGTCCTCTTCTTTTGGATTTTAGCTTTTTGCTTGGTCCTTTTTTGGACTGGACTTGCCCTTTCAGGCCTTAAGAAATGATCCTTGTCTAGTCGAAATAGCCCTTTATTTTGGCCGTCGAGAGTCCCTCGCAAGGGCACCTGCCCTTCGAGGTCCTTTGGCAGCCCTTTGCCTTGGTAGTTCCCATGGATGAATATTTCCCTGGGCTTTCTATTTGAGGCTTCCTTTAGGAAAATGTTTCTCGTGGACAAATCCCCAAAGAAAATTCTTGTGGACAAATCCCTAAGGAAAATTCCCGCGGACAAAAAGTCTGCAAAAATGTTGACTGTTCTTTGAAAATTGCTTCAGGGTCTGCGGCCACTTAGAATTCTTTCAAGTTTTTTGTCTGAAGGAATTCCTTCAGACAAAAATCTAAAATAATTTTAGTCTTAGTCAAATTTTAAATGCCTTAAATAAATCTAAAATAATTACCTTTCAGTTTTCTTGAAAAATGACCCTTCTGAAGGGTGCTTTTATTGACTAAGTGTCCTCCGCAAGGGCACTTGTCCTTTAGTAAACTTCCTTTTGCATTGAACCACCCCTTTGAACTTTGGCGATGAACCATTTCGTTGAACCAAAATGTTGAACCAAGATGTTGAACTAATCGGTTAAACCAAAAATGGTTCAAGCCAATGGTTCAATGAATGAATCAAGTCGATGAACTAAGCATTGAACCCAACAGTTGAACTTGCCTTTCAACCAAGACGTTGAACCAAATTTTGGTTCAACGGTTAAAACAAAGCTTTGAAAAATGCCTTTGAACCTGCTATTGAACCTGTAGACATTGAACCAAAGGATGAACTGAAAGAATGAACCAACTGAATGAACTATTTGGTTGAACCAAAAGACATTGAATGAAATAAAGCATTGAACTGCTTGGTTGAACTGAGCCATTGAACTATTCCTTTGGTCGAACCCACCATTAAACCTTGAACCCATTGAACCTTTGAATGAAAGTGGTTTAATGGTTCAACGGTTCAATGGTTCAAGCCTCTTTCTGTACTTAGATGCTTGCCGATGAAGATTTTCAACTGAACTAAAGCTCTGAACCAATCCTAGAAAATGACCAAGTGTTGAAAACCAATTCTTTTGACTGAAACCACTTGCAAAAGCCTTTGAACCTGTATAAATGAACCTACATGTGGAGTCTATAGAAACAAAGTCCGTAGAAATCAACATGTAAAACCCATTGAACTTGACTTGCAAAGTCTATAGATTTTTTGAGAAGCTTGGAAAATGAGGAATCTTAATGTCTAGGACAATTTTTAAAAAATGGAAGAGACAATTTTGGTCTTGTAAGACCAAAATAATTCAAATGTTGTCCCAAAAATGAATGCTACTTTTGGGGGACAACAATGTTCATTTGGGTCACCTTTTCTTTTGTATTTGTCAAATTTAGGTAGCTCAAAATGAGTGGAAAAGGGGACCTTTAGCATATTTTTGTCAAATGGATAGGGACAAAACTCTTAAAACTTATACTTCTTGCTTGTAATTTTTGATGAGTGTCTTTCATATCCTTCCAATATTGAGTGTATGGCATACCTTGAGATGGTGTTTATGAATGTGTATATGTGTTGGATTATGGTGATGCAAAAGTTTGGTTATTAGATTGTTGTTGATTATTCATTGGTTGATTGTTGTTGATGGGATTTTTGGTTGGACAACTAATCTTGATTGGATTTTTTTGGTGTATTGGCATCTAGACCCATAAAATTCTAGCTAAGTTGATAGATTCCACTAAAGACAACATGGTTTAAACTTTGCTATTTTTATATACTAGAGCCAATTTTACTTTGACATGGATAACCTTAGGATTTAGTTTTGGAGAGGTATATTCAACATTGTCTTGGTTTTGGTCTACCTAATGGATATAAGTAACATGTTATTTCTCAAGGATATTTTAGTTCTTCTTGATTATGAGAGAAGTTCTTTATATTGTAATCAAGGGGATGTCACACCTATATCTGAAAGATGTAGGAGAAGTTCATCTTTGTTTTCATATATGCATTGGTCCATTTGTGATTTTATTTGATTAGTCTTGAATAAATCATTGTATTCCTCATGGTATTCACTCTAATCAACTAAACTATTGTTATCATCATTACAAAGACACTCTTAGTGAAATTAAAATGGATTATGACTATAAGGATCCTCAATTTTTAGATTTTTATTTCATTTAAGTTTGTACCTCATTGTGGGTTTCATGTTTTTATTTGGACTTGGATTTGTAATAATAGTTTATGTGACTTAACTAAGTTAAAATGATTGGATGGATGTGATAATTTGATTTGGATATTGGATGTTGGATTTGAATTAGAAGCAAGTTGGATTGGTTTAATAACTATATATTATTTAAATTAAAAGTTGAGTTGGTTTTATTGGATAAACTAATTGTTTGGGTTTGAATTGTTTGATTTTGGTTGGATTTGGATTAATTTGGTTTGTTTGTTTTTTATTTGTGATTTCACTTTAAATTAGTTTGATTATATTACATTTTAATGTTTGAATAGTTTGACTAGTTTGATTTTATATTAGGTATAATATTGGTTTAACACAATGGGATCAATCAATACACATAAGTACAACCTACCTAGTCATGTAGTATTACAACCATTTAGTGGTCCATTGATAGTACCCTAAAAGATATGTGGTGGGAGATCTTGGAGAACACTATATTCCCTTCACCACTATCCATCTACAATAAATAGGATTGTAATATAGGATAGATAAGGCTATCTAAGGGCATCCTATATGTACCTCATAGTACATTAAGGCCTAATTTCATGTGGAAAAGGTGATTTTGGGGCCTAAATATTGGTGGATGAAATCACCTCATATCATGGCACCAGTAAAATGGATGACCTCTTAGACAATAATGATAGATCCTTGAGAATTTATATAGATCGACATAACATATGATTTGTATTTATGTTGGGTGATTAAATTCCAGTCGTAAGACCCTAAAAATATAAAATAAAGAGGGTGGGAATTGTTTCTAATTATAAATTTCAGCTTACAGTGTGAGGGAAGAGCATATGCAACTACAACCTAGTGGACATAAAATCCTAAGGTCGATTCTAATTACAAACTTCACCTTATGACACAAGGAAAGAACATATGCAAAATTTGGTCTAACAAACACAAACAAGCAAAGTTAAATAGATGATATATAAGCATGAATGGTTAATTTAGCTTAAACATTTAAAATATGTGTGTTTGGATAATAATATGTTTTTGGCCAGTGTAAACCTGTAAGAAAATAGTTAGTAATTTTTTAAGATGTCTTTTCAAGCATGTACATGCAATAAAATATATAAAATATTTAGACACTCAATAGAGAGACACATGCATCATTCAATAAGACACAAACACTATGAGATACACAAATGATGCGGTAAATGCACATTAGATAAAAACCAAAAAATAGACATTGAGCAAAGATACATATATGTCATTTAATAGGATGCAAATGTTGCAATAAATTTATACAATGTGACATCTGTAAAAATAATATAAAGAAAATAGATAACACTTAGAGATACAGATGCCAAACAGAGACATGCAAACATCATTTAGTAGGACATAGATGTTGTGAGAAGTGTAGATGATGTGACATATATGCAGATAATATACATGAAACAAATATCACTTAGAGATGTAGAAATTGAATAGAGACACATACATCATATAATAGGATGTAGAAGTTATGATAAATGCAAATGACATAATGTCTATGTAGAGGGTACATAAAAAATAGATAAAACTTATAAATGCAGATGCTAAATAAAGACATGCAAATGTTATTTTTGATGATGGAAACATCACTTCTTAGAATGGAGATTAGATGAGTCTGGGACTGAAATTTTGAAATAAAAAGGGCAAATTGACTCAAATTTTAACCTAATTAGACTCTAAGAGATGAATAACTAATCAACGAATACCTAGAAAGAAAGTACAAGACAAAGGATTGTGGGTGCATGGTCCCACTAGGTGTTGCCAATGTATACAAAATATAATAATTAGAAATCAAACCAAAAAATTAAATTCTCTATGCTAAACAATTATAATGATACCTAAGATGATCAAAGAGGTAAGAAGTATGTGATATCTTCACTCACCAATGACAAAGGAGATCCTATTGACATTGGATTTTACTCAAGATGATGCTTTGAATGTGGGTGGTTAATGCCAATTATACAGGAACAAATCAAAAACATGTCCCTTAGTGAATGGCTTAATTGCTTGATGAATGATGGCTGATTCTTAATGAGGTAAAGATTTGATAGGCTAAGTGAGATTGATGAAAGTGAAGGGTGTGAGATCACTTTATATAATTTTAGGATGAATATGGACCATTGATCTAGATCCAAGATCAAAGGTTAAGAATGAGTCAACTTCCTCATTGAATGAGGTAGGTTGAGGGTTAAACGTGGGGAGTTAAATGTGTAAAAATTTGGATTTATGAAGATTGGAATGATCGAACTTCTTGTCCCTTGCCTTGGATTTTGGGTGATTGATTTGGGGATTTGGAATGATTTGATGATTTTTAGATTTATTGATTTTAAATATTATTGAATTTAGCATTTCATGGATTCTTTTATTATGATAAATTAAGTAACTAAAATTATTGATTATTTAATTAATTTGAATTTTAAATTTAATTAGATTGGCAAGGTTCACTTGTGTGATTGGATTAATCAAGTAATTGATTGGGGGTGATGTAGAATAGTGACGGGTTGATCAAGGATACACTCAATGAAATTAGGGTTATGATGTAGTGCGATAATGTGGTTAGGGATATGATGTCAATATTTTTGATGAAAATAGTAATCATATTAATAATTTAGGATTACATAAGAAATTAGGGTTTAATATGTAAAATAGTGAATAATAATGATGGTAAATAGTTTCAACATTGGGATGGTATAAACGAGGTGTCTAAAAATTCTATTACAAGGAAATACTTTTGTAATAGTACTTCAGACATTAAGATAATTCCTATTATGAAGTGGGTTGAATTTTTTAAACCTAAAGGTAATTGTGGTTGTGGAATTAGTGATCTTTCTTATGTCAACACAACTTTAGTGGCAAAGCTCCTATGGAAAGATTTTTGAGAAGAGGATAGTATTTGGAGTAGGATTATTTTCAAGAAATATTAGGATATCCTTGATCCTTTAGGATTATCTCTTGTAATGATTGGATAAAAGGTTACCATATCTAGATTTTTAGGGGAAATAGTAGAAATTTCATATCTAATTCCATATGTTGGAAAGTCAAAAATGGCAGATTGGTTAACTTGTAGTATGATCCTTGGTATCGAGTTGGACCATTATGTAACCATATTATATTTCAAAACATGAAGCCTTTTTCTTAGTTTGTTGGGGGAGGATAGTTTAGGACTACTAGACCACTTTGGTGGAACCTTGAGATTGCAATAGAACCTATAAATATATTTGCTTGGCTAATTATATGAATAAGATGGATATTATTTTTATTTTCATAATTTTATTCAATCACAATCCCTTTACAATTATTTATATGATGATATTTTTATTTGTAGTGGACACCCTTTATGCAAATTTATGGTTAAGGAAGGGTATAATAAAATTTTGGAAAATGAGGCTACTTCTCCATGGCTTAATCAAAAAAGTTTGGAATTTGATTAGCATCCCAAAGGAAAATAATTTTCTTTGGATGGCCTTGAAAATAAAGTCTCCAATTTGGGATAGATTGCAAAGAATTGGGTTTATATGCCCCTCAAGGTGTGTTCTTTGTCTTTAGGATGAGGAAAATTTGTACCATATTTTTCACCATTTTCCTTTTCTTAGTTAGTGTGAGTTTGGTTCTTTAGCAAAATGAAAATTCAATGGGTTTGTACATATTATCTTATCTCTTTGATCTCTAGCTACATGATGATCAAGGAGATCAAGTGGGAAAACTATGTAAAATGATGCTGATGATGATTATATGTATTTTTGGGAAGGAAAGGATTTTTTTCACATTTAAATATTCCTAAAACACTATAGAATATTTTCTTCGTAAGCTTGAATGTACTTTTTAGGAGATATTTAAATCTAAGGTCCCTAT
Source organism: Torreya grandis (assembly GCA_037957365.1). Lineage (NCBI taxonomy): Eukaryota > Viridiplantae > Streptophyta > Pinopsida > Cupressales > Taxaceae > Torreya > Torreya grandis. The sequence continues at coordinate 1,325,983 of JARHVA010002470.1, read as the reverse complement.
GCCCAAATCAAATATTGTAGGAGAATAAAGACACCTCCTTATCAAGTGGGATATCCTAAAAAATATAATATAATATTACCTATTACTCATAATAAGATAAACAATGAAAAATAGACTCCTCTTGTACTTGGATAGGTGAAATTGAATTTTGATGGAGCTTCTAAAGTTAACCCATGATTTTTAGGTAGAGGAGGTATCCTTCATAATAATGAGGGTAATTTTTTTGATGGTATTACAACTAACATTCCAAATGCAACTAACAATTAGGCAAAGATCAAGGCTCTCATTTTAGGTCTTAAATTAGCCATTAAACTATATTTTAATAACATTAAAGTGGAAGGTGACTCTCTTCTTATTATTAATGTGTCTAACAATCTAGGGAATTTGAGAAGAACCTCAAAAATAACATAAATGATGTGTACAATCTATGTGATTACTTTGAGTAGTGTGATTTTCAACATTTATATCAAGAAATTAATAATTTAATTTTTCTTCTTGCTAGCTATGGGGATAATGACCTTACCAATGGGGATTACTTAAAATTTATTAGTCATTGTAGTTAGTAGTGTCTTAAAATAATAATTTATAATGACAATACAATACCCTTCAATGACACTTGAGCTTATGTTCTATATGTCATCAATACTATTTAGGGTGGGAAAGAGGTTCAAGATCATTCTGTAGTCTCTTTTGATGGTGATGGTTTTATTTTTTTGGCATTTCTATGTCTTGTCATTGTGTTTTTCACCTATGTGTATGGATTTTATTTTTTCCCTCAATTTTTATGTGTCTTTTCCGTATGCGGTATTCTAAAATATTGACACCCAATACTATTAAACTTGTTAAATATAAGTGGAAGGTTGATGAGTTTAGTTCAAATCCAAAAAAAATAAGACAAGTTAAATGTAGGGGCATGCATTGTGAAGCTTTAGATTATGATATTGTCCCTCTCTTAGATGATAAACTCCAAAATATATTTAATTTTACCTCTTTGTCCACTCTTATGTATGTGAATGAGACTTCAAGGGTTGAATTATTGAATTTGACTAAGTCTTGGAATGCTAAAGAACTTAAATCCCAATTAAGGCTTAGTTTAGTAGAAATTAACTTTGATGAAATGATACCACCCTTCTTGTGAAAACAATTCAAAGCAAAGGAAATTAAATCTTTAAATTGATTTTTATTATTTTAGTGGAGGATTTAGGTGATAGGTTTAATGGTTTTGATCCCTTTTTCAAGTATCACAACTCCTGGTTTCATATGTTTGAAGAGGTTTTGCTTGGTTTTTTTGAGTTTTCTTCTAATGTTTTAGAGTCTTCTTTGATTTTGGATTTGGACAACCTTCTATTATTTTAAGCTATTTTGGAGGCCCCTAAGGAGTTTGTGGATTTAGATACCATCCAAGATAACACTCTTTCTTTGTTTTTAGGAAATTCAATGGATTTGGTGAGGATAGAAAAGCTTGGTTTACCCATCCTCAAGTAGATTGTACTTCATAATTTAATATTGGTTAATTTAAATTATTCCTATCTAAAACATTATGAGTGTTCACAACTGTTCTTTCCTAGTAGAAACCCTAATTTGAAGGAAGTTGGTATGGTTGATATCTTTGATCTTCTTACAAATTAATTTCTACTGGGAGCTAATTTGAATGATTTACACATATCTATGACATAAATGGTTGGTCTTTGTTCATGTTGGATAATATGAAGATTCAGATTCATATTTTTGTTGTTCTTCTTAGCTTAGTTTTGTATTTCTTGTAGCTCTTTTGGCTTTGTATTGGTCCTTTATTGGAGGTTTCATTTGGTAATTAGATTTTTGTTTTGTGTTTCAAGATATTTTGGTAGCTTATTTCCTTTAGTTTTCATTGCTATATATTTTTATTATATTGAGTGAGGGCCCTTGCCCTCATTTATTTAATATAAAAAAATGATTAAAAAGTCTTTAATGCTTGCACAATTACATACTTAGACACATATACTTTATCTAAGTAAGTTATTATCATTAGAGTGACAACACGTGATGCCTTTCTCAATACCGGGTCTTATCTCACATTATATTCTAAAACTTTTTATCTTACCTATAGATACTTACTTGAAACTCATGATTCATATTATACCTCATGTATCATAATAAAATGAATGAATAAAATATATTTAAATCAAGGTATTAATAATTAAATATTAATGATTTGCTTCATTTAGTTGATTGATACTGACAAGTACATATTAATGTATATTTATATGCCTTGGAAAGTCATATCATTACATTAATTATAAAACCAAGTGAATTTGTTTTTATTTGACTAGGTAAATGTACACATTTTATATGGATCCTATAACCAGAGTTCAAACATAAAATTTCACTAAAAAATAACTAAAATAAGAAATAAATAAGGACCTATTTTGAGCATTAGATTCTTTTAAGTTAGATTAATTCACCAACGTGGCTAGAGCACTTTGCTCCTTATTTATTTCTTTATTTCATAATTTAACCATGAGTTCCTTTGTTGGGGCCTTCCTCCTTATCCAACTCTTTCTTATTTTTCCTAGATTTTTGGGTGAAGGTTTTGATGCCTTATCTTGAAGTAGGATATATTTTCTTCCCTTTATGCTACCTATCCCACTTTATATTTTATTTTTATTCTTAATATGGGTAGTGGTGGGCACAAATGTCACCATCACCCTTTTTCTTTCTTAGGAGGCCTATTTTTGCCTCGATGGTTTGAGGGCCAACCTCCACATTTTTACCTAGTCTCTTGATCCTTTCTCAAATTATCAACATCACCTTTCAGTGCATTCCATTCTTCCATATACTATATGATAATCCTTCCCTTGTGTTCCATCTTATCCTCCAACTCTATCAGTTTTAAATTAAAAGTTAAATGGTATTTACTCTCATTCTTTTCCTTAGGGCCCTTTGAAGCAAATTGAGAAGTCTTCCTCTAGTCTTAATCTATGTTCTTAACCCTCTTCTCTTTGGGACTCTTAAAAGTTTGATATTTTCATTTGACATATTCAGCCTTGGGAATGATCTTCACTAAGTGGGAACTTTTAGAATGGACTTCATCTTAGGAATTTTTAGAAGATTCATGACTTTACTCCATAATATACTCAAAATTCTTAGGGTCATCCTCAAAATGCTCCACAAACTATTTATCCATTGGTTACACTTCTTTCCCCATAAAAACTTTCCCTCTCTTCTCTATGTGAAAAATCAAACCTTGGTGGATGAGATCACTTGAAGAATTTGATTTAAAAATAGTTACCATGATTTTGAGAGATTTGAATAGGAAATATGGTAGACTAATTCTATCTGCTTTAAATTTATTTAAGAACATAAAGTGGTGAAAGCAGAGGATATGAAATTTACCTTATAATGTTATATATTTCATTATTTGAAAGCATATGTCTGGACAATACTTTATTATATTTCATCCTTGGTAAACATTTATTCTCTATGATGATGTACACATCATGATTGAAAATTTTATTCAAGACCTCTTAATTTTTTCATTTATCCTTAAATGCTTTGATACCCTTACATCTCCTTGATCAAATATTCATAAATTTTTATCTCTACTCCTCTCATTCACACTTTTTTATGGTGCCAACCTAGGGATAAATAATTTGACACCACCTCATCATATCCAATGATTCTAGTCATGAACTCAGCCATACTACCCTCTTCTAGTTTGTTTCAGAATTTAGGATTATCATTTACTTCAACATAAGAGATAGGTTCAATTTTGTCCCTATACCCTCCCATCATGACTCTCTTCCTCATTTTAAAACTCAATATCCATACCATAATTTCCAATATCTTCACCTATTTTTCTTGGGTGATCTGTGTTATATAGATAATGGAGCTTCCATGCCTCACCTTATTTACATGTTTCACCCTTAAAAAATAATGATACCAAGGGATTTTGTAATTAGGATTCATTAATACAGGTCTAAAAATTTATACTTGTTTTCCATGTGAGTACACCCCCTCCTTGGACATAATGATGGGGTTGTAATCATTAATTATTAAGTCAATGATGTGAGGTGGAAAATCATCAACCTTTTTCCACACAACAAAGTTTTTATTAAGGACCCCAAGATTAACCATCCCATCAGCTACCTTGTTTCCCTCCCTAAACACATGGTCTATGATGACTTATTTTCAATGTTTACGTAACTCTCTTGAATCATCAATTTATTGTTTGATAGAACAATAGGTTTTTACCTTATTGGAGAGGGTGTTGAGGATGTTTAGAGAGTCCCATTAGACCATAAAGTTTTTGATACCTAACTGCATCACTAGTTAAATTCAATAGAGAACTGATATGACTATTTCACATAAATTTTGCTTATTTTCTTTAGAAATAAAGTTGTAAAACTTGAAAGGAGGGTGAGGTAGAAAAAATTGATATGTTATGCGCACATTGATCTAAATGATTATGGAAACTCCTTCTTTTTAGGGAGGAATGACTTGTAGATAAGAAAAAACTAAAGAAAATAGTTGATTAGTTGGATAGTAGGGTAGATTGTCTAGCATGAGATACATCCAAGAAGCACAAGCTTCCTTGGGGGCTGTCAATCCACACTTTTAAACAATTAAGTTTTGAAAATGAAAGATAACTTACTTGCATAAATAATAGAAAATACTGAAATGAAATACAAGTTCTTGATGGGAAATTGATGAATTTGACTAATTTAAGTAAAAAATTATTAAATATTAGTGATAGATGAATCATACATGATTTAGAAAATAGAGTGATCCTCTGTGATAAAATAGAAACTTAGAAAGTGGAATTTCGTTAGGGTCTGATAGGTCAAATCAATTTGTTGTTGGGAATTGACAAATAATGACCATCAATGGTTAAGGTCTAACCACTGATGTTTAGGTGACCATTGATGGTTAGGGACCATTGATGGTTAGGGTCAAACCATTAGTGGTTAGGTGATCATCAATGGTTACTATTGGATCTAGTTTAGGAAGAGAAGTTTGGTTGGGAGGTTGTCAGAAAGTTCTAGAAGGTGAGCTTAGGTTGGATGATGGTTGTGAGATAGAGGGTAATGTTATGACATGTTTGGCTTAGGTAGAGGGTGTTTAGATGATGTAAATAGGTTGTGGGTGGTCTTGGGGAAGAGAATAAGTGTCTAGAGTTGTAGAACTCCAACATAGGAAAGTGTGATAGAAGAGAGAGTGATACAAGGAATGACACAAAGAAAATTAATTATTGAATCCTGATAAGAAATAGATACTTATCTTTATTATTATTGGTATGAAGAATTTTGAGGTTGGATAAAAGCTTGATGTAGATTCTAGAGCAATCTCAGTAGAGTGACAATACTTTGGCTGCTTGATTGATGAGTTGCAACAACACTTTTGATCTCTATCCTAGTCACTATTTCACTAGAAGTAAGAAGAATACCTATAGAAGAAGCTTTAATCTATTACACCAAAAAGTTCTCCTCCTTTTCACCTCCTCTTCCTCTCTTAATATAGAGGTAAGGGAATGGTGAAATAATAAGTCTAACAAGCTATCTAATTTCAGCCTAACATGCATTGATTATGAAAATGATGGATCAAACAACTATTAATAAAAAAGAAAGATGGAGTTTGAGTTGTATTTAACCCTTAAGGTGGTTAGGGGAAAACCATCAATGGTTGGAGTTAACCATAAATGATTAAGGGTTGATCATCAGTGGTTGGAGTCAAAGTCAAGATTAGCTAAAGTTAGCCATTTCTATAAATGACTAGTAGGGTAAATGGTTAGGAAACAGTTCCAAGGGGGTCAAGGGGTGATCTAAGGTTTAATGAGACATCTAGAATCATAGTGTAAAATTTTATAGTATATACATTTTCCCCATTTTTATCATGTAGTTTGTATCTAAAAGATATAAAAAAATAAAAAAATGGAAGGTTGGTAGAGATCAGATGCCCTAAGTATGGGAAGAGGTGTTCCCCCTCAAACTGGGAAGTGATAAGGTAAAACAAAGTTGGTTGTAGGTTTGATAAGTGAATAAGTGGATGATAAATATTGGTGAACCAGGTCAGTTGATAGGTTGGGCATTGGAATGCAGACATGTGTATAAAATATGACTAAGTGCAATATCATAGATCATGCTTAGACTAGGCTACCATAATTAAGCTAGTTGGTAAAACGTGGTTGGTACTAGAAGGACAAGTGACAAGTGGAATAGGTGAGCATATTTTAGGCATGATAGTTATGGTTGCACTCATAAATTCAAGTCTCTTAGGCAAGGTTAATGTATTCACAGGTATCCAAGGTAGGATATGATCCTAAGAAGACACAAATGATTGGTGCATAAAAGTAGTGTAAGTTCAAGTTGTGCAAATATGGAAAAGTAGTGATTGTGGTCAAAATGACTAAGGAAAGGTTGTCATAAAAAGTGTGAATGGTGGGCCAAAATGACCAAGGTGATGGTATTTTTTTGGTTGGTTGGTGGAGAAAGAGTTTCTCACCAATGGTTGGCAATATTTCTATGATGAGAAAGTTTTGGTTTGTAATGGCAAAAAATTAAAGGGATTAACCATTGATGATCACGTAGTGACTATCAATAGTCAGACATAATCCCTAAAAGGGTGATCATAAGAGGTTAAATTATTTCTTCATTTGTAATTGTGTAACCTATGGTGCTTGCCTTTGGTCTTATGTGAAAAAATTGATGATGGTTTGAGTTTGTATACTTAGTTGAGTGAGTTGAGTGAGATATTTTTTTAATTAAGGTGATTGGATGAGTCTGTATGATAGTCAAGGTTGATTTGGTGGCTAAAATAGATGTGAGGATGTAGCCAGATAGAAGCAGAGTGTAAGGCCAAGTAGTAGTGGTTTCAAGGACTCCACCATCATGGTGGTCATGGAATGAGGTAGGGTGTGTAATTAAATTTGTAGTTGTAAGCTTGAATTTGTTATTGTTTGGGTGATTATGGGTGGGTTAGACCTATGGTTAGGGTTGGGGTTTGAAATTTGGTAGGTTTAATTTTTGGTATGAAATTTGTAGAGGGGGTGAAAATTTGTTGGGTTAGGATAGTTTTGAAGTAGAAATGAAAGGTTTTGGCATGTTAGGATGGTTATAGATAGGGTTAGGTCACTGATAGTTACCATATAGGGACTATCAACAATCACTATCGACCATCACCAGTTGATAGATGACCATTGTACAATCAATGTATGGACCATTGGTGGTCCACCATTGAACCATCAATAGTCAACTATTGTTATAAGGCAAAGATAGGTTTAATGCAAAGTAATAGGATTGAGTGAAGGGGTTAGAAAGGTATATAAATAGTTTAAGGGTATAGGGTATAGAAGGGTGAAGGGTGGTAGTTATGCAAATGAGAGAAAATAGGATAGGTAGAGTTGAAGGTAAGTCTTGGGTGTAGGTTAAAGTAGGTAAAGGTTATGTAAATGAGGTGAATAGGTTAAGGTAGGAGGTAGTTTAAGTAGGTAGTATTCATAGGTGATGTTCTAAAAGGTAAAGTATACTAAGGAACATGTCTATCATTATAGGTGAGGGAGTAGTTGCACATGTGGGCTTGAGTGCCACAGCTCCTAGATGAGGTCCATTAAGTGATGATAAACTAGGAGTGAGATCACTTGATAGTAGTGGGTCTGGGAGGCATCAAATATTATCAATGCATTTCTAGATATGTAGCTATATTAGTGGTCCTCATCAAGAGCTAAGACCTATCCACCAACACATTTTTGTTATCGACTAAAGAGATGATGATCCTACTAGAGGACATCCACCAAATTATGAGTCTATTGATATGAGGTGAAATGATAGAGCATAATAGTAGTGAGGAGTGAGATGATCTCATGGATGTGCTGTATGGGAAGGACTTGGTACACATGAGGTGATATGTGAGAGGCCTCCATTATATACCCCTATATCATAGGGATAGGGAAGTGAGACAAGTTGTTATGATGATGATGGCCATGATCTATTATGCATTGCTAGACTTGAGTAGTGGTAGATTTCCATCTATATTGTTAGGTGTTTTAGTAGGGATGATTATGGAATAGATAGTGTATGTGTGGGTTCTAGTGTTACTAGTATATATTTACCAAGAGGTTTGAGGATACAAGTTATACATGAGGTATGACATTAGTTTCAAGTTTATTCTTCACTACTAGGCATGTGAGCACATCATGGTGCTTCAACTAGGTGGACTACATCATGGCATGGATGGGTATAGATGGACTACAAAGTTGGCTTCATGTGTTGGAGATATGATTATGCTCTCACACCATCAGGGGGAGGAACACTAGACCTAGAGTGGTATCAAGACATTTTAGATTCACTAGTCAAGGATGATGTCATAGACAAACTATATACCTAATTTCCTACATGGGTAGGTATTATGAGATAGATATTATCAATGTAGAGTTATATGTGGGTTAAGGGTAGATGGGATCCTGAGTTAGAGTTTATTCTTTTTGATAGGGCAAGGAGGTAGTTTGGGCTCATGTAGGGTATCCCAGGTGGTTTCCCAAGGTATAGGAGGGAGGATGCAGATTTTCCACTACCTGAACCACAATTGGAGGAGTTTGAGTTTGATTGGGAGGAGCTACTAGTGAGACCAAATATTGATGATGTAAGGGTCACACAAGATTACCTTGTTTGGTTCTAGGCACATTATGATGTAGAGGTGTTTGGGGTAGACGTTGGATAGGTTGGGAAAAAAGCCATGGATGTTGATATGGAGGGGGGGTAGGGAATAGATGGAGGTGGATGCCCTTGATAGGTAGGAACTCATCACATAGAGAGATTAGGATAGGGCAACATTAGTAGTAACACATGTAGGTCTAGTGATAGTGACCCTAGAGAGAGATACAACTAAAGGCTAGGTGGCCACTTTGACATAGGAGAGGGATTAGGCTAGAGCCCATATAGCCTTGGTCACAAAAGGGACACCTTGAGACAAGGAAAAACACAACTATCGACACCTATAGGACCACTATGGATGATTGTGATGTCTAGGTATGTTAATATAATAGAAGAGCTATGATATTATGAGGCACTAGTATTTTCCCACCTTCTAGATGAGCCACACTTTTATGAGTATGTGACATAGTGAGGGGGTGGGGGAGCTAACATTGCTATACCAGGTCAGTGGGCAACATCCATAGGTACATAGAGAGGTCCTATAGGTAGATAGGATCTAAGAAGTAGCAGTTCTCTAGCACCTTAAATTCTCATTAGATTATGTATTTTGATGTATTATATGATTTTGATACTGGCCTACTAGCTAATGTAGTGAGATGTATATGATTTTGAGAGATATTATTGTTATATATGATAATTATTAGGATTATGGCTCATGATGTGGTTATGGTTATGGATATGGCTTATGGGTGTGATTATTTAATTTATGTTCATGATGTGATGATGTTTGTTTATGATGTGATGTTACTTATGGTTATGATGATGTTATGATTAGATTATATTTACGATGATCAGATTATGGTTATTATGATTAGATTATATTTGTTATGATGTGATGTTGTTTTATTGGATGTGTGGATGTTTTAAATTAATGAATCTATGCTTCCTTATCTAGATAGATATGTTATGGATAACATATGTGGATGACTCACTGATGTATATAATAAATTATTAAAAGGTTATGATGAGTTGATGTGTTTCATTAGTAGGTTGAAATAATGTTCGATGTATGAGTTTGGTAATTTTGCATTTGATTAGATGAAGGTGAATTAATCTTAAAACACATAGAGTAAGTTGGATAACAAAACTAAATGTGAGGAAAGATAAGACAATAAAAAGATAAGCATATAAATGAATACATCAACAAGTAAGTATGAGAGAATAATAAGAAGGCACGATGCTTCTTCTTTGGCAAAGACTAAAAAAAACTAAAGTTAGATCAACTTATGACCATAAGCCCTTCTAATGCATCACATTAACACTTGTTAGTTGGTTAAAAATTTTCTTGATCACATAATTTCAAGTAAGCTCAAAAATACCTTGTTGATAGAGGTAATATGGATGATAATGGAATCTTCATGTGAGACTAGCATGCCTCTTCTACAGGTTACCAAAGAGACAATATAAACAAGTCCATGTCATATAAGGTGTAGACTGATTGATATGAGAAGCCTACTTATGAAATCCGATTGTGGCTACCAAAATTATCTTTGTTTTTTTTTAATTTTGATAATGGGTCTTATGATATTTTGCTATTGTTTGGAAAGATAGGGAAGTTGTTCGATGTGAGAAGCCTCCAAGAAATTGCTATGCTTTGAAAAATAATTTAATCAACCGTCCTTGAAGGGAGTGGTCTAAGTTTGTAAGATTTGTTTAAGGATTTTGATAGCTATCCTTCAAGGGAGAAGTCCACCCTATATTGAGAAATTTTGATTAGTTTTGGTAGCTATCATTCAAGGGAATAGTCTATGAATGTTTAGAATGACCCATAGAATATATGATTTTTTTCTTTTATGTGATTTTTTCTTTTATTTTTTTTCTATTGATATGGATTTGATTATATAAGCTTAAAAGGTTCACCTTCATGAAGGCCTAACTAAAGTACAAGAAGGTTGATAATTGGTAAAGGAGTTTTAAGCAACAATGACCATGGAAAGCCATCTTATAAAGGGGTGAAGAGTACCATGAAAATCATGCAATGGGTAAGGCAATGGTACCCATGTTCAAGATTAGGCTAAGGATATGACAGATAATCACATGATTCAACTTTAATAAATTGTCCTTAAAAAAAGGAGATGAAGGTGGTTGAAAATAAGGGATGAGCTTAAGTTGGACAAAAGGTGAGTTTTATTTTGTTTAACAAAAGAAAGGACACATATGTGAAGCATTGAGGGTCTCTAGTTCTAGATTCACTTCAGGAGAGGATAACTAGTAATCTCTTGATCCATACTTGTATGTTATGATATAAGGTTTAAGCCAATTGAAAGCAATCTTTCCCCACTTGCTTTTTTCCATATTGGTGACATGTTGATTCTCATTTAAGATGAGATCTTTGATATTGAATTCTTGTACTTTAAGGTGCTTGTTATAAGTGTGTTTGATTAATTCTTGATAGACATGAAGATGGGTAAGCATAGATAAATGACGTTCATCAAGTAGCTCAAATTGGGCTAAATGTTGTTGATGATAATCATCTTCAAAAATGATGCCCTATAGGGATATAAAAAGAGAGAATTTGGACTTCAAGAGGTAAGATAACCTCTGCTCCAAAAATAAGAGAGAAAGGGGTATCACCCATAGGGGTTCAAATGCTAGTATGATATACCCATAAGGTAAATGGGATGTGTGAATGCCAATCTTGACCAGATGCATTAACCATTTTAGTTAGAATGTTCTTAAGATTTTTGTTAGAAGCTTCAGCCTATCCATTAGCTTATGGGTGATAAAGATATGAGAAACTTAACTTGATACTGAATGCATCGCAAAGACCTTAGACTTTCTTGTTCTTAAAATATTTACCATTATCAGTGATTATTTTATACAAAACACCAAAATGATAGATAATGTTATAGTTAATAAATTCGATGATGTTTTTGGTCTTGGTTGAAATGAGATGAATAGATTCCACCTATTTGGTGAAATATTCTATTGTAGTGATGATAGAATGATGTTGCTATGAAGAATGGGGGTTAATTTCACTAATAAGATCCAGACCCCATTATGAGATTGGCTATAAATCTTTGGATACTTAGAGATTATGACGAGGTGCATGATGTAAATTGGTATGTTGTTAAGATTTAACACACTTATTCACATAATCACAATAGTCTCAATTAATGGTGGGCTAATAATAGCCAAGGTGAAGGATGCATTTAGCGATGGCTAGGACACTAAAGTGTTCCCCATAGATTCCATCATGCATTTCATTGATATCATGAGAGATTTAATGGCTATATAGGTAGATGAAAAGAAGGCCATCAAAGCCATGATTGTAAAGGATTCCCCATAATATGGTGTAATGAGAGGTACCTTAAATGAACACTCTTTGACCATTCTTAGAAATATTAGAAGGGACAATGGTAAGGTTTAGATAGTCTAAGATCTACTTATACCAAAGGTCAAGTTAAGTCTCCTCCACATTAAATATGGTCAAAGAGTTTGATTTGATATAAGAAGGCTTGTTAAGATGACAAATAATGATAGATAACTTAGATTTGGAAGGTATGAATAGGATCTAGGAAGCAAGGAAAGCCATTGTGTCAGTAAACTTATTCATAGACCATAGAATGGTTTGGATATGATAATGTTCAAATGATGCCAAGAGTACATTGACTAGTTTCTTGTAATCTTAAAAAACATCATTCTTACATTGATAAGAGCCATTGATTTGATTGACCACAAGTTGAGAGTCACCAAAGATGCTGATTGTTTTGACTCCCAAGGCTAATGTAGTTTGGCGACCTATCATTAGGGCTTCATATTTAGCCATATTATTAGTATAATTGAAATATATATTAAAGGACAAAGGAAGAGGTTCACTATCAAGGGGGATAAGGATAACACCAGCTCCCCCACCATGTTGAAATTTTGATTCATCAAAGAACATGGTCATTTGATAGGTGATGTCTTCTTGGGAAAGGGTGGTGATGGACTCATCGAGAAACTGAAGGGAGGATGGTTAGTTATCTACTAAGGGTGATTTTTCCAATTGGTCAGTGATGACTTGCCTTTTTATTGACTTCTACTATAGGAATAATAGGTCAAACTCAGCTAAGAACATGATCCACTTAGCCATACACTAGTTTTGGTATGGCTTAGAGTGTATATACTTGAATGAGTCGACATTGGTTATCACATAGGTCTTATGGTTGAGAAGTTAGTGGTGAATTTTTGAGGTGATAAAGACCAGTGTGAGGAAATTCTTTATGGTATGGGTGTACCAAGTCTTGTACTCAATAAGCATTTAGATTATGTAGTATACAACTTGATCTTTATACTAATCATCTTGAGACACTAACATTTCCCCTAAGGAGTGATCGGTGGCAGAAATCTAAAGGTTAAAAGGTTGATCTTATTTAGGAGGAATGAGGATGGGTAGAGAAAGAAAGTAATCTTTAAGTGAATCAAAGGCCTTTTGATAGTCTTTATTCTACTTAAAAGATACATCCCTTTTTAGAAGGTGGTAGAAAGGTTGGCATTAATTAGAGAGCTAAGAGATAAAGCAATGAATGGATTGGAGTTTCCCTTACAAGCTATGGAGTTGCTTGAGGTGGGTGAGAGGAAGCATGTCAAGGATATATTTAATTTTGGTGGGATTAGCTTCAATTCCTTGAAGGGAGATCATAAAGCCAAGGAGCTTTCCTAACAAGACCCAAAAAATACACTATTTGGGGTTAAGGCGAACATGGCAATGGATGAGGCACTCAAAGATAATCTTAAGAATGACCAAATGATCTTTACTACATTTGGGTTTCCCAAGAAGGTTATTGACATAGTCATCTATGATTTTATGAATAAGGTCATGGAAGATGTAGGTCATAGCATGTTAGTAGGTTTTACTAGGTTCCTACCAAAGGGAATGACCCTATAATAGAGAGTTCCCCAAGGGGTGATAAAGGTAGTTTTGTGTTGATATTCAAGGGTAATTAAGATATTATTATAACTTGAGAACCCATCCATAAGAGATAACATCTCATGGTTAGCTGTAAGATCAACAAGCTAGTCAATGCTTGGAAAAGGAAAGTCATCCTTTGGGCAAGCAAGGTTAAGGTCACGAAAGCATACACAAATGTATAGTACCCTATTTATTTGATGATAAGGATGATGTTTGAGACCTATTAGGGATAAGCAATGGGTTTAATAAAATTTATGGACAGGAGGCATTGAAGTTCTTCTTTGATGAAAAGGGCTATATGAGGGTGCATCTAATGAAGTTTTTTCCTAACTGGCTTGGCATCATAGTTGGTGACTATATTATGAGTGGAAATGGAAGGGTCAATTCTTGGCATGTCATTGTAAGACCAAATGAATGCTATGATACATTTTTTCTAGAAGGAGGGGAAACTCTGAAGCTCTATGGAATTTAATGATTAGCCAATTTTGACAATGTGTGGGTTATCCATAGTACCCAAGTTGATATCCATGGTGGATTTTTTTAACATGGTTGAAGTCTTAGGAGGAAGGGATTTATGGATAGAATTATCTTCTACACCAAGATAGGTAAGAATGGAATCATTATCCTAACATTGAATGGTATTAATGATAGGAGAGTTATCACCTATCATCTCAGGATGAGTCAGAGGAATGGTTATGGTCTCCCCATCCTTTTGATAAGTCAGGGGTTCAAGGTTGATCATGTTGATGAAAAAAAGTTGGGGGGAATCATGTAAAAATCTTTATATGCTAATGGTGAAGTGGATGGTGAGGATGGGACTTCTTTATCAATGAAGATAATGGGGAATGAGTCTATTGGCTCTTTTGATGGATCAAAACTAAGACCAAATATTTCATGAGGATTTTGAGTCTTACATGGAGGTAACTCATGTGGTCCATGCTCGTAATATCCTAGATTGAATCCCTTCTAAGCACACCTATGGAGGTAGGTCTTAGTGAACTTTGGCTTATCCAAGTAGGAGAAATTAGAGATGAATGGTCAAGGAGAAGAGGAGGTCAAGGAGGTGGTAAGTGGTTGATCAAGTCACCCATAGATAAGATTTGTTCAGATATTGAGAAGCCCAAAATAAATAGTGGTTCTAGTATTAGGTTTGTAAACAAGTTTCTAGTCATGGTTCCTATACTCTTGGGGAGTAGGGAAGGCATCCAAGACTAAGAGGCAATACTCCCAAATCAAAAGACATTGGAATGTGGATTCCAAGAGGTCCTTCATGGGGATTGGGGTAGAAGGAATGGATGATCTAGTTGAGTTTTGGTTGGTAAAAGAAGTAGAATCATAATTGGTTGATGAAGACTTGGTGGTGGGAAGGAGGAAAACATCATTCAGGTGGTATGTCATGTTGCATGATGTAAAAGGACTTGGGTCATCTTGTATGGTAACTACTTGACCTTCATGCTCAAATTTTATGTAGCAATGTAGGGTAGATGGTACATAGTTCATGAAAAGGATCCAAGAGCACCCAAGTAGAACATTATACTAGAACTCACCTTCTATGACATAAAATATCTTAGGAAGTGTGCAAGGTCCTAAATGAATGTAGAGGATGATGGTTCCTAGAGTTGTTGCCATAGTGTCATTAAAGGAAAAAAGAACTATTGTGGTTTTTGACATAATGTTCTATGGTAATTTTAGCTGGTCATTTATGTGGGAGGAGATAATGTTGATGTTATCCCCTCCATCAATCATTATTCTCTTAATGTGGGTTTGGTTGATGTATGCGGTAATGAAGAGAGGAGGATATAGATCTTGGGAATAAATGGAGGGTATTTATGAATCTTTAAAGGTAATAAGGGTGGAAATATGAAGGGCTCTAACAAAGGCTGCTAGAGGTTATGGATCTTTTGGTTTAACCTCTATGGATTGTAGAGCTTCTATCATTGCCTAGAGGTGATGGGGTAAGGTATTGATTAGTTCATATAAACTCATCTTCACTAGTGTTTGGTGAGGTTACTTTAGAAATACTATTTGGATTGAATCAAAAGGGTTATATTGAGAGGTACCCAAGATGAATATTTTGGGTTTGGGAGAAGGTGTGGGTTTTTGGGCTTGGTTGAGTTATTGGGTGGTAGAAGACAGGTATGCCCATGGAATGGACACCTTTACCTTCCCCTTATATTTTTTTTGGGATTATAATCATGTGACCACATGGATAGTATGGATTTGGGGAAGATTTGGGTTAGAGGACTACTTTGATTCCTCTTCCCTCTTAGATGAGAGTGTAGGAGTAGGCAGGTTTGGGGTGGTGGCTTGTGGTTCTTGGAGTAGATGTGGAGTTATGGGTGGAATCATCAACACATAGCTGATATACTAGGACTTGGAGAGATTTATAGTTTTTTGTATAATGTCCCAATATTCTATGATATGATCAAATTAGATTATCATCAAACTAGGATGTCTTCAAACTAAAGGCTTCAAATGATTTGATGGGAGGAAAATTAAAGTAAGAAGCTTGCAATAATATTTGTAGGATGGTTGAGTAAGACTCAAAAAAAGGTGGTAAAGATGTTGGATTTTTGGTTTTGACTTTTAGGGTGGGAGCCTTCTTATGAGTAGGCTTAGTAGAGGGAGTTTTGAGTGGTGAAGTATTCTTAGTGGTTAGTGGTTTGGAGGTAGAAGTTTTAGAAATAGTAGGCTTGATAGTGGGTGGTTTGAAAATATAAGGGTTAGAAGTAGGATGTTTGGTAGTGGAAGGTTTGGAGGTAGAGTGCATAAAAATAATAGGTAGGGGCATATTTGGAAGATGAGGCTGGGTTTGGTTGCCTCTGGGAGACATGTTTTCTTAATAGAAGGATGAGGTCATAGGATGGAAGAAGGATATGGTCCCAAAATGGAAGGAAAATTAGAAATAAGTGGCAAGGTTTTGGATTTTGGGATCCTAGGTGGCTCCTCCTTCTTGGTTGGTTTGACTTGGGGTTACTTTAGTGGTCTAGGTGGTGCTAGATACAACTTTAACTATGGTGAGTAAGGCTCTGAGTAGGTTTTATGCCTAGGTTTTTCATAGGCTTGGTTGGGATGGGAGAAGGTGCTTGGGCTACATCAGGTGGAGTCAATTTGGTTGTTTCAATAATGGCTGAGGGGTAGAGGTTTCTAATGGTTTGGTTGGGATGATGGTGGGTTAAATAGTTAAAGTAAAAGGTTGGGATGATAATGATGTGGTTGAGGGATCTTGATTAGTTGGGTAAGGAACCCTGAGATGGTACCAAAATGTGGCATGATATTTGTTGGGTTTGGATATGTACTCCAAGTTTTGAACTAGTCTATAGAAAGGCTTATTGATGGGTTTATCCCTTCGGTATTGGTCTCAAAGGGAAAACCCATGGGATGAGAGATGGGATTGGTCACCTCATATTTTTCCTCAATCATAGGCTCCAAGGTTTGAGAAGGTGAGTCTTCTATGGGAGAGGTAGATAAAGTGACCTCTTCCATAAGAATGCTTTCCCAAGGAAGAGTTGATTGATATATGATGTACGAGAAGGATATGGTGGTAATAACTACCTCTTTTGGTATGTTTTCTAAAGGAGAGGTTGATATCTCTACTACTTTGACAAGTGGAGAAAGGGGAATAGTTGTTTCCTTTGTTTTGGTTTCCAAAATAATAGAAGGTGATTCCACTACCTCAATAAGTGGAGGGGAAGGAAAGGTGGTTTTGGAAATGGTTTCCTCAATAATGAGTTCACTAAGAACCACATTAATGGTATGGACCTCATGGTTATGAGAGTATTTTTATCTATTATTTTCATTATCTACAGAAGGGGCATGGTTGGGGAATGGCCATCTATATATGTCAAGTGATTGATTTGGGGGTGTATTAGGGTTATCCAACATAAGTTCCCCATTATTAATCAAACTTTGGATAATGTTTTTGAAAATATTACACCTAATAACATCAACCTAATGACATGGTGGAAGGCACACAATTTGTTCTCCTTATACCAAATAGGTACAAGATGAGAGGAATTTAATTTTTATGGAGGTTTTATTGGTGAGATTTGTATGATATTTTATTTTAACAATTTTTCCAAGACTAAAGTATATGACTCCCCTAGTAGAGTAAATTGATTTTGGTTTTTACGATTTTGGTTTCTAGTGTTTTGATTGGAGGAATTAGAAGAGTTGGGTTGGTTAAAAACCAACAGAGGAGTGGTTTTAAGGACAATTGCATTCATGGTTCCTTTTTTTGTGTTAGTGTTGGTTTTATTGTTGAATTTGGAGGAGGAAGCCTCATTTGATTTGAAGGTGGAATTCTTGTTTTACAATTTTAACTTCCCCTCATCAATGGGTCTATTATCTAAATTTTGTGCCATGGTGAAAGCTTCATCAAAGGTCCTAAAATTTTGAACCCATAAAGTGGAGGAAATGTGCTTGGTATAAGCTCAAGAAAAAAGATCAATCAACTTGGGTTGGAGAAAAGAGAAAGAGAGTTAGTTTATTAAAATTCTCCAATGGGCTACAAAGTCAATAATAGACTCATCATAAAATTTTTAGATAGAGTAAAGATCAATGATGGAAAAATTATTAGAGATGTTTATGGAAAAGTGATCTAAGAAGGTTTGAACTAGTTAAGAAAAATGAAAGAGGGAGTGCTTGGTAATAGCACTATACCAATCTAGTGTTGAACTTGATAGAGACATGGGAAAGGTGCAAGGAAGGAGAGCATCATCATAGGAAATCAAATAGAAAGAGTGTCTAAATGCTCTTAGATGTTGTTGAGGTTCTTTCTTGCTTTGAAAATTTGAAAATTTTGGAAGCTCTCATTGAAGAGGATAAGGTAAAATGGGGATGGATGGGTGAATTGGTTCGTTACATATTTGGTCATATGATTAGAGGTTATGGGAAACAAAAATGGATGACTCCAAAGTGGTCATTTATCCATTAACATATTTACTAGATCCATTTGTGCTTGTGCACCCCCATAGTTGTAAGATAGATTATGTTAGGTTTGGGTAAGTGTATCATAAGGATAGCTAGTGGAAGGTTATCACATATTGATATATGGACATGAGTAGTTGGGAGGATGTCATGCATAGGTAGTTGGATATAGGAGGATGGGTAGATGATGGAGATATATACCCTTATGGGTTTAGAATATAACTTTGGTTGGGTTTAATAAGAAATTGTTGAGGAATTGACATGGGTTAGGTTGGAGGTATGGTTAGGTTTATACATTAAGGATGGGTAGTAATCTTGGTACTAATGGGTGGAAGGGTAGAAGATATATAAACCACCAAGTTCTAGAATGGAGTGGAGTTAGGTGGGTTAGAAACAAGAGAAAGAGTGATAACATTAGTATAGGGTACTCCCATGGTAAACAAAGTACCGGTGCCCAAAGGTTGGGTTATTCATATACTAGAAGAGTTATTGGTTGGGGTGGAAGGTGTTTGGGTGTTGGTTGGTTGGGTGGGTTGGTTTTGGATGGTGGTATTGGTGGGATTATTGGTAGAATAATATTCTTGGGTAACTAAGGGTTGGGTGTAAATGGTAGTAATAGAGGTACTTCCCATAAGGTGGGATGGCATACCATAGGGTGGGTCAATAGATGGAACTAAAGTAGGGGTACAATGGGATATAATGTTAAGGTAATGTTGGAGGGATATGGGGTTGTTATATAGAAAGGTGGTAAAATATTTATCACCTTAGGCAACCATCTGAGGGACAATAGGACTTCTAAAAGGATGGGGAGAACTCTCTACATCTAAGATGTATTCCATGGATGAAGGATAAGAGGAATATGAATGATTAGGAGGTGGATCCTGATTTTTTTGGTTTCTTAGTTATTGCCTAGTTAAAACCATGCAAATAAGGGAAAATGGAAGATACAAGTGATCTTACAACTCAAAATAGAAATAATCAAAACAAAAATATCTCAAGGAAAATAATATATACACTAATGTGAGTTAAAATCATAGGATACTTTATTATCTCTTTTTAGGCTTATGCCTCAATTTTAAAGAAGTTATGAAGACCAACTTGGGCTTGTAGAGTGGGTACTAGAAGAAGATATCTAAGGATGGTTACAAGTAGTTAAAGTCTCTCAATATCTATACTAGAACTTGGTATGTGGCTTAATATTGGGGCCTACTCCCTCACTTCAAATGCCATAGTGATAATGGTGTTGGGTGCTTAGCTAAAATATATCTATTTGCTAGAGATTATACTTAGCCAGTGTACTAAGTTAGTTCTCCCCTTGGTGGTGAAATCTAAGTAGGATAGTCGAGGAAAGGTGATCAATAGGTAATGATATCCCATTTGAGCCTTATGTCAATGTTTTGATGTTTAATTGAATGTGTATTTTGGTCTTATGTGTGTGGAGAGAAGTGAGACTATGATTAATTTACTTAACCAAATTAAGCTATGTGAGCTAATCAATACAAGCAAACAATGGATGTAGATTTAATTTTAATCAAAAAAAAAAATTTGGTGTATTTTAAAATGAATGTAAAACAACTAAGATTCACCTAGATATGATGATGATAATGCAAATCCTAAGCCTATGATGAATACTTTTTATTTTTATAAGTGAAAGTAAAAAAGACAATGTTTACCCTTTTCAAAGAAAACAAAAGAAACTAGAACTTGAATTTTGGAAAGGAAGAAAGGAAATAAGGAACATTTAATTTTAAGAAAAGAGTGGAATGAATGACTCTTCTCTAATGCAACTAAATGTCCTATAAATATGAACCCAAGAAAAATCTCAAGGGTCTCATAGGGCATGCTAGAATGTTTCACATAAATTTTGCTTATTTTATTTAGAAAGAAAGTTGTAAAACTTAAAAAGAGGGTGAGGTATAAAAACCTAATATGTTATGCATGTGTTAATCTAGATGATTTTGGAGACTCATTTTTTTCTAGGGAGGAATGACCTACAAATAAGAAATCATTAAAGAAAATGGTTGATTAGTTAGATAGTAGGGTGGATTGCCTAGTGTGAGCTAGATCCAAGAAGCACAAGCTTATTTGGGGGATATCAATCCACACTTTTAAATAATTAAGTTCTAAAAGTGAATGATAAATTACTTACATAAATAACAAAAAATACTAAAATGAAATACAAGAAGTGCTTGATGGGAGATAGATGAATTTGAATAATTTTAACAATAAATAATTAAATTCAATGCTAGATGAATCAAATGTGATTCAAAAAATAGAGTGATCCTCTGTGATAAAATATAAACTTAGAAAGTGGAATTTAGTTATGGTCTAATAGGTCAAATTAATTTGTTTTTGGGAATCGACAGATAGTGATCATTGATGGTTAAGGTCTAACTATCAGTATTTAGGTGACCATCGGTAGTTAGGGACTATTGGTGGTTAGGATCAAATCATCAGTGATTAGGTGACCATCAACGGTTACTATTGGATCTAGAATAGGAAGATAAGTTTGGTTGGGAAGGTTGTCAGAAAGTTCTAGAAGGTGAGCTTAGGTTGGATGCTAGTTGTGAGATAGAGGGTAATGTTCTAAAATGTTTGGTTCAGGTAGAGGGTGTTTAGATGATGGAAATATGTTTTGGGTGGTCTTGGGGAAGAGAAGAAGTGTCTGGAGTTATAAAAATCTAATATAGGAAAGTGGGATGGAAGAAAAAGTGATACAAGGAATAAAACAAATAAACTTAATTACTAAATCTTGATAACAAACAAATACTTAGCTTTATTATTATTGGTTTGAAGAATGTTGAGGTTGGATAAAAGATTTTTGTATATTCTAGAGAAATTTTGACAGAGTGAAAATACCTTGGCTTTTTGATTGATGATTTGAAGCAACACTTTTGATCTTTGTCCTAGTCAATTTTTCATTGGAAGTAAGAATAATACCTACACAAGAAGCTCTGATATCTTATACCAAGAAGTTATCCTCGTTTTCACCTCCTCTACCTCTCTTAATATAGAGGGAAGGGGGTGGTGAAATAATAAGTCTAACAAGATGTATGATTTTATCCTAACATGTATTGATTATGCAAATGCCAAATCAAACAATTATTAATAAAAAAAGCTAAAGTTTGATTTGTAGTTAACCCTTAAGGTGATTAGGGGAAAACCTTTTGTGGTTGGAGTTAATCATAAGTGGTTAAGGGTCGATCATTGGTGGTTGGATTCAAATTCAAGATTGGCTAAACTTAGACATTTATACTAATGACTGGCAGGGTAAATGGTTTAGAAATGGTCCTAAGGGGGTTAAAAAGTGATCTAAGGGTCAGTGTGACATCTAGAACCATAATTTATGGTTTTATAGTGTCTACACTAACCTAATACACATCATTAGTTTGAGATCCCATTGGATCTATGTAGGCAACTAAGACCCCCCTCCTCTAAGTATATAATAACCCCTCCCCCTCTAGCCAACTCTAGGTTTCTATTATTTACATCATCAAATTTAAACTTACTCTAGTTTAGCTGAGGTTTAGACCATTTGAAATTATTTATATAGATTTTTTGATCCAATTTTATGATTACTGGTTCAATATTCCATCCTTGGAGACTATAAATTTTTAGGGTGGAGACTATAAATTTACCTTTAGAAGCACAAGCCTTCCAATTTTTGACTATGGTTGCACAAAGCTTGAAGAAAAATGATTTGAGGTGGACCCTTTTTAAATCAAACTTATCATCATTCCTTGATTTCTAGACCTTCCAAAAAAAAAGGGAGGAAAAGGTGCCATAAGAAGGCTAGAGAGGCCAACTTCTAAGGTGGTTTCCACTAAAAAATGAGGTCCAAAAGAGAGCTTGGTTTGACTCAAGATACATTTAATTTTTTAAGGAGGAGGTCACATAAATTTGAAATAAAGGTGCAATCCATGAAGAGATGAGACACTGTTCCTCATTAGATTTACATAAAACACACTTGTTAGGGATGACTAAACCTCTTTTGGCTAGGTTGTTAATGGTGAGATAAAACCAAATGAATTTATTACCAATATTAATACTTATATTATTTTTATTCTCTCTTTTATCTTATTCACTTTAATTAATTTACTCAAGTATAAAAAAATACTCTTATAAATACTTGGTACCATTTCTCTAGTTTGCACAACTGTATTTATTTATCTCACTAGTACATGTTAGACATATATATGATCTCTTGTCATAGGAAATGTATAAGTATAATTAAGATTATAAACTATACCTATTTTCTCATTATGTTATAGGTAAGAACATAATTTGTTTTTACTCAAGGATCCTTTAAATTTATCCCATAAAACATATTACACATTCACCAAAAAAACTTAGAACTTTATATACAAATTAGATGTTATTATTTTTTGTAGTTTTTTTTGAAAGTTCAACTTAGGTATTTAATGTTTAATATTTGTACTTATGCCAAATGGTAATGTATATAAAAACCACAAATTATATTAAAAATAAATCATATTACATAGAATCTTGGTTTATAATAGTATCAAAAATCATAAATGCATTCCATACTCATTTCACACACTTTACTACCACTTTACTCATTATAGATCAATGGAATATGGTGATACATAATTATAAGTTTAAAACATCAAGATATAAGCCAAAAAAAATGATGCAGTTCTTAACCAACATGTAAACATATAATAAAAATAGGTTTGAAAAGATTGAATGAATATTTCAAGTATGATATATTCAAACTCAGATATAGTCATATCCAAAAAGAATTACAAACACTGAATTAACTATGAAATGTAATTATAGTGATACAAAATTATAGTTCACCATATACTAACCATTACTAGTCATTTATTACCAAATTCTAAGAACATAATGATAACATGTAATTGATTGAATATATATTTATATATATTTTATTATGTATTCTATCTAAACTCAACCTAGAAAATTCAATTTGAGACTACAACTATGACCATATGGTCATAAAAATCCTACCTTTAAAAATAAAAAAATAATCTTGATCCAATCTCAAATAATGCATTGCTTCTATGTCAATTAAAAATTTACTAAAAACTCAGTCTAGACAATTCAATTTGAGACTACAAATATGACCATATGGTCATAAACATCCTACCTTGAAAACTCAAAAAATAATCTTGATCCAATCTAGAATAATGCATTGCTTTTATCTCAATTAAAAATTTATTAAAAACTTTATGAATAAACAGATTCATATTCAACATTTAAATATGTAACACATCAGTCCATATTTGCATTAATTTAGCTGATAGCATGAGCACTGAAGACATTTTTTTAACTGTAAATAAATAATGTATAGTTAATGAACACATTTACTAGTAAAAGCTTAGACTGTATTCATATTTGTAAATGGTTTCAACACAACCTACACAATAAGAATGTTCTAACATTTAAAAAATAAACAATTAAGCCTTGTAATAAATACAATAGTATGTCTACAGTCACACTAAGGACTAAATAGGGTAATAAATAAAACTTTATTCATTAGATAGACAATAATTAAGACATAAGACTAGTTTCATTACTCTCAACCACATATGAATGATAATGTAACCTTGCATATTTAGCATCAAATTATATAATATTATTATAGTAATGTTCCCTCATTACATCAACTAAAAATTCACAATAATAACATGTAAAATTCAATTGGTAGGTATTATTTGGTGTGAGATATCGAGCATAGCCTAAATGTCCTTAAAAATATTCTTATCCACTAACCATGTCTAGATTGGTCAAGATAAACCCAACCATTGGCGGATAAAATTTTCACCCTATCCACCCCAAACCATTAGATTGGGTATGGGAACCACCTAAAAATAAGTAAGATAATATGGTCAGGAGAGATAATTATAGGGCTTACATATGCATGCAATATCAACAAATACAGTTTGCTTAATTAATTTATTATATTAGTGTAACTTGGTTGTTAACAATTTGTATTTATTCATCACCTTAAAAAGTTTTACAAGTAAAGATGTATTAAAGGTTATATATAACACAATGTGGATAACTCCTTTCTAATAGTTGGACTCTTTTCAAGAGTTCATGACCTTACTTAGAGGCTTATGAACTATGCTAATTATGTCTTAATTGAGGTTCTTTGAAACCTTTCTTATTGTTTTCAACATTTACTCATCAACTTACTTACCTTTCCTAACTGGTCTTATCTATTCCCTACCATCTAGTTCTTACCATGAACTAAAATGGGTTACTTCTTAGGTTATATAGAACCTTTAATACATCTCTTTTACTAACCATATGGATTATCTAAGGAACCTTATTATAGTTTGGGTGTTAATTCACATATCACTTATGATTTAACTAAGGAATGAGTTATTTAAAACCTTATAACCTAATAATATACGAAGATTCCTACAAAACAAGTCACAAGTTGCTATTGTAAAATAACCACAAATACCTACAACAACTATTTTTTTTTGAAGAATATATCATAAGCTGGACGGCTCTTGAAGAAGAGAACACTACAAACTAAAGGACGTAGCTTGCAAAAGAAGCATTATTGGATCTAAGAAAGGAAATAGTAGAGAAAGCATTAGCTGAGCTGGTAAGAAGAAATTAAGGAGAGGAACTACATGACCCAAATGCTCCAGAGAGTAACATCTTTACAACATTTCAGCAAGGCTTTCTTGATCAAGTGAAAGGAAGCTCAGGAGAATATTTAGACCCTTCATCTAGTAAAAATACTGAAGATCAATAGATAAACATTTATTATCATGATGACCAAGGGATTGACATAGAATTTGAGGATGAGATCTTGAGAACTTTTGGTATCCATATCACAAGAAGAGTCATCATGAGTAGAGAAGGAAACTTTGTGGATGACAATGAGACTTTAGACATAGTTAATTTTGAATTTCCTATTCCAGATGCAACAAGCGTAACACAAATGAAAAACATTTCACCCTCAACCTTGCCCAATTTTAGAGGAACATTATCAGAAGACCTAGAAATATTATTGTTTGAATTTGATATCCTTTATAGAAGCTATGACTACAGACAATATGCACAAAAATTGAAACTTTTTCTAGTTACTCTCAAAGACTCAACACTTTACTAGTTTATGGGATGGGTAGTAATTTAGTTCGCACTTGGGAGTACATGAAAAATAAAATTTTGGCCAAGTATCAGGAATATGGAAGAGGAAAAATTTATATAATAAATGACATCTTCAAGATGACTCAAGAGGGGGATGAATCCTTGGAGGACTATGTTGAACGGTTCATGTTTAGTGTACAAAAATTCAAGCAAAGTGCACTTGGAGAAGAACCTTTAAAACTCATCTTCCTGTAGGGAGTCAAATAAAATTGTCTAGAAGCTCTAGACCTAATGAGTGGAGGGGATATTTCTCACCTACCATTATCAGATATCAAATATCTGATCAAAAAATATTTTAGATATGCCATAAACAAAGTCAAGGGCAACAAGGTCCCATTAGTAACTACAAATGGCTTATCAAAAATTAAGGTTAGTAACCTATTATAAGACATGAAATAGGATATCATTATCCATTTGGCCACCCAATTAGATAGCCTACACTCAAGACAAAATCAAGTAGCTTTGGATCAAGCCTTGACCATTTACTATCCAAACTGTAAGAAGAAAAATGTTGATTATAGATGTCACAAAGTTTGGGCTAAAGTAGCTCACATCACAACTGAAAAACTAGAAATAGTAGAGCTATACACTATAAGAGGAAATATTGACCACATTTTTTATATTACACAAATAAGGCCATGGATTCAATGACCACCTTATTAAGGTATGAGACAAAATCCACCTTTTGTAAATTCTACCTCCTTTAATTCACAATTTACAAATGTTACTCCTAATTAAACTAATCCTTGGATGAACATTCCACCTTTAATTCTAGCTAGAAGATACCTCAAGAAAGTTACCCCACCACCTCTAAGCAGCCTCCCCAAAATGTATCCCTATCTTAGATGTAGGCTTGGTAACCACCCTAAGGCCCACCCTTCACAAACCAGTGGAAACAACCCTGGAGACCTAACCAGCCATGGGGAAGATCTCTAAGAGGATTCCCTCCATAATAGCAACAAAAACCTCTTGTTCTTATGCCCAATACATAAGTTACACCCAAGCCTAACTAGCTACCTATCCAACTCATATAGAATCTTGCAAATAAGTTGATATAATCCACATTCAATATTGAGCCTATTCAGTACCTGAAATACATGGTGAACATCAATGAAGTTCACATTCATTCAGGGAAAGTTATACCACCCCCAACACCACCCATAATAAGGGAGTCAGATGATGAAACCCTAGAAGAACATGCTAACCCACCTCCATCACCTCAAAAAATCTCTGAACCAACAAATAAAGTTGTTGATGAAATAACCCCCCCCACCATTTATAGAATGTCTCAGCCTTCAATGCCATACAATTGAACCCGAGTTTGATTTCATGGGATAGCTTAAGAATATTTGTGTCAAAATTTCTCTATTTTAAGCCATCAAAGATGTACCCATATATTCCAAAGATGTTAGAGACCTTTGTTTGTGAAAACTAGGAATGAAGAAAAAAGATCCCAATACTTTGCATGTGATTGGCCATTTAGTAGACATCATGCTAGAGAACATCCTACCAAAGAAATATTCAGATCCAGGATGCCTGGTAGTAACAGTCTAGATCTATGACCAACATCTATCAAACATATTTATAAATATAAGGGCTACAATAAATGTAATGAAAACTAAAAATATGCATAAGCTATAGCTGAATAACATTCATCCCACATCTACAATACTAAAAATGGATGATAGGTCTACAATTAGACCAGAAGGAATCATTGAAGATCTTGTCATCACTGTAGATTCTTAGGAGTATCCTAAAAATTTCATTATGTTATAGATTAAGTCTAATTTGGGTGGATATCCTCTTATCTTAAGATGACCTTGTCTTGCCATAGTTGATTCCTTCATTAGTTGTAGATCAGGTAAAATGATGATCTCCAATGGTAACCACACTAAGAAGTTGGTCCTTTATCCCCTAGCACAATTAGTTTTTACACCTGAGCATTCATTATGGGCTGAATAAGATGAGGAAGAGTATCCTTCCTTGATTCCTATATTTACCATAGACCATGCATGCACATTATCTGATTAGGAAGAAGATAAAATTCTCTCCAATGTTCTTTAGCATAATTACCAAACTCTTTCTACAGATCTCAACCACTTACAATGTGTTGAGTGGCCATTTTCCAACTTTTAGGAATTAGATAATTTTGATGCATCTGTACAAAAGATATTCCACTAGATACTACCTCATAGCTATAGTTAAACTAGATCCATTAGCAATATGGAAATAATAAAAGCACTCTCATGACAAATTGAAATCTCTCTAGGAAAAACATTGCTTATTAATAGCAAGTTGGAGTTAAATGAGGAAAATGCCTAGTCAACATGTTGCATGCAAACCATTGTGATTTTGTATGGGATTATGAGGATATGCAAGAAATTAGCCCAAAAATATGCACACATCATATCTACATCAAAGAAGAGTGCCAACCAATCAAACAACCAAAATGTATGATGGATCCATCTTTTCAAGAAATAATCAAAATAGAATTATAAAAACTCTTGACTAATGGATTCATATATTCCATCTCAAATACTGAATAGATTTCACCATTGGTAATTATACCAATAAAAATGGAGAATGGCATGTATGCATAAATTATAGGGAACTCAACACAACAACTAGAAAGGATCACTTTCTTCTACCCTTCATTGATCAAGTGTTGGATACACTAGTTGGAAAGAAATATTTTGCCTTTTTGGATGGCTTTAGTAGTTACAACTAGATTAGAATTAATCCCAAGGATCATGAAAATACCACCTTTACTTGTCATTGGGATACTTATGCTTATGCTGTATTACCATTTGGGATATGTAACACTCCTGTAACATTTTTGAGGGCTATCTTGAGTATTTTTGTAGATATGGCAAATGAATGTGTATAAATCTATATGGATGACTTCATTGTCTATGTAAAAACATTTGATGAGTGCCTCAAAAAACTGGAAAAAGTGATGCAATGCTGTCAGGAGCACCATCTATCTCTCAGCCATAAGAAATGCCACATGCTTATGATAAAAGGTATTATCTTAGGCCACCACATATCTGTTGAAGGAATTAATGTTGACCCTATAAAAATTAGTATCATCAAAAACCTATCTATTCCTCAAAAACAAAAATATGTTAGGAGTTTTTTAGGACATCTTGGTTACTACACGAGATTCATCAACAATTTTAGTAAAGTAGCAACACTATTATTCAACCTTGTAACTAAAGATGCTCAATTTCTCTAGACTCCTACTTGTGATACAAACTTCAAACAATTAAAGGAATTATTGACCACTACCCCTATTCTGTGTGGTCCTAATTGGAAGCTTTCCTTCCAAATTCACACAGATGATTTAGATACTACCCTCAGAGCTGTGCTTGGCCAAAGATAGGAAGCACTCAATTATGCCATCTATTTTTTAAGCAAAAACATATAAGTAGTAGAATTAAATTACACAGTTACTAAAAAAGAGATCTTAGTGGTAGTTTATGCGATCAACAAGTTTTTCCAATACATAATAGGGTATCAGGTATTTGTTCATACAAACCATGTAGCCATTTGGTACCTTATGAACAAACTAGCTATTTCAGCCAGAGTGATAAGATGGTTGCTCTTATTACAAGAATTTGATATCACCATTATAGATAAACCTGGTCAGGACAATGTGGTGGCTGATTTTTTATCACATCTGCAAACCCTTGAAGAAGACACCATTATGGATGACTCATTTCTAGATGAGCACCTATTCTCTCTCACCCTTACCATACCTTGGTATGCTGATATTGCTAACTACCTTTTAATAGGGATACTTTCATAACACTTCTTCCCTAAACAAAAGAGATATTTGATTCATAGAATCACTAGATATTCATGGTTGTCTAGATTTCTTTTCTATACTAGGCCTGACTCTATCCTCAGAAGATGTCTCAGAGAAGATAAAGTTATAGATATCTTGAAAGCCTGTCATTATGAATCTTGTGGAAACGACTTTGTAGCCAAGTGTACAATAGTCAAAATTTTGAATACATGTTACTATTATCCCTCACACCATAAATATGTAATAAGATATACTATTCATTGTGATAGATGTCAATGTATAGGGAGACCCACATATTTAGATGAAATTACTTTACAACCCCAGATGGTGCTTGAACCATTTGAAAAGTAGGGCCTAGAATGTATAGGACCTTTTGATCCAAAATCCAACAACAAAGAGTATATCCTTGGCTATACTGATGATGTCACTAAATGGGTGGAAGTAAAGGCTCTTACACACAATAGGGATGATAAGGTAGAAACTTTCCTCTGTGAAGAAATATTCACCAGATATGGCATGCCATGAGAAATAGTCATTGATCAAGGACCCTAATTCACTACTAATTTAATTACTACCTTAGTCCAACAATATGAGATCAGGTATAAGAAATCAACTCCATATCATCCATAGTCTAATGGGCAAGTGGAAGTCACTAATAAAAAGTTAGAAAATATTTTGACAAAGATTGTTAGTCTGTCTCATAAGGATTTGGAGGCTAGGATTTTTGAAGCTATGTGGGCTTACTGAATGACATAGAATACCACTACAAGCTTCACTCCATATGAGTTGGTCTATGGAAAGAAACCTATCTTAATAATTGAATTTGAGCACAAGACCTTACATATAACACTAGAACTTGGGATGGATATATCTGAAGTCTAGAAAGAAAGGTTTCTATAGTTTAATGCCTTAGATGAATATAGACATCATGCATTATAGAGCATAGATCTTGTATACTAGTAGTAGATTGGATGGCATGACAATTATATTAAGATAAGGAAATTTAATGTAGGACAATAAACCCTTATTTTTGACTCCAAATACAAGGATCATAAGGGTAAAATCTAGACCAGATGGCTTGGTCCTTTTGAGATTGAGCATGTTTATGCCAATGGTGTAGTAAAACTTTAAATCATTGATCTAGTAAGATTCTATCTATTGGTTAATGGCCATAGAATTAAGTTGTACACAAATCCACTCACTCAAGAAGAGTTTACTAGTCCCATATGCCAATAATTACAAGATGGATATAATGATGTACTACATAGGCATGTTGTCTCTCTAGATAAAGGGAGCACCAATCCACACTTAGATGAAGAAGGAGAGGAGGACATCCTTACCCTCCTCTGGTATGACAAATGAGACCTTCACCTAGTCCTTGAATAGTCATCCTTCTAGATGACTTAACAAGGACATTGGATAAACATTCTACTACAAAAAATAGTTAGAGTAAAAAAAAACCCAATAATGAAAACCCATTTTTTGGGCATTATTGGCAGCTTCTGGGTAGAAAACCAGCTTGATGTCTACCCAGATCTGTAAGATGGGCCTAAGTAAAAAACTAGCTTACTAGATATTTAGGGGTAAAAAAACATAATGAGAAAGAAAGAAAATAATTAACAATCATTCAAAACACAACTATTCAGGTCACCATGGGTTTTTTGTAGTTGCTATAGGCACCTTTACCATTGAAGGGTTCACTCCAATTACTATGGGTAGTTCTATAGCTATTACAAACACCTTTTACAAAGTTGGGTATCACTTTGTAGCTTGCTATGGGCTTCACTTGTAGTTACTTTAGGTACCTCTTCATTCCCATTCTCACCTTTCTACAAAGCATGGAAGATAAATCTTCCTACAACTCTCACCTATGGCTTGGCTATTGTCTGTAGGCATTGCATGAAGGTAATAAGACAACCTTATGGATGAATGAAGTAGAATTGGAGAAAACAATTTCACATCTATTTCTTAGAACCACCCCTGAATACCAAGCTATAGAGCCATAATAAATCATATACCTTTCCTCTCCATTTGGAAGTGTTGCAGACTAGAATTTATGCCTATAAGGACACCCATGATTCATTTTTAGTTTTTGGTCATGTCATGGAGATCATTTCACTATTTAGATTAGTGAGAACTCATATTTATTTTGAACATAGATCCCATGTTTGAAGACCTTACTGATTACTATAGTCAAGTCCACCAGGTAAAGAACCTACATGGCATAAGCAATATTAAGACAATTATCAACCAATTCATGTAGAGGAAGGTACTAAGTGGAAACACCCTCAGCTACCCACTTTTAGGATGATCCATCCCATCACTTGGATCACCCAAATTTTCAATAATCACCTTGTGGTAGGAAATAAATCATCTCCCATCCAAGTATTTGACCTTTAGCCTTGATCCATGTAGGCTGTCATACATCATATGCACATGAGCTGTGGATTTCATCAATGCCTAATAACTAGTGATCTCCTAATCACTCCAAAATGAGCCCACTTTAGTCTAATTACAACTACCAACATAATCATTGCATTACATCATTCATTCAAATTTAAACACTTGCATGCCAATACACATGTGAATCCTTAATGTCACCTCATGAACACCATTAATAAATAGGTACGCTATATATTTAATCATTGAAAAAGTCTTCATTAGTTTAATATAACATATATAATATTAATAAGCATATGAAATAATGAATCAAATCATTCATTTTATGTTCATCACATCACCTCTAAACCCACAATTTTACTCTTAATAATGACCAATCTTATCCCTTCCTTCTTATTCACTCCACGTCACCTGAGGACATGTGATAGCTCAAGTGGGTTTGATGCTATGGGTTAGAACCCCATGCACTACAAGAACCCTATGTATGGAAATTAGATGCCATAAATTGCAACCTACGACCTCATATCTGATATTGTTGAACAAAACCCTATAACCTACAACCTCACATCCACCTTTGTTGAACAAAACCTTACAACCTGCAACCTCACATATGCTATTATTGAATAAAACATAACCTTGATTTTCTATAGGTAGATTTACATAGGCCAAATAGAGTGTGTTTCTATTTATTTTTTGAAATTATTGATATAAAATCTAAAATGGGAGGGTCCATTATGAGGAGAGAACCCATAGATCATAGGCAAATTTAGGGAGATCAAGCCAGTTGGGATGTCTTCGATAGAGTTGGTTAGACCATTTATTTTGAGAAGTTAAAATTTTTCTCAAAGCCTCTTGCTAGAGAATTTATTGGTTCCTTTGATGGAAACCAAGCTATTATACATAGCATCGCATTCCCAATCACTGAAGACTTGGTCAGTCAAGCAATTGGGCTACCAAGTTTGGGAGAAAATTGGCAAGATAAACCCAATGGCCAAGAAACTAGACAATAGGTTTACCAAGAAAATGAAAGATTGGTATTAAATAAAGGAGTTGTATAGAGACTTAGCTTACCTGTAACATGGAGAGAGATATCATCATACATCATCAGTACATGACTTGTGAAAGAAAGTATTCCCTCATTTACACTCTTCAGTTTAAGTTTATAAATCACTTAAGGCATAACAAGGTCATTAATGTTTCAAATTTCTTATGGAATATTTTGAAAAGGATATCCAAAGAATATCATAAGGGTATTGAAATAGCCCTATCCCATCATTGCCTAATATGGCTAGTGACTAAATAAGGAATAAAATCTATTAGACCTGACCTAAGTTGGGAATAATTTTTGGCCTTTGAAAATAATGAACGTCAATAAGAAGATGGAATTGATAAGAAGAAATATATTTAGGACCAAGCCCAACAAGTTGTACAAGATGTTGTGGGCACTAGTGGTATTGACAAATCCATAGCTACTAAGGGTTCATTTGAGACTGCTACAAGTAAGAAAAAGAGAAGGAAATTGGTCCTATTTACTTCTAACACAAAGGGGGAAATCCCATAGTAGAATATTCCTCCTCCCACTATTTCCTCACCTCAGATTGATTCTTCCACATTGTCTCATTTTAGACAAGAAGAAGTTCCCCTATCAATTACTATGCAAGAAAAACAAATTCCATCAATCGACCCTCTTGAAAGAAAAATGAAAACCAAATGGAAGAAAATCATGGTAACAAAAACAAGGAGACCTCCTCTTAGGAGATCTCAAAGAGTGAAGAAACAAAAGACCACTATAGCTTCCCTAACCATAGATATCAGTGATGATGAAAAACTAAAGAAGGAGCATAGAGTGAGGAAGAACCCTATTGGGTTTGAAATAGAAGAATAGTCTTTTGATGAAGAATCTACTAAGGTAAAAGAAGAAGAATAGTCACCTCCACTATCTAGATTCACTAAGAGGGACATTGATCTCCTTAGAAAAATTGGGTATACAGAAGAGGAATTGAGAATGGCAGAACAACATGCAATAGAAGAGGAATTAGGTGAAGAAGAAACTATGGATAAAGGAGCAGAATAAGAAATACTCCCTCATACTCAGGATTTCTAGACATTGGAACAAGCTTTGAAGGAAATATACATACTAAGAAATGAGATAATAGAATTGAATGAAAAGAAAGGAATTGAAACACTTCTAGGGGTAGCAGAGTTTGTAGAGCCTTCCATGGATAGAGAAAAGGGATTGGAGGGACCTACAACAACTTCCATAGAGGAACTTATAGCATCCTCATTTATCATGACCATATAAACACCTACAATAGATTATGCTCTAGCTTTGGTACCCTTATGTCATAGATTTCCTCCTCCATTTCCTACTACACCAACACCTACAACATAAGAGGTTATTGATGTGGATTTCTCAGCCACCACTCTAGTAGAGACTTATGATCTTTTAATTTTTTTGAAGGAAAAATTTAGTAATAATGAAGCCTACCACAAAGAATTGGTGTGGAGACTCAATGGATATGTTTAATCAAAATAAAAACATGATAAATTACAAAAAAAATAGAATTTTTTGAAATTAGGATCAGATATCTAAAGGAAAAGATTGGCAAATTACATGAAACTAATAAACTATTAATAGAGTGCAAACCCCCTTCTAGGGTGTATGCTATGTACCTAGAATAGAAATGGCTTAAATTTATGTATGACAAGATTTATAATGAGAAATATTACATGGTTTGTAACCCATAATCTTTCTTTGAAGAATATAGACATGCTGATCCTAACCTCCAAGCTCAGCTAAGTGAGTTCTACATCCACCAATATGTTGTAGCTAGTGATACATAATAGAATCTAAACATATATTTTAGGGATGTCCTTCTAAATGCATTTTCTTCATATGTCCTGAATGAAAAAATAAAAAGGACATATGAATAAAGTTATGATTTTGTATGTACATTGATATATATATATATATATATATATATATATATATATATATGTTATAAATTATTGATGCTTTTTCCTTGATTGAATTATATTGGTTTGACTTTATCTAATAAGTATTTAAAAGGTCATGAAAGGCTACTTAATATTAATAAGCCATAGCTACTACAGGATACCCATAATAACTATAAGGTTCACCTATAAGTTACTTGTAGCCACTACATAGTGCATGTAACAACTATAGGCTTTACCTACAGGTTATTTGTAGTCATTGTAGAGTGCCCATAGTAACTATAGGTTTCACTTACAGGTTACCTATAGCCACTATAGAGTGCCTAAAATAACTATAGGCTTCACCTATAGGTTATTCAAAGCCATTACATAATGCTCATAGTAACTATAAGCTTCACCTATAGGTTGTTTGAAGCCACTATAGAATGCTCATAGTAATTTTAGGCTTCACCTATAGGTTGATTGTAACCACTATGAAAAATAGAACTATTGTTGAAGAGATCTCAAAGATATATCCAGTTGTCTTGGAAATCAAATGGATGATTGGAAAGAATCATAGTTATTATACAAATTCTCTACATGTAAGGAAATATTGGATGTGCTACCAAAGATGGAAAAGACAAGGATAATGAGAAAAGACAAAAGGAAAGAAAATAGAAAAATAGTATGCCTTGTCTCTAACCCAGTCAAACATGAAATAAGTAACTTCAATTACTAACCACTTGAAGGTTGAATGGGGTAATTTCTAAGTATTTATATTTTTCCTAGTTTGGTGTTTTTGGTTAAGAATTAATAAAATACCTTTTATAGTTAATGGTATAACCTAGATCAGATTAAAATTTAGTTAATTGGAATAGATAATAGCAAAAGTATTATAATTACAACATTGCACTCTCAATATTGTAACTTTATGCAACAATATTTAATTGCTATAGAATTGATTAATGAGGAGATTGATTTTGTGAACTCTCTTAGAGAAGGATTGGAACTTAGTTGTAAATGAGGAAGGCCCCCCTTGAAAAGAGTTATAATGAAGATCCTAACTCTCTTTAGCTTTAAGTGTGTTGTGTAAGTTGATTTTAATTAGTTTAATTATATAAGTATGATGCATGTGTGACTCATAAGTGTTAAGTAATTCTATAGTAATGTCATAGTAATTTCATAGTATATCTATCTAGTGAATTCTACATAAATTCATTGTACTATAACTAGAAAAGTAATATGATTTTTGAATCAATAATGCATATATAATGCTGACATCCTTGAAAAGTGTACACACCTTGGGTTGATAATTAATGTTAATTAGACTTAAGAATTTGATATTCACTAGGTAATTAGTCTACACAACACTTAGCTATAATTGATATGAGTTTATACTCTCTCACCTTATAATTAAATTATCATAATTATATTGAGTTTATTTTATCTTATATGATGATTAAGTAAGCATACCATTTGATTAGAGTCATGTAGCATTAGTGATGTTTCAAATACATTCCCTCAACCTTCACATAATGGTGTATTATGCTTTGATTTACATATAGAAGTTGTATAAATAGAGAAAATTGATTTTTCCATGTGTTAAATATTTTTCTTCTTATTGACAAACATGTGTTTTTACCACTTATAGTTGGTATGCATGTGGTGGGTTTGGAAACTTGGAGTTGTGATGTATTATTCATATTATGTGGATGTATTTAAGAGTTGTGTTTCTATATGTTGATATGTCACCTCCCTAATCCCCATTTTTGGACTTCTAGAGCCACAATATTTAGTATGATTATATTTGAGATTGTGATAGTTTATCATGTAATGTGGCGTATATTGAAATTATTTTAGTTCTTGATTGAGATTTATAAGTTGATTGGAATCATCTTTTATAATTTTCCTTGCTATGGTTAAGGTGTTTAGACATTTATTATTCAAAATTTATTGAATTTTGGAGCTGCTAAATTTCTTTCTTATCTTTAATTTTGGATTGAATTTTATTGTCTAGACATTTTCATCTTTATCATTCATTGGATTGTAATGGTTTGTTTAACCTATTAATTTTTCTCTTTTTGTGAATTGAGTTGGGATTATTATCCAATTGATTTTACTCCTTGATTGGATTAGTTTTTTTCAACTTGTTAACATGTGTTATTATGATGAGCCATTTTGTGGACCTTTCACCTTATGTGAGTGTGGGAATAGTAGGTGAGAAGTATATTGGTAACTTATCATACAAGATAAGTTAATTTTTTTTTGTGTAATTGGTTAAGTAAGTTTGGAGACATTATCTCACCAGTTCCTTAAAGAGAGGTTGTAAGGGTGGTGTGAGCCTTAGCCTTGTATTTTTAGGTTGATATTAGCATATGTTTCATCCTAACACTATTAGTGGTGGAAATGGGATATGTTGTGATTATTTATTCACCTTGATGTGTTATATTATTATGGCTTTGGAATTAGGATGAATGTCCAAATTTATCCTACTAGATTACATGATTAGGGTTTGGGCATAGGGATGAGCATCTATAGTCCTCCTAATGGATTTAGGTATTAGGGTTGGACATCGATACTAATGTCCAAAATCATCATAATAGGCTCCATTATTAGGATTGAACATTAATACTACATCCAAGTCCTCTAAATGGATTCAATAAATAAGGTTTGGGTAAAGGTGATATAATAATCTGAAATTCCTCCTATTGTAACTAACTGAAGGGTTAGGAAAAAATGAGAAAGTAATTTTAAAAAGTCCTCCTTTTGTAATTCAATTATTTTGAAACCATAATTATTTTGAATATGATAGGATAGGGACCCCTTAAATGGGTTTGAGTTCATGTGGCTAACCTTGTGGGTTCCATGTATTTGAAGCAGTTGTTCTTGATTTTTCGCATATAATAAATGAGACAAGAAGGAAATTAAAATGCTCTTGTTCCCATAAGATTTTTTTTTAAATAAATAAATTAAAACGAATCCTTATCTTATACTTAATTGTGACATTTGAAATATTGTAATACAACACTTTAAATTATGCCTTAAAATGTAACTCACCCTATGGTGGAGTCAACTTGTCTTTGGACACATATATTTTAGTGTACTTCATTACACTTTGTGATTCATTCATAAAATATTGAGATCATTTCCCAAGAGAGACTGTTGAGCCAAGATAACAAGATTCCTTGATATTGTTATAATGTTATTTAAACTAGACTTTGACCCTCTCTTTAAATTTAAATTGATTTAGTGGGGGATAGGGTTAAGAATATATAATTAGTTCAAGAGAAAGGGTGATAAACTAATATATAACAAGCTAATTGATAGAAACCTCAGATAAACAATATTTTAAATTTATACAATGAAGATTGTGAAAAATAGTAAAGTAAAAATATTGAAATATATGTAAATAAATAAGAAATGATGGTACTTAGATATTTTAATGTGTAAAAGAAGATAATAGGTGTGAAATATGTTCAATATTCTAGATCAATCATATGATTCTAAAAATTACACTTTTCTGGACATGGACACTATCGTCAGAATTAGGTACTACTATTGACACTAGTTTCTGATTGTGATGCAGGTGTGCAGTATGAAATAATCATTAGATTTTGATATGACCAACTTCATAATTATACATTTTTTATTGCCTTTCTACTAATGTATTCATATCTATGATATATAATTTTAATCTTCATTGATTGATCAAACCTTAGCTCTTCACCCTTATTCACCCTTGGAATGAGTTTTTATGAAAAATGGGTTAGTGGGGTCATGACATCGAGCTAACCCAAGATCCTCATGTCAATGGGTGCTACTTAAATAGCCAATATTCTAAGGAGGGCATCAAAATTATGTATTTCTCCCTTATGTGTGGTAAAGTGTGGGTATAAGGGTGAAATATGCTATATGAACATACATATAATGATTTAGCTTGTAATTTGACAAATATTTATCATGGGCTATTATTTGAATACTTTAGAACTTTAATATGAATACTCTTATGATTGATAAGAAATTAGGAATGAACATGGTAGAACAAATTTCTTGTGCAGTTGAATAATTTAGATTTAGTAGGTGTTTGATTGGTATTTACTAGATGAGGATTGAGAAGGCTTATACTTGTATCTATACCACACGTTTTGAAAAATTCTCATGGTAGGGTTCAATAATATAATTAGATAGACTCATGGGTTTTGATCATTTTTTAATTTGGATGTATTTTGGCTATTGGACATTAGATAAGGATATGGATACTATCATTAGCGATAATGTCCCTTTATGATCAGTAGTGTCTGAAAGGATAGAAAACAAGTATATATCTAAAATTAATAGTGAATGATGTTTATCATGTTTTAAGCTTTTTGTGTAGTGAATGAGTCCTACGTAATCAAGATGACATGGATCAGACTAATATATAAACATTTAAGCATAGTGAGATGGTGAACATGAGCCTTTTGGTAGTAAGGAGGTATAGAACTGAAGGGTAGATCCCTTATTAATATTTGTCAAATATACAAGACTGAGACACTATAAATATTCAATTTTAGTATCTACATTTCCCCTCTTTAATCTAGTAATGCATAAAGATGAAGTTACCATTTTAAAGGAAATAAATGTGTATCTAGGTGTGTATAACACACCTTACCTTTTCTTGATCCCACTTTGAA
Organism: Torreya grandis; assembly: GCA_037957365.1. Classification (NCBI taxonomy): domain Eukaryota; kingdom Viridiplantae; phylum Streptophyta; class Pinopsida; order Cupressales; family Taxaceae; genus Torreya; species Torreya grandis. Next base: position 1,286,503 of record JARHVA010002470.1, on the reverse strand, counting down.
TACTTTGCTGGTGTATGAATTGTAACCAAGAGAATTTTATAGTGTAAATCAATGCATATAATCTAAAATTTAAAATAATTGAAATGATTGAAAATAAAAAAAATAAGGAAGGAGTACACCATACTATTGTAGTCATATAAAATGTCAAAATTGTTAGCTTGAGTGTGGCTTGTGACACACAACCCATAGGTCCCTCTTGCATGCTCTCATGACCCTTTTAGACACCTTTTTGCTTATTTTAACTCATCCGTAGACTTTTGAGACCCGATTTTAGCTTGGCCAAGCTACTTTTCCCAAGCTAATTCCATCCCCCCAAGTCCTGTACATGTAGGAAAATAGTTCTCAAGTTGGACTATAACATTAGAAACTAGGGTGTCCCATTTCCATTGCTCCTATCCAATCACATTTCAATCCCAAATGATCATTTATTTTTGATTCCTTTTATTCATTATGTTAGCCTAACATGAATGCATTTAACCCATGACCAATATATCTCTATAAAATCCCATTCAAAGTTCATTTGGAAGGGGTTGGTAAATATTAAAAAAGAAAGCAAGAAAACAAGCAAGACCACTAAGGTAGATTTCCCTATTCTTTGCATACAACCATCTAATACAACCACCATCATATTCAAACCCTCACAACAGTCCCTAGCTACCTCAAACACACCTAGTTTAGCATTTTTTCACCTACATAATATTATTTCACAAAGTACATCAAGTTGAAGAACTACATATGGATTGATATCTCTTTGGAGTATTGGTATGTAGGCAATGTGCCCACACAAAGAATGTGGATACATGTTCAGTGCATCTTACACACACTAACCCCCCATCTTTTTTTAAGTTTTATTCAAGCATAATGAAGGTCTAGGGTTTGGAGATTAAATATGTTCTACAGGGATCTTTATCAACATTCAAGATCTAAAATTTCATAGGCAAGATCACATAGGGATAGCAGATAAAACCTAAAAAACCTAGATTTTTATGACTAGTTTAGACAATAGTAATAGGACCTAGACTATAGCACCAGACCCTAAAGTGTCATATTTTTGGTTTTCTTATCCTTTCACCGAATGAAAGCTAGATCCTACTTCATGACACTGTCTTAGTTTTACACAACTAGTATCAACCTTTGTCTCAGTTGTATCAATATAATTTTAATATAAGTTACATTTCTTCTCTTTCATTACTATTTTTAGAAAGTTATGAAGGTAAATTAAATTATAAAAATTAGTATTTAAATTATTATAATATTATTTACTAATTTAATTAACTCAAACCCTTAACTAAATTAGGAATAAGACTTCAATATTCCAAAAATAGTTAAATCAATTGGTGAATCTGACTTACTTCATTTGTGTAAAAAACCCTAAAAACCTTAGGGTAAATTAATTTTTGATTTTTTTAATAATTTTTTGATTTTTTACCTATATATTTAAATAAAAAATTTACATTAATTATTAAAATTCCATTATAATTAAAAAAAATTATTTTCTTCCAAACCCTAGTTGCATCTACTAGTTCTATTTAAATTTGAAATTTTCTAATATTTTTTTGATTTTTTCCTTGTATATTTAAACAAAAAATAAACATTAAATTTTGAGTCCTTAGTAATTAAAAAAAAATCATTTTTCACAAACCTTAGTTGCATATACTAGGTCCCATTACTTTTGAGGTATTCTCTTACATGCTTGTGAGCTTCGTATCTTTTTATACATTTTCCAGTTTGTTATTTTTAAAACTTTACATTTCCTATATTTAGTACTTTCCTTCCATAACACTTTGATTATTACAAATTATTATAAAAAATTCAATCAATTTTCAATTTATTTTCCTACTTTAACAATAGCCCAATACACTAATTTTGATGAAAATGATAAAAGGGAGCTTTAAGAACTCTTAACTAAACACCCTAACATGCAAGATGATTTGTTTAAAATACTACAAAAAGAGAAAAAATAGTGAACAATGGTTAATCTCTTCAAATCACAGAGCAACCAGTTACACATAACACTATGGGGGCAACTATGTATCAACAACCCCTATAATAACCCAACCTTCCTCTATGCCACCAGCTACAACTAGTACATATTTGTATCCTAATGTGGCAACCCTTGTACAAGAGATCAAATCTCTTCAATACAAGGTGATACATCTTGAGCAAGGTGCTTCTATACCTACATAGGCCTTGGATTCTTTTGCTATACTTTATACACCATTGGCATGTCATATTGATTCAACACCCTTACCATAAGGTTTTATTCAACCCAAGCTCACTCTATATGATGGTAAGGGTGATCTAGAGACACACTTGAGAGATTTTCATGTAGAATGCTTGGACTATGTGCCAAATGACTAGATACTAACCAAGTTATTTCTATTAAGTCTAAAGGATTATGCTTTACAATGGTTCTATAGTCTACAAAATTAGTCGATCAATATATTAAATATTTTAACTAACATGTTCCTAGCTCATTTTATCATTAACATTGGTGATAAGGTTTCTTTATGCCCAAGTTATATAATTGAAACAAAGGTCAAATGAGCATCTCATAGATTATGTTATTCAATATAAGACTATCTTGGCTAAGATTACTAGCCCCATGACTGATCAAGAGTTACAATATCTCTTCAAAAAAAGTCTTCTACCTACCTTGTATGAGTTAATAATGTTCAAAATATTCTCTTCCTTCACTAAATTATGTCATACACTAAAGGAAAGGGAAGTCAAATTAATTTCAATGGAAAAACTCAAGTACACAATTTTATCAAAAATAATCAATAAGAGTAACAACAAAGTCCCATACAAAGTCAAGGTCAATGATAACAAAAGTCAAAATCAACCAATAGTTAATGTGGCTTAAGAGCCCCCTTAGTGAGTGGTTTTATCAACACCTCCTCAACAAACCTTTACCAATCTACCAGTTTCTCTAGCTAAACTTCTACGATAACTTTTGGAATGTAATATCATATCTCTTCCTCCTATTTGGGAAGTTGATCTAACAAAGCCTCTTCCATAGGGATATGATCATAATGCATTTTAAAAGTTTTATAGGGCACTAGGCCACATAAAAAATAGATGCATCAATTTGAAACATAAGATATAGGACTTGATATATGGTAACATTATTGATCTTGGCACTCTAGTTGAGCCTCCTCAAGCAAAGCAAACACATGACAAAGCTTTGAAAATATTATTAGATCATTTTCCACAACATTCTAAATAGGAGACAAGGGATACACCAGATGTTCACCATGCATACCATGCACATCCTCCATTGGCTACATATCACGTACCTTTAGTTGAGACACATCATATGAGCAACATGATTGGTGTGTATAATTCCAAAGTTCCATCTAGACCTTCCATATCCTTCTCAAAGTAGGAGATATTTGAGGATGATTTAGATTACCATGCACTCTTTATCAGGGCTTACATTCATAATCATAAAATTCATAGTGTTTTCATAGACAATGGATCTAGTGTGAACATGTGCACTATGAACTTAATACAACATTTGGGATATTCAAAGTGTTGTCCCCCAAAAATATCACTCATTTTTTTTGGACAACATTTGAACTATTTTAGTCCAACAAACCAAAATTCTCTCTCCCCTCCTCAAAAATTGTTCTAGGCATTCAAATTCTCCATTTTTCAAGCTTTTTCAAGTTCTACGGACTCTGCAGGCTTGAAAACTATAGACTCTGTTCTACAGACTTCACAAGAATAAATCTATGGATTCATTTCAATGGAATCCCCCAGTTATATGAACTTGAATCTATTGAATTTGTAGGCTTGAATCTACGAACTTCATAGAAGTTTTCTATGGACTTTGCAGGCCTATTTCTACGGACTTTGCCAGTTCTACGGACTCATTTCTATAGACTTTGCAAGTTTAAATCTATGAACTCTACAGATATGTTTCTATAGACTCAACATGCTTGAAATTAATAGGTTCAATAGGTTTAAAGGCTTCTATAGGTGAGTTCAATCAAAACAACAAGTTTCCAACACTTAGTCATTTTTAGGATTGGTTCAATGCATTGGTTCAACCAAAAGAGTTCATTGGCAAGCTTCTATGTAGTGTTTGAACCATTGAACCATTGAACTATTAAACCTTGAACCATTTTGGTTCAATGAGTTCAATGGGTTCAAAGTTTCAACATCATCAACAAGAGTTAAGTGCATTTATCAAGGTTCAAAGTTCAATGGCTTCAAAACACTTATCAAAGAGAAGAAGGCTTGAACCATTGAACCGTTGAACCATTAAACCATTTTGGTTCAAAGGTTCAATGGGTTAAAAGGTTTAATAGGTTCAGCATCCCTATGGTTCAACATAGTTTGGCTCAAAGTGTTTGGTTCAAGTGGTCAAGTGAATGAATGGAATACAAGAGATTGAACCGATTGAACCATTGAACCAAAGTTGGTTCAATCGGTCGGTTCAATCAGCAGGTTCAAAGGGCTGCCCCAAAGCCAATGGAAAAGAGTCTTTTTGGAATGAATTGAACCAACCCAACATCCCTTACGGAGGGAAATGAACCAAGTTGAGTGCCCTTGTGGAGGGCAATGAGCAAAAACAAACAAAGATAATTCCTTCAAAAAAGTGAACCAAGGACAAACAGCCCTTGCGGAGGGTAGGCAGGGAATAGGTGGACCATTTCAAAGACCAAGTGAAGAGTAGGGAATTATTTTCAAAAATTTCCCATGGAAAAGTAAACAAGGCACAAGTCCTTCAGACAAAATGTCTGAAGGAATTCCTTTAGACATTTTGTCTAAAGAAATTCACCTGGGGAGAAAGCTCGATGAAAAGCAAAAGCAAGCAGGAAGAAAAGATAAAGGGAAGGAACATTTCCTTCAGACAAAATGTCTAAAGGAATTACTTCAAACTTTTGTCTGAAAGAAAAGCCTGAAGTGAAAGTCCATCGACGAAGATAAAACCTGCCAAGGAGAAAGAAGCTCGAAGGCCATTTGAAGACCACCTGAAAGGTATGTGCCCTTATGGGGGGATCTTGCCAAGAAAAAGAGACCTTTCTCAAGACCCCAAAGGGTAAATCCCCTTCGAGAAGGACAAAACAAGAATGTCAAAGGAATTGCTGAGGAGATTGATGGGCGTGTAGACATCAAAATTGAATGCTGTGAACTACCCATTGGGATCTAGACATCCAGTGACATCCTCGTAGCTATCAAATTCAGGGAAACAAACTAACCATTGGCTTTCAAGTGATGATGGGCCCAAAAATGTCAAATTCATATAAATGAAATAGCCATTGATCTTTAAAAGCTAGATCACAAACCCAAATGCAAAAGGCCAAAATGCCAAAGGGAAAAACCATTGATGAAAGAGTGTAAGGAGCCAACAAGACTGAAAGAGATAGCTCGAGAGCTTAGATCACATAGATAAGGTTGAAATACAACAAGGAAAGGGGGAATGATGGAGAAAGATCAAAAATATCCATGCATAAAATATGTTTTTAGAAGGTAAAGCAACCCACCAGGTGGACATTGGAAGAGCACAAACATTCAATGGCATGGCCCATTTTTTAGCATCGAGTAAAGCAAATAATTGCACACACATTAGGAAACACATTAGGCAACCCATATTAAAGACCGATGCTCAATTTTAGCATAGCCCATAGACAGAATTTAAAATGTATTAAAGGCATTGAATGTATCGTAAAACATTTTTGTGAAATAAAGTGCCCAAGTCTTTTTTGGAGCACTATATATTGGAATCTCTTATTGTTTTGGGAATTTTAGTCTGTAATAAAAAAAAAAACTCTACCCAAATTGAAAGACATTACTGAGACTTTGAGCTCAGACTGTTGATCATATTTCATTATTTGAATAAGAAAACAAGTGATTTTTTAGACTTTATGCTGGAATAGCTTGATTGTTGGGGAAATTGTTATTATTTATGTTTCCTTAATACATTTTTTTGTCCATTTGATTAAATAAGTAGAATTAGTGAAAGTGATCAGGAGGGTGTCCTGAAGCCATTTGTGGAGAGACTTTGTGCTACCACAATTATATTTAGTTTGACTTTGTGCCCTCATTATCCTTTGTATTCTATTTCTATGTAAAAGACCTTGGGATGACTTTGTGCCCTCATTGTCTTTCATATTTCACTCTTTGGCAGTTGAGGTGGAGACTTTGTGCCTCATTTCATCCTGTTGTGTTACTACACCCTGTTACAGTTACTTATCATCACCCAAAAGATTCCTTTTGTCTACTGAACAACACTTATGAAAGAAGAGGAGTGTCTTCTATCATTTCATCAAGATTTATCCTTTGATTTGTGAACATCATCTCTAAAAAAAGAAAGATGGATGGTTTATCCTACCCTTGAGTGTTATTTTCTATTTATATTAGTATATAGCTCCTGCATATCTACAGGGAACCTCCCCTTGATGAGAGGAGAGATTTGTCCCCTTTTGATGTAGTAAACCTACAGATCTGGCTAACTAATTTCCCTATGTTGTGGTTGAAGAGACCTATTTTTCTCATTAGTTAGCTAATTGACAAAATATTCACCCAACAGTTTTTGGTAACTCTGCTGGAGATGAACGTGCAATCTAAAGCCTCAAGTTTCAGATTAAAGTAGTCCCTACCCTTATCCATTATAGAATCTAGCAACTCCATTCTGTGTCTTACCCATTATCATTATATCCTTACCATCTCCCTCTACCTCCACGTCAACTGGGATAGAACGTGAAGTTTGAAACCTCAAGCTTCAAGTTAAAGCAGGGCCAGTTCTTTCCCATTTTATTTTTATAATATGGAAACTCAACGCTATACGCAAAGCCAAAGGGCTTAAGGTATTGTAGACCCTATATTAAAGTTGGTACAAAAAAGTAATTCTAATCTATTTCTTTCACCATCTCACCTCTAATGAACTAGGAGCTTTCCTCCTACTAAAGTCAAGTCTCCATTACCAGGCAAAGTGTCCATTTCTGCTATTAATAAAGCTTTGTCAATACTTACCCCTCTAAGATTTGTTATGCCACCTTTTCATAGTAATACAATGGTAGTTCAAGGCCCTTGGGGTAACTATTTTGGCCCACTTAATCTAACTCCGCCCTTGCATGAACTTCCACGCAGCTCAAGAAAGACTTTACCCAAATTCTATGGTGATGAAAAGGTTCACCCTGATGAACATATTGCAGCCTTCAACATAGCCTATGGTGTAATAGGAGTGGAATTTGAGGATGTGGTAGTTAGGGTTTTCATGGAAACACTACAAGGTGTTGTTGTAGACTGGTTCTACCATCTGCAGGCTAGATGAGTGACTGACTGGAACACCCTCAAAGCCAAGTTTGAAGCTAGATTCAAACCTGCAAAAGATGCACATGCCCTGTTGGCTCAACTCACACAAATGAAGAAGGAGCCTCATGAACCAATGAGGGATTTCATAGCCAAATTTGACAAGCTGAGGAATAGGATTCCTACTATTGCTCATCCAACACCTGAGAATTTCAAATGTTTCTTCATCAACTTTCAACTGCTTGAAGTAAGTTTTCTGTTGAGATGTGCTGGTCAAATAGACCTTATTATAGCTCAAAATTTGGCCATTGAGGTGGAAGATGACCTTATCTTGGTAGGAAATATAAGGAGAGATCTAAATAGAGGTAAATCCTCTTCATCTTTTGAATATCCATTTATAAGTACCACTAATCTAATGGTGTAGAAGTTGGCAAATGAGTTGCTAGCTCTCAGGAAGTAAATGGCAAAAGGGATATCTTCAGCTCCTTCATACAGAGATATGCCAAGAAGGACATTCCCCAATCAGTCATACCAAGGCAAGGCTACCAAAAATTAAGGACAGCCAAATCATCTTCCTCCCCCATAGAGGAAACTTTACATTGAAGCACCCCCAACCAATTCAATAGTTGGATATCTCAAAACAAAATCTAATTTCTCTTTCCAGCCTGAATTGAATCAAGAAAATGATGCTAATATCCTTACAAAAGGCCAAGAAGAATTAGCTGGTGACTCCAACATCAGTTTCTTGAATTACTAGGATGAACCCAGAGGTAAAAGTGAAGCAGTTGATGGATCATATGTTATATTCACCTGGTCCTAGAACCAGTCAGCCCAATAAGCTGATAAGGGAAAAATAGGGGAAATTTCTCAACCTAAAATCTCAATTTCCAAATGAGGAACTTCTCTACCTTTCCAACCAAAGGACCCCATGAGTAATAAAAAAGTAAGTACATCAAGCATTCCTCCATCTCCAACTTTAATTCCACAGACTAGTCCTCCCCCTCCTAAAAACCAGAAAGATGAACTGCCTTCCTCTGTTCCTAGTCCATTTCAGTCATTTGACATAATTGACCATGTCAAGAAGAAAAAAATTCAAATGTTTGAATTTGAATTCCTACAAGCCAATCTTGAATAGTTGGATAGGTTAGTTTAGTGTGTGAAAAATAAAGCTGTCCCTACAAGACAAGATGCTAAGAAGGAAACTCATGATTTCCCAAAGAACGTGCCCATCACAAACCATCTTGTCATTACTCCTCTAGTTTCCCCTAAGAAAATAGAGCCTTTCTATGCTTCCTTGTTGATAAATGGTCACAAATTGAGCAATTTCATCATAGACTTAGGTGCATTTGATAATGTCATGCCTACCAAGGTGGCAGAATCTCTTGGACTCACACTGACCAAAACCTTTGGGAGATGTTTCTCCATGGAGAACAAACAAGTACCTCTAGTGGGACAAATCAAGGATGCCCAATTTGCATTTGTAGCATTCCCAAACAAAATAATCAAGATGACAGTCCTGGTGGGTGATGTTCCAGCCTCATACGGCATTCTATTGGGGTGAAATTTTTGTAAGGATGTTGGTGGAGAATTAAGCATGGACTTGTCTGAAGCGAGGATCCCTATCAAAGGCATCATGTAGAGGCTACTTCCTAAAAAGGAATCAAAATATGTTGTCACTTAGACATCAGCCCCTGAAGCTCAAATTCTATTTAAATCTTTAGGCATGGGCAATTACTTCTTAACCACAAAGGATATTCATGTTTTAGCAGATGAAAGTTTTGTAGGTGGTGATCCAAAGATGGATTCAAACAAGACATCAGAAGAATTGGTAGGGCAAAATACATATGTAAAAGGATCTTCCATCTCTAATGATGAGAAATCTAAAAGAAGATCAATTTCTTATGATGTTTAGACCTTAGAATTTGATGGCAGCAATTCTTCTACTAGCTCAAGGGCTAGGATTGTGTTGATATCTCCTCAAAGAGATATTTTTCCCTCTTCATACAAGTTACAGTTCAATAATACTAATGAATATGAATCCCTTCTGCTTGGATTGAAAGCTGCTAAAGACAAAGGCATCAAACTCCTTCATGCCAAAGGAGATGTCGAGTTGGTGGTTTGTCAGGTGAGAAACTTGTACCAAACCAAAAATGAGAGATTGTGCCACTATCGCAACCTAGTTTGGGATCAAATTGAAAGCTTTGATGCTTTCAACATCTCTACCATACCCAGTGGATTCAATGATCGAGCTGATGCACTAGCTATTTCAGCAACTCTCTTAGTCCCTCACCTAGACTTCACAAGAGGCAAATACACCATCGAGCTGGTCCTTTGACCAAGTGTACTTGATAATTCCAATTATTAGTAGGTGTTTAATAATGACAACCAAATCATCACCTTTCTAGAATAAAGAGACAGCTTCAAATAGTTGCACTTTGAAGGTAGTAATCCTCAAAAGCTTGAATCAACTCCTAAAATGAACTTAAATACAGATGAAGATTTCTTACAACTCAAAGGGAATAAAATTCTCAAAGGTCTAGTTTCCCTCAAAAATTTGTTTGAAAAACATGACAGATTCATCAAATAGCAGCAAATAGATTCAAGCTCCTCTCAAGGGTTTGATCAGATAAATTTGGGTACCAAGGAAGGTCCTAAGATGGTTAACATTGGTAAATACTATACTCCAGAGGAGAAATTCAAGTTTACTACTTTGCTCAACCAAGACATGGACATCTTAGCATACTCTTATGATGACCTAAAGTCTCTTAGGCCTGATGAAATATGCCATGACATTCCTCTCAAGGCTGACTCAATGCTTTACAAGCAAAAATATTGATAGTATAATCCAAAGATATCAGGTATTATTCTATCCAAGATATAGAAAATGCTGAATGTTAGGATAATTTTCCCAATCCATCATTCCACGTGGATTATAAACATAGTGCCTACCAAGAAGAAGAATGGCAAAATTTGCATCTATATGGATTTTAAGAATCTAAATCAGTCATGTTTAAAGGATAACTATCTTTTTCCCATCATGGATCAAGTGCTTCAGAAAGTGACTGGTTCAGAGATGTTATCAATTCTAGATGGCTTCTCAGGATATAATCAGGTTGAAGTTGGTGAAGCAAACCAACACAAGACTGCCTTCACCACACCTTGGGGCACATTTGCATATAGAAGGATGCCTTTTGGCTTGATAAATGATGGTTCCACCTTTCAGAGAGAAATGGACCTTGCTTTCAAGGATGACATGGGCAAGTTCATTATAGTTTATCTTGATGACTTGACCATTTTTTCTAAACATCACCTGGATCATATACGCCACTTGCAACAAGTGCTGGAGCGCTGCCACCAAAATGGAATTTCCTTGAATCCCAAGAAATCTATTTTTGGAGTAATAGAGGGGAAAATTCTTGGACACATTATGTCTAAAGAAGGCATAAAGATTGATTCAAATAGAGTCAAGTATATCCAAGAGCTTACCTTGCCTACAAGTAAGACTGTTGCTCACTCTTTCTTCGAAAAGGTGAATTTATTACAAAGGTTCATCCCCAAGTTTTTTGAGAAGACTCGACACATTGTGAACATGATGAAGGGAAAGGCCACCTTTAGCTGGGATAAAGAAGGCAAGTCAACATTTGAGGATATCAAGACTACCATTGCCCACACCTCAGTTCTAGTTTGTCCAGACTACAACAAAGAGTTCATCATATATAGTTATGCTTCTGAACACATGCTTTCAGCAATTCTAATTCAACAGGATAAAGAAGGTATGGAATCTCCCATTTATTTCATGAGATACCATTTCAAATCTCATGAGCTAAAGTATTCAAATATGGAGAAGCATGCTTATGCAGTAGTGAAGGCACTCAAACATTTTTGCTTTGACATCTTGAATTCTCACACTACTACCTTGGTTCCTAATACCATGGTCAAATCCATAACTCAACAAGAGTTTGGGATGAAAAGAGGCATTGGATTACAAAGATCTAAGAGTTTGATCTAGTCATCAAGCCAACAAAGTTGGTACAGGGAAAAGGCCTATGCTAATTAATTGTTGATAACAAATCAAAAGAAATACAACATGAAGAAGCAGAGGTGGAAGACACACCAATAGTCCTCTTTATCTCCACCACGAATGAGTGGTATTCAGGTATTGCTCATTTTATTAATTATGGTGAGTGTCTTGCTCACCTATCTTACAAAGAAAAGAGGACTATCAAGTTGAAAGTTGCTAATTTTATCCTTTGAGACAATGCCTTGTACAAGAGGAGCCTTGATGGAGTGTTCCTTCGCTATGTGGACAAGGAGTAGCAAAGCCAACTTTTGAAATCCTTCCAAAATCTAGCCTATGGAAGACATTTTTTTGCTCTTATGACTGCCCATAAAATTCTGTGAGCTAGGTATTATTGGCTAACCCTTTTCCAAGATGCATATAAGTGGGTAAGGAAATATGAACTATACCAGTAGTTTGTTGGGAGACCCAAGTTAGCTGCCCTATCTCTCAAGCCAATGGTCATAGAGGAACCATTCCAGTAATAGGGAATTGATTTTATTGGAGGTATAAACCCATCTTCAAGTGTTGGACATGATTATGTCCTTACAGTAATTGACTACTTCACCAAGTGGGTGGAAGCTATCCCAACCAAGCATGCTACTTCAGAAGTAGAGTGTAATTTCCTTAAGGAGAATATAATTTCTAGCTTTGGGTTCCCAACCAAGATTGTTACTGACAATGTAGCTTGTTTCACTTCCCATGAGATTACACAATTATGTTTCTACTATGAGATTACTCTCTCCCACTCTTTTTATTACTTTCCACAAGGGAATGGATAAGCTGAATCAAGCAATAAGAACCTGGTGACTATCATCAAGAAGATGGTGGATGATAACCAAAGGACATGTCATAAAGCATGAGTTGATGCTCTATGGGTAGATAGGATCACACCAAAGAGGGTAATTGGTATGTCTCCTTTCTAACTTCTTTATGGTATCAATGCTGAGATACCAATAACCTTGGACTTTCTAGCATTAAAATTGACTAAGGCAATTGAAGATCAGACATATGAAAGCCCCCTTAATAAAAGGATCATGTGCTTGACTAAGCTAGATGAGTAGATAACTATGGTGGTGGATCAAATTGCTGCCCATCAAAGTTTGGTAAAGAATCTCTTCGATTGAAAGGCAAAAAACCATGATTTCCAAGTTGGAGATCAAGTCCTACTGTGGGACAAGAGAAGAGAACTAAAGGGGATGCATGGGAATTTTGACTCCCTTTAGATGGGCCCATTTACTATTCATCAGATCAATGGTGAAATTAGTTTCTTGCTGAAATATAAAGATGGCATGCCCTTTTCATTGCCTCATAGTGGGCAACATCTAAAACACTTCAATCTGTGAAGTATCAGATAAGATCATCTTGTACATATGTATATTTATATAGTCTTTAGTCCTATTTTTGTGCTTTCATTTTTGTTTTTTTTTACCTTTCTTTTTGGGTAGCATGAATCCATAGCCCAATGGCACACTTCAAGGCACTAGAGATTCTAGTTTCTACTTCCCTTAGCTATTCCAAGTTTTCAACTGAAGGAAGTTCCCCAATTGGAGCCAGCTGTTGTCCCCCAAAAATATCACTCATTTTTTTTGGACAACATTTGAAATATTTTGAACTATTTTGGTCTAACAAACCAAAATTATCTCTCCCCTCCTCAAAAATTGTTTTAGGCATTCAAATTCTCTATTTTTCAAGCTTTTTCAAGTTTTACGGACTCTGTAGGCTTGAAAACTATGAACTCTATTCTACAGACTTCACAGGAAGAAATCTATGGATTCATTTCTATAGACTCCTCAAGTTCTATGAACTTGAATCTACTGAATCTATAGGCTTGAATCTACATACTTCATAGAAGATTTATATGGACTCTACAGGCCCATTTCTATAGACTCCACCAGTTCTACAGACTCATTTCTATGGACTCTGCAAGTTTAAATCTATGAACTCTATAGATATGTTTCTATGGACTCAAGATGCTTGAAATCAGTAGGTTCAATAGTTTCAAAGGCTTCTATAGGTGAGTTCAATCAAAATAACAAGTTTCCAACACCTAGTCATTTTTAGGATTGGTTCAATGCCTTGGTTCAACCAAAAGAGTTCATCGGCAGGCTTCTATGCAGTGTTTGAACCATTGAACCATTGAACCGTTAAACCTTGAACTATTTTGGTTCAATGGGTTCAATGGGTTCAAAGGATCAACATCATCAAAAATAGTTAAGCACATTTTTCAAGGTTCAAAGTTTGACCACTTTAAGGTTTAATGGCTTCAAAACACATATCAAAGAGAAGAAGGCTTGAACCATTGAATCGTTGAACCATTGAACCACTTTGGTTCAAAGGTTCAACAGGTTCAATGACCCTATGGTTTAACATGGTTTGGCTCAAAGTGTTTGGATAAAGAGGTCAAGTGAATGAATGGAATATAAGAGATTGAATTGATTGAACCATTGAACCAAAGCTGGTTCACTCAATTGATTCAATTGGCAGGTTCAAAGGGCTACCCTAAAGCTAAAGGAAAAAGAGTCTTTATAGAAGGCATTGAACCAAGCTGACAAACCTTGTGAAGGGTAGTGAACCAAGCTAAGTGCCCTTGTTGAAGGCAATGAGCAAAAACAAATAAAGATAATTCCTTCAGAATAGTGAACCAAGGACAAACAACCCTTGCAGAGGGCAGGCAGGGAACAGGTGGACCATTTCAAAGACCAAGTGAAGAGCAGGGAATTCTTTCAAAAAAGTTCCTTTGGAAAAGTAAACAAGGCACAAGTCCTTCGAATAAAATGTCTGAAGGAATTCCTTCATACATTTTGTCTGAAGAAATTCACCTGGGTAGAAAGCCTGATGGAAAGCAAAAGCAAGTAGGAAGAAAAGACAAAGGGAAGGAACATTTCCTTCAGACAAAATGTCTGAAGGAATTCCTTTAGAATTTTGTCTGAAGGAAAATCCTGATGTGAAAGTCCGCCGATGAAGACAAAACCCGCCAAGGAGAAAGAAGCCCGAAGGCCATTTGAAGATCGCTCGAAGGGTATGTGCCCTTGCAGGGAGATCTCGCCAAGAAAAAGAGACCTTTCTCAAGACCTTGAAGGGTAGATCCCCTCCAAGAAGCACAAAACAAGAATGCCAAATGAATTTTTGAGGAGATTGATGGGCCTGTAGATGTCAAATTTGAACACCGTGAACTAGCCATTGGGATCTAGACGTCCAATGACGTCCCCACAACTGTCAAATTTAGGGAAGCAAAATAGCCATTGGATTTCAAGTGACGATGGGCCTAAAAATGTCAAATTCATGGAAATGAAATAGCCATTGATATTTAAAAGATAGAATGCAAATCTAAATGCAAAAGGCCAAAATGCCAAAGGGAAAAATTACTGATGGAAGAGTGTAAGGAGCCAACAAGACCGAAAGAGATAGCCCAAGAGCTCAGATCACACAGATAAGGATGAAATATAGCAAGGAAAGAGGGAACGATGGAGAAAGATCAAAAATATATATGCATAAGATATGTTTCTAGAAGGTAAAACAACCCACTAGGTGGACATTGGAAGAGCATGAACATTCCATGGCGTGGCCCATTTTTCAACATTGAGTAAAGCAAACAGTTGCATGCACATCAAGAAACACATCAGGTGGCCCATATTAAAGACTGACGCTTGATTATATCATATCCCTTGGATAGAATTTAAAATGTGTTAAAGGCATTGAATACATTGTAACACATTTTTGTGAAATAAAGTGCCTAAGTCTTTCTTGGAGCACTATATAGTGGACTCTCTCTTATTGTTTTGGGGATCTTGGTCTGTAATCAAAAATGAAACTCTACCCAAATTACAAGACATTACTGAGAATTTAAGCTCAGATTGTTGATCATATTTCATTATTTGAATAAGAAAACAAGTGACTTTTCAGACTTTGTGCTGGAACACCTTGGTTGTTGGGGAAATTATTCTTATGTCTATTTCCTTAATACATTTTTTTCTCCATTTGATTAAATAAGTAGAATTAGTGAAAGTGATTAGGAAGGTGTCCTAAAGCCAATTTTGGAGAGACTTTATGTTGCCATAATTATCTTTAGTTTGTCTATTTTTTTATTCCTGTGTAAAGGATCTTAGGACGACTTTGTGCCCTCATTATCCTTCATATTCTATTTCTATGTAAAAGACCTTAGAACGACTTTGTGCCCTCATTGTCTTTCATATTTCACTCTTTGGAAATTGAGGTGAAGAGTTTGTGTCTCATTTCATCCTATTGTGTTATTGCACCCTGTTATAGTTACTTATCATCACCCGAAACATCCTTTTGTCTGCTAAACAACACTTCTGAAAGAAGAGGAGTGTCTTCTATCATTTCATTAGGATTTCTCCTTTGATTTGTGAATATCATCTCTAAGAAAAGAGAGATGGATGGTTTATCCTAACCTTGAGTGTTATTTTCTATTTATATATATATAGTATAGAGCTCCTGCATATCTACAAGGAACCTCTCCTTGATGAGAGGAGAGATTTGTCCCCTTTTGATGTAGTAAACCTGCACATCTGGCCGACGAATTTCCCTATGCTGTGGTTAAAGAGACCTATTTTGCTCATCAATTAGCTGATCAAAAAAATATTAACTCAACACAAAGCATGATATTACCTCAATGGACATAGTTATCAGTGGATTTAGTGGGCACATACAAAGTTCATTGAGTGAGATTATACTTCCTCTATAAGTTAGTCCAACATATGTGGCCACACCATTTACTATTGTTCTTAGTGCAAGAGTTTTTGATATGTTAATTAGTTAACCATGGATTCATAAACTTTGAGAAGTACCTTATATAATTCATATATGTGAGAAATTAATTCATGCTAATCAAGTTATTATAGTTGGTGGAGTTTTGTATGAGTTACCACTCCCCACTTCAGAGCCATCTACTACTTTGTAGTCACTAGTTTTAGTTTCTCCACTAGTTTTAGTTTCCTTGGCAGTTACAGTTCTTCCTCCAGTTCAAATTTAGACATAGTTGAGGCCTCCATCACCAACATAAAGAGTTCATACACTTCCATAAAGGTCTCTTTTAGAGAAACCACAATTTCAAAATTCTAGACAACTTCTAGCTATAGTGTTCACTCCCAGTGCAGTATCATTGAGGTCTCACAACTTTAAACATAGAGCACATGTTCAAAGAGATTATCTTACTACTAGATAAGTCCCTAAGAGCCTTATAGTTGCATAAAATTCTTAAAGTTATATGGGGAACCCACAGTTGGTTTCCACTATAGATATTTTAGATCATTTACAACATACATGGCTTTTAGAGCCACAATCTCAAACCTTCCATCATGACTCATCAGTTAGTAGTATCTCTTTTTAGCCTTACTTGTACATAGTTTCTTTTTACTTACTTACACATAGCTTCTTAGTATTTATTATACATAATCTTATCATGATTGATTATACATAGTTTATTCCCAAATACCAAAAACATTCAAATATGTCAAAACACCAAAAACATTCAAATATGTCAAAATACCAAAAACATTCAAATAATTCAAAAACACAAAAACATTTCAATTGTATACATTATCCATGATTTAAATTTCTACTACCATGCTAGATTTAAATTTTATATTCTATGATATTGTTTATCGATTTATCTACATTACCATGGTTCACTTGATCTTATTTGAGTGTGTACAGTGACATTCAAATCCTTGATTACTTCACTCTATCCATTGAGGGGGAATCCTACTTATACATTTGAGACATACATCAAAATATCTACCCATTAGGGGCATATTCTACATGACTACACCATCTAGGTTATGTCATTCCTATACCACACACTCTAGTTGTCATGTTGATGTACATTACTTACTAGCTTAATCAGATTACTCTATCGACATTCACTAGTATATAAAACTTGTGTATTTCTTAACATATACCTAGTCTTATACTCCATGTCTTTTATACTTTCACTTCTTTCTTTGATTAGTTAGATGTGATTATATTTTTAGTTTATAACATGCCTTCATTTCTTGCTTTACATAGCTCGATGTGATGGAGTTTATTAGTTCCTATTTTATCTCCTATATGTGCCTTAGGACATTTGCCAATTTCCTTTGCTTCTATTCTTATGTGTGACTTAGGACATTTTCCAATATCCTTTGCTTTTACTCTTCTATGTGCTTGTGGCCCTTATGCCAACCCTATTTGTTTTCAATTATATGTATATGTGGCATTTGAACATGATTTATATGCTTGCTTTCCTAGTTTGAGTGATATGTGCCCATGTACCTTGTTTGCTTGGCCCCTTAGCCACTCTTTTATGCTTCTTACTTCTTAACTTGCGTGCTTATTTACCTTTTTACTTCTCAACTATTTACAATGCCATGATACACATCATGCATTATCTTGATTTCATGGATGCCACGATGGACATCATGCTCCATCCCTCCTTGAAAACTAACAACTAATAACTAAAATTTATAGATTTATTTCAATACATTACACATGCTATTACATTGTTATATCTATCTAGGCACATCCCTATTGATCTAACAATATCCAATACAAATTATGCAATATCTTGAGACATCACTTTGATTATCATTACTATATCATGTAATTCATAGCATAACACACTTACATGACTCTTTCTTCTAAGGGAGCCATTGTATGGTCTTCATTCCTACCCTTAGAAGAGGGGGTAACAAATAGGGGTTTTGTCATAGAGATCAGAGCTCCTATTGGTTAAAAAATCAGTTTTTGGAACACTCAAAACAATAATAAGAGGTCAAACCAGGTAGAATAGACCAAAAAAATAGTGACAATTATAGAATAGTCATTAGTTTCAATAAAGGACAATAGTGTCAGACATGGACAATAGCACTAAATAATAAGGTGTCTTATTTTTGGCACTCTTATCCAAATAACAAAAAAACCTAGAGTTTCCAAAAACAAGTAAAAAGGTTAGCTCAACTTGATCAATTCAAATTTAGTAGTTTCAGTACAATTTTTCTCAGAGAATCTAGATATAAGGGGCATCATGTGCAACATGATAGCTCTCACTTCCAATTTTATATTGGGTAGTTAGTATAACTTCCAAATAAGAATCCATGTTATAGACACCAATGATTGGGGGCAATGTGCATGGCACATTTGACTTTTTTTTTTATGAGTTTAGTTTATTACCTAAGCATTCTTAGTAGTTGCATGCCTTAATCTACAGGTAGTTGTCATCATTTTGGAGTGGATTTCTTACAAGCCTAACCTTTTCATTCTTGAGTGGCTCCACATAAGCCTTAGTTTCTAGTTTTAGAGTGGCTTTCATACAAGCCTAATCTCCTCCTTCTAGAGTGGTCAATATTGGCCTAGTTTATATCACACATTTAGATATACATGCCACATTGTCAAATTACATAGTATTCATGGGATTTAAGATCCATCTCATATGACACATATTCATATCATTATTAGTTCATATCTTCACTTAGTGGGAAATGATAGACCCAAAGCTCTAGATAACCTTTGTATTCTTGAGCCACCTACTCAAAGGGATTAGACACATAGTCTAAACATTGATTATCACATACATGATCACATAGCTTCACTTAGTGGGCAGTGATGGAGCCAAAGGACCAACCTTTGAATTCTCAATCCACTCTCAAGGAATTGAGCACTCAACTTTGTTTATGATATTAATCTTGGTACAACACATACCTAGCATTACTTAGCATCACATAACACCACTCAACATCACAATAGGTTTTGTATTGGTTTGCATACTCGATGAGGTGTATTCATTCCTTTATCTTCCTATCTATCTTACCAAACTTTTATACATTCTTATTTTAGATATAATGTATCTAGTAAGAACTGATCTACTCTTTATTTTTTTTTACTGATTTATACTACATGATGTGCTCTCTCTATGTACACCCAACATCACATAGCTTCATGGGATTCACCCTTGCAGGCAAGTTCAGGTATGCTTTTTTACTTTTCCTTTATCCTAGTATTTCACTTTAATACATCACTAGAATAAAAAAGGGGCAAATATAGTAATATAAAATGTTAAAATTGGTAGCTTGAGTGTGGCTTGTGACACTTAACCCATAGGCCCCTCTTGTATGCTCTCATTACCCTTCTAGACACCTTTTTGCTTATTCCTAATCATCCATAGACTATTGAGACCTAATTATAGCTCAAATAGGATATTTTTCCCATGTTAATTCCATTCCCTTAGGTCTCATACCTATAAGATAATAACACCCATGTTGGACTATAGTGTTGGACCCTAGGGTGTCCCATTTCTAATGCTCTTATCCAATCACATTTCAAGCCCAAATGACCATTTCCTTCAAATTACTCTTATTCATTATGTTAAAATAGCATGAATTAATTTAACCCATAAACAATAGATCTATATAAAATCCTATTCAAAGTTAATTTAGAAGGGGTTGGAAACTATTACAAAAGAAAGCAAGAATATAAGTAAGACCACTAAGGTGAATTTCCCTATTCTCTACATACAACCATTCAATACAACCACCAAAATATTCAAAGCCTCACACCAATACTTAGCCACCTCAAGCACACCTAGTTTAGCATTTTTTGCATCTACATAATATTATTACAAACAAGTGGGAGAACTACATATAGCTTGATCCCTCTTTAGAGTATTGGTATGTAGGTAACATGCCCACACAAGGAGTGTGGACACATATTTAGTCCATATAAAACACACTAACCCCCAAATATTTTCTTAAATTTAATTAAAGCACAATAAAGGTCCAGTGTTTCAATATTAAATATACTCTAAAAGGAGCTCCATTGACATTTAAGATTTGAAATTTCATAGGCAGGCTCACACAGGGACAATGGACAAAACCCAAAAAACTTAGATCTATGTGACTAGTTTGGACAATAATGATAGGACCTATACTATAGCACCATACCTTGAAGTGTCTAATTTTTATTGCTCATGTACTTTTAATAACCAAAAGATATATCCTGGTTCATGACATTGTCCTAGTCCTACACAACCAATATCAGCATCTATCTTAGTTATATCATTATAGTTTTAAGATAAGTTACATTTATCCTCTTTCATTACTATTTTTAGAAAGATAAAAAGGTCAAATAAATTATACAAATCAGTAGTTAAATTATTATAATATTATTTATTGATTTATTCAACTCAGATCATTAACTAAATTAGGAATAAAAAATCCAATATTCCTAAAATAGTTAAATCAACTGTCAATGCAAACATGTTGACTCTTAATAATTTGACTTGGTAAAGATAATTCCTTATGAAGTATTGGAGTTGGAGAAGGTTTAGAATTAAAATTTGGAGATTTTAAGAGGGATATTGGAAGGTATTATGCCCCCAATCTTATGTAACAATGATTTATGACATGAACATTGAGATCATTATATCTCAATTGCATAACTCAAGTGTGAATATATAATATGGTGAGGATTGGTGATTTAATCAATTCATCCTATAAATATAGTGAGATTGTATGATTTAATCACTCTAAACTATAGATCTATTGAGGTTGAATGATTTAATCATTTTAACCTATAAAATAAACCCACTATTGTAGTAGAAAATATTGATAATAATATGTCCTAGTGTAATTGTTGCATCCTAATGAGTAGTATAATTGGTAAGTTTTATAAATTTTGGTGAAATAAAATGGTATATGCACTTTAATATGTATTATATGGAGTATATATGTCATATATATTAAAAAATATGTTTCAAATCTATGTAAAATTGATGCAATGTATAGGATTATAACCCATGTAGATCTAAATCATATAATTGAATTAGAGTTTGTGAAAGTGCAGAGGCCATGTATTTATGACATGTCCATAATGAAATACAGAGATATTGATTAAGTGTATAAATGTGGATGTCATGTTATTATGACATGCCCTCACTGCAATCTAGAAACTAAAAAGGTGTATAAGTATGGAGGTCATTAGTATGACATGCCCTACTGTGATTTGGAAACTAAGAAGGTGTATATGTGTGAAGGTCATATTTTTATAACATGCCGCCACTAAAATATGTAAACTATGCAAGTGTGGAGGTCATGATTCTATGGCATGCCCCTCCATTTGGGATGAGGGAATTATAATATGGTAGGTACCTTACCTAAAAAAGATAAGTTAGTTATATAATTTGTGTATGATTCATGTAGTGTATATGGATAACATCACAAAGTAGATATTTCAATTAGGATAAATGTATGTGGTCACATAATCTCCTAGGATGCATGATATAGATAATATAAATGTCTAGAGAGTAACATTAAAATCTCAACAAGAAATTAAGCACACACACAATAGAACTCAATGTAATGAAAAAGAATGGTCCAAGGATAACTCATACAAGGGTAATGTTCAAATGCCATAAAATCAAAATGAATGACATATTTAATTCCAAATGAAAATAAAATGACATATTCAAATGTCCAATCAAAATATAATGGCATGGGGGCCAAAAAGAAAGGAACATATTCAAATATTTCATAATCAAGGCAATAGCAAGAAATATAATACACTCAAGGAAGTGACAATGTGAGTAAAGGAAGCATAATCAACCAACATAAGCATATTATACCAATCCATGCATATATGTTTTATCAAAAAATTCTATTTATTATATCATATAAAGTACATTATGAAAGATAGGAGCATGGATATAGACATGGGTAAGTGTTAGTATATAAGCTCAAACATGATAATGTAGAAACGTTTATAAAAGATATATAACCTATATCAATCATGATCAAAGAAGCAAATGCCCCTAACATGCTATATGACATGAGTATAGGAAAGTTTCAGCATTTGGAAATGCATAGATCATGTGTCTAGGTATGCTTGTATCACACTCAAAGATGCATGAAACATATGTGTATATAAGAATGAAATGATATGTTATCTACATTTGAATATGCCATTTTAAAATTTGGGAATGTTGAATATTTTTGTATTTTTTAATTATTTTAATTTTTTTGTATTTTTAAATATGGAAAGGAATAATCTAAGAAATCCTGATAATCAAAAGGTGTAGGACCACTTGAGAAATTTAGAGATCTTCATTTATAACAACACATTTCCACCTCATCAATGTTTTCTTATAGTTAGTTATTGGAAACCATTGAATTAGTTTACCACCATATCCATCATGTTGTATGTGAACTCAAATGCCCTTAAAAGAAAAGGTGATGAACATATTTTTAGTATCCACCCTTGAATTTAAGTTGGCCAACCAATGCTGCCCAAAATTTAATGTCAAAAGGGGATCCTGATCCAATGTTCATATGGTTATGGGGACCACCTGTGGTCTACATGTGATGAGTAACATAATGTATTCAAGATATTATATAAAGAGTGGATAATGTACTAACTCATTTTTATTACATCCTAATCATCATAAACATACAAAACTATAAATTTTGTTCCTATTGTGAATATCAATCTTGAGATGCTCATAATAGTTTTGATTGATATTTGTAATAATGTTTAAATATCTTATTATCATGGACACTTTTGAGTATGCCCGCTTGTACTTTATATGTTTGGATTATTTGATATCACATATATTTGTCATTTTTCTTACATAATATGTATACACCATTCATTTTTTATTTCTAAATGTGGTTTTTCAATGTCTCACATTGATATGTATTATGGCTAATGATCCGATGAAAGTTATAATATGTTGATCCTTCTATACGAATGAATATGGTTCTTGATATGTGTTTGTTAGGAGGTAAAGAGATCATATTATGCTCAAGTAACATAAAAAGTATTATATGTGGAAAATTTTGTTGTGTTGTAATCTATAAAATTTGTTATCGATACTTATGTGAAGTTTACACATTATTAACATGATATATTGACATTTGTCCCTTATAGGGTTGAATTAATGTTTTTAGCTAAGAGGGATGAATTGAATAACAATAATTTACATTTTCATATAACTAATTTTTCATTTCCCTTATATTAATTTGATTTTGTATCATTTAATGATTAATTTATCTTATATGTGCCTAGGCCTATAGGTGAAAATAGGTTGTGATAGTTTCTCAAGTGGATGAAAACTTAATTTTTGGAATTATTCATCGGTCATATCATGAGGAATTCCATAATAAATATCATAGGAATATGAAACTTTATCATTTTTATGTTCAATATTAACCAATAAAGGAAGTTCAAATGTTTGGTTTTCTTGCTATTTTTATTTCATTGGCTCTTTTGGTAATGTTTCTATCTCTAAGTGTGCATCTATGTGCACCTTTGTGGTTAGTGACTTGTAATAATATTTAGGTAAATGAGTTAATTTTATTGATTCACCTATCTTTTAGGTTGGTGTGATTTCAAGTGGAATGTATTACTTTGGTGGTATGAGTTTAGGAACCCTTTCTATGTTAGAATGTAATATTTAATTTTTTTTGAAAGGTTTATCATCGATAGGCATTGTTAATCAAGTCCCATCATGTATGAATTTAAAACATCAATGTAATATATATGGGATTAACTCAATTTTATTTATCTAAGGCCTACCCAAAATTAAGTTATAATGAAATGATTAAGACATTATTTGGAATATAGTGGGAACCATTTTTGGTTCTAATGTCCCATTTAATGTGATTTGGCCAATTAGAGGGCTACATGAATTTTCAAATCCTTTAAATGCATGTCTAATTTTTGGATAATATTGGTACTAGTTCACATTTTTTCAATAATTTCATGTTTCAAATGTTTAGGCTAGATCCATTATCCACTAACACTCTTTATTCAGGGAACATGCCACTGATATTCAACTAGAGAGAAAAGAAAAGTCAACCTTGGTTGAACACTCATTTAAAATTAAGAATGATATTTGAATTAAACATGAAAATGTGGTTTATATTAAAAACCATTTCCAAAAATTAAAATTGAGGGAATAAATTGAGATTACTAAACATCCCAATAACCTCAATAGAGATGAGGGCTTAGGGATCAACCATGCGTGAAGACCTATTGTTAACAGGTTGTAAGTTCATTTGTTTAACCTATTATTTTTTAATTTTATTGTCAAAACCCATTCATCTCTACCCCACCTACCTTACCACCCTATAAATTTATTATCTTCCTATTTTTATCTCGTTATGTTGTTTAATTTTTATCCTGTTATTTTTGTTTAATTTAACCTCAATAGGTAGTTTAGTTTCTAGTATCAAATTTTTAATTATTTTTAGCATATGTATTAATAGAACATGTCAAATAATAGTAAATTTTTGAAAAATTTATGGAGGTAACACAATAATTTTAAAAAATATAAAAAATATTTTACTAAGGTTAATTGTGTTTTTCAAGGTATGTATATTTTGGGTGCAACAGCTTCCTTTTTATTTATTATTATTTTTTCACTTATTGTGAGAGAGAGGCAACAAAAAATTAAATTTAAAATTTAAAATTAAATTAAATTTTATTTTTATTTACCATTACAACAACCTAATGGATACTCTCTTTATCATTATTCCCTAGTACTTGGTGTGTTTATCTATTTAAGATAGTGAAAGTTTATTGTTCACTTACAATCTAGCTTCCTAAGTATGGATCATGAATGTTGATCTGAAACATTGATTGAAAATTTTTCACACACAACATTTAAAAAAAACATACGATCTATTCTTTATTCATTTTTTATGCATACTAACTTTTATGAATAATGACAAGTCTTGGTTAATAGTCTCTTTTGATGGTGAATATTTTGGATCAAAGGAAATGAGATTGACATTATTTTTAAGATCTTGCATAATATCTATAAAGTAAGTTGGTTCTATATCACTTGGTACTTGTTTTTCACATATAACTTCATATAAAATATCCTTTTAGATAGTAATTTATTTAAAATCTTGAGGATTGAAATATTAACACATGTATTACTAAATTGGTTGATTAGATCATATCCTTTAATTTTGATCACCAGTTTAGGATTGGGATTTTTTTTTTTGTATATTAATATGTGGAAGGATAGGTTGAACACCCTTACCTTTTCATGTAGTGATAGTGTGGATCATGGAATCCAATATAAGACATGGGAAAATAATGGGAGTGAGATGGTAACTATCACTCAAATAAGCTTTAGGAAAAATAAAGGGTTGGTAGAAAAAATGTTGGCATTTAGAAACTAGTTATATATTATGAAAAAAGATTTGAAAAGAGATATTAATGTTTGATATTATTTTAATACACTCTCTTTATATTAATGGATTTTCTTATTTCATTGGATAATATCTCTAACCGATTTAGCATAAAAAATAATGAATATTATTATGTATTATATAGTGAAATAAATAATAGATGTATCCATATTGAACATGATATTATGAAAATAAATTTATGATTTTTAAATTTTGAATATTTTGAAATAAAAAATTAGAACTTGCAAGAAAACAAAAAACCTTAGTGGGGGGTACCATCTATACATTGTGCTAAACAACTAAGGTTTGAGACTAATTATTGAATTCACCAGAATGTTTAACCCTAAATTTAAAAGTAGGGGACATGGTTAATAATATATAAGTACTTTAAGCACAAAGGTGATAAACTAATATATATCAAGCCAATTAATAGAAAACTTAGTTAAAATATATTTTGAATTTATACAACTAAAATTTTTAAAACTAGTAAAGAACAACTATTGAAAGATATGGTAATAAATAAGAAACAATGGTAGTTAGCTAGTTTATTATGCATAGTAAGATTTAGACTAGAAAAAAGTTCAAAATATGTAGGATTAGTATTTTAGAGTAGTCATTAGGTTATATAAATTGTGCTTTTGTGGCCATAGATACTACCATTATATATTGACACTACCATTAATGCTAATGTCTAACTATGATCTAGGTGTCTAGTGCATAATAATGACTAAAACTAGATGCGACCAACTTCAATATTATATGTTTGTCTCAATTTTATGATAATGTGTTTATATCTAGGATATAGGTTGTTTCTCTTAGTCAATTTATCAGACATTGGCTTTTCACCCTTCTTCACCCTTAGAATGCATTTTGATAAAAAAATGGGTTACTGGGTTCATGGTGTCGAGCTACCCCAAAGACCCCTCTATCAATGGGCACTACTTGTATAACCAATTATCCAAGGAGGGCCTCAGACTTATGTGGCTCTCCCTTGTATGGAAAATTGTGTGCATAAGGGTGAAATATATTATATAAAGATGCATATAGTGATGTATCTTATAATTTGACAAATATCACTCATGGTCTAGTCTTTGAATGCTTTAGACCTATAATATGTCTAATCCTATACTTGACATAAAAATAGGAATGAATAGGGAAAAATAGAGTGCTTGTGAAGTTGATTGATTTAGATTTAGTAGGTTTTTTCTTGGTATTTTTTAGATGAGAAATGAGAAGGATTAGACTTGTATTTATACCAAACCTTTTGAAAATATCTCATGGTAGGGTTCACTAATAAAATTAGGCTAAACCATGGGTTTTGATCATTTTTTAATTTGTATGAATTTTGTCTACTTGACACTCAATAAGGATCTAAACACTATTATCAGTGGTACTATTTCTTTGTGGCTGATAGTGTCTAGAAGGCTATAAAATAGGTATGAATATGAAAATACTAGTGAATGATATTTATTAAGTTTTAAGCTTTCTATGAAGTGTAGGAGAATTTATGTATACACTCCATTTTATCACTTCCATGTTAAAATTTCAAAATGGAATGACTTCCTGTAATTGCACACAAAATGGTATGAATTCATCAATTCATCATATATACAAGTTTAAATTCACCTTGGCGAATCTCTAGGTGGGATAATTCACCGTATTATATCTATTCAATTATCATTATGGGCATTTTCTCTATTCAATTATTTTACTCTAATTAATTCACTAATTTTTTGAATCTAGTCTAAGTTCATCTATTCATCTAACATACACGTTTAAATTCACCTTTGGGCATCTCTAGGTGGGATAATTCACTATATTAGATATATTCAACTATCATTATTTTCATTTTCTCTAGTCAATTACTTTACAATGATCAATTCACTAATTCCCCTTCACTGATCAATAATACAATCAATTCCCCTTCTCTAAAGCATTCTTCTAATCAAATTATCCACACTATATTAATTAAATTGATATTTGATTAATTTAATTAATAATTATTATAATTATAGTTTTATGTAAATGGAATTATAATTTCCTTTAAATTTTTAATTCCTCATTTTCCTTCCAAAAGGTATATTCATTCAAAAAAGAATCTTGAGATCTTATGGAATATTCTTTTGTGAGCCAAGTAATTTACTAAATGAATTAATATGCAAGATTATTCTCCACCCTTCATCTTGGAGAAAAGATGAAGGTCCCACAATGAATCTTGTGAGATATTTTAGGGGAACTGTTGTCCAATTTTGGCTTATGTATGGAAATTTTCCTAGATGGATCAATTTCTAGAGGTCTTGGTATAGAGTGATCAACTAAGCAAAGTTCCTGATTAAGTAAGTGATCAAATGGCTTGGAAGCAGGTCTAGGATTATAAGGTGAAAAGGATCAGTAGGTTCTCATGGTGACCATGATATTCATGGACATAAATTAGGTTTCATAGGTCTCAAAAACGCATTTTGAGCCTTGAAATTTTAAGCTCAAGCTTAGAATAGCCATACCATCTCAACATGTGATGTAGAGAGAAATATATCAATTAAGTTACACATTTGATATATGCACTTGAAAATTAAACCAGGTTCAAAGAGTTGCATGGACATGATGTTGTTCATGCCTTGAACATCCTCTACAAATTTCATGTCTTGATGAGTTGTTTATCTCAAGATCTAAGTCCTTAAAGTTGAACAAGTAGAATGAAGCATGTGTGGGGATGTCAAGTTAAAGATGCAACAATTAACCATTTAAATTTAAAAATCCTCAAAGAGTAAGACATGCATGGGGATGTCAAGTTCAAGTCTCATAAAATAGATGTTTAGATTCAAAAGAGTGAGCACGGAGCTGACAAGTGTCTAAATCTTAGAAGATCAAAGAAGATCTAATGGTAAGCAGAAATCTAATGATATTAGTGGGTCCCAAAAATCTAATAGATTGCATTAGACCATGTAGATTCAATATCAATGGTGAGATCAAAATTAAAAGGTCATTATATCCTAATATTGAACACATGGTTGATAAGTGGTAAGATCTTGGGTGCCCATACAAAGATCTAATGGTGTATGGCAACTGATAAAGCCAATAGGTCCAAGATGATCAATGGTGTGCAATTGATCATACCAAAGAAAATTAATAGTAAGCAAAAGGTCAATTATTTAGTGAATACCAAGAATGAATGAGAAGCTACCAAGTGTCATGACCATGATAATTATTATGTAAATTAATGATATGCATTTGATTCGTGTAAAGGAAAATTAATGGCACATGTTCAATCAAACCAATAATCCAATAGTACATGAGAAAGTAGATCCAATGGTGTGAAAGCAAGCCGATTGATGGTTGATATCAAAATTTGAAGCTAGGAGACTTCAAATGGAGGTTGAATGTGACCTAAGGTCGAACTAGGGAATTTTTTTCAAAGGATGCCATTGAAGCTCAACCAAAACCTCTGTTGAAGGATATAATGTATGCAGACTCAATTTTATTATGGTTTAAACATCATTTCATGAAGGAATATCATCATGTGGAGTGGATTCTCAATTACCACAAGGTTTAGAGGTAGAAAAAGTCTATTTAGACCCAATATAGTTCAATAATGATGTTATGTAGTCTGTAAGATCTTCATGGATATTAACTATAAAAAAACCAATAAATGGATTGGTTTTAAATCTAAAATATACCTATGCTTAGGTTTGGAGTGTGGGGACATGTGGAGGAGTGTCTTGTCCTTTGATAAAGTTATTTCTTTGATAAACATGTACCATAATTGATAAAAGTAGACTTTAGCATGGATCTGTCAAGTCCATGGATATGAGGACTTTGTCCTCATAATGAAAGCAAGTGGAGATGGTGTAGAAGATAAAATTAAAGGGATTTAAGGATTGGAGAGTATAGTGGAGCATTTATTTCTTCTCAAAGACTTTTAGTCATAATTTGATCAAATATGGTTCAAAAATTAAGAGGGATGGTAACTCAATTAATGATCTTGAATGGCGTGCTCCCCCTCTCTTTCCCTTTTCTCCTATATCTCTTATTCTTTTCCATTTTGTAACTCTCTCTCACTTTTGATAAGAAATTCTTTCTCAATTTTGGAAGAGCAGAGACTCTCATTTGATAAGGATAGACCCTGTCAAAATTTATATGAAAGAACTATTTAATCATTAAAGTCTTTCTTTACCTATCTCTCTTCTCTAAATTATGTTTAGCAAAGATTTTGCATGATGGAATTGTGAAGGATAATCTACCATGTATATTTTCCTTCGTTCTTGCTCATTTCTAGGTGTCTTTAATTTAGTTATAGGTCTAAGTTAGTGTTCTTTCTATCATTGATGCAAGATATTAGTGAGTCTTAGAACTCCTCTTTGCCTTCATTCATTGCTTCTTGAACCTAGTTTATGAAACACTTATGTAACTATCTAGTTTTTTGAGATTATGTGAGCTAGCATTATCTTATGATTCCTTAATGTTTACTTCATGATTATTTTAGTTTTCATTTAAATTTGGTGCATCACCTTATTATATTTTTTAAGTTCCATATTTCCCCCTTTCTAACCCTTTTCATAGTAGTAGCATTATTTTAGGTGATCCATCAAGAGGAAGATGGCCTTTTTCAGAGGTCTAACCCCACCACAGGTGACCCACAACCTAGGGTTATTCCTATACTATATATTAATTGGAAAGAGCCTAAATAACCCTCTACAAGGTTGAAAATTTACGCTTTAATAGTTTATGGCATGCCTGTGGGATATAATCAAAGAATATTGGTCAAAGTTTGATGCTAGTTTGATCAATTTGTAGTAGTTATAACTTTTAAACATCTGACAACTCCAAAAGAAGATCCAGCATTATGGTAGTAGAGTAGTGACTACATCTCATGTCAAAGGTGAATATAAGGTCAACTTCCAAAGGTATTCCATTTGAATTCATTGAATTTCCTTTAAACTCAGTAAATAGATTAAGATTTGCTAACATACACCCTTATAAAGGCAACTTTGTTCCTCAGTCAATTTCAAGGCCTACCGATGTAAGATATTTGTTAAACCCTTTCATATCCATGGTATCCCTTAGATATTTTCCATTTGTAGCTTTCAATGGTCAAGGTTTGTTAGACCTCTCTCAATATGATCTTAATTCATTAGCATCTCTTAAAAGTGTCCCTTATTTTACTAGAGACCAAGTTAAAACCCATTTTGAGCACCTCATGAATATAGCCAAATTTTGTAACTTTCATGATATTAATGAGGAAAATGTAATAGTTAGGTTATTAGCCATCTCTTTCAAAAGTAAAGCCTTAGATTGGTATAGAATGCTTGATACTAATTCTATTGCCACATGGTATCAGTTAGGATATGTATTGTGTTAGAGATTTGAAGATAAAAGTGACCATTTGTAACTTGTAGAGTAATTAACCATAATTCAAAGAGCCCCTCATGAAGTTATGCAAGACCTCAACACAAGGTTCTAAAAGACTTGGGACAAAATCCCATTCTCGATTAGGCCTACCCCTAACTTTGCCTTTATTTACTATTTGAAGTCATTAAATAGTGACATTGTAGTAATGATCTAGTATATGGGAGGAAACACATTGCCAAATGCATATGAGGTGGAAATCAAAGAAAAAAATTATTTAGTGTAGGCTGACAAGTTTACACCTAGACCACCAATTTCTTTGTTCCCTGAGATCAGACCACCCCTATTTTTATTCCTACCCTTAATGTCATTCCTCCTATGCCTAAAATTATTTTTATATCCTCACCCAAGTAAGATAAGGCTTCTACAATCCAATCTGGTGATTCCCAAGAACATAAGAATTTTAGAGAGCTTAAGAGCATGTTTCTATCTTTGGGAAATTAACTAGTGAATGTTAAAAGGTAGCATGGCCAATTCGATAGACCTTATCAAGACTAATATCAACCTTAAAAATAATATTATCAAGCAAATAGGCCACCCTATAAAGGAAACTTTCAAGTCCAAGGCCAAGGTTAAAACAAAGGACAAGGGAATCCTAACTAGGTTAGGCAAAACAACTATAATCCAAATGTTGAAAGCACTTCCAATACTTTGGTCCCCATCTAGAATAATGTTGCTTAAGAATATAAGGGTACCATACCTTGTAATCAATCTTTTGGGTAATCTATTATTCCAAACACTGACTTCAACCAATCTTTCAATGATTAATGACAACAAGTTGTTAATTATGGGTGAAATCAAGCTCTTATGGCTTAAAACATAGAGGTACCCATGATGACAAAACCAAAAGAGCCTTAACAAGGTCAAAGCTAGAATTAAGGACCAAGCTAGTTGGGTGATACAATGGTAAATTCTGAGCAAGAAAAGTGTTATGCACTCAATCAATAGGCTAGTTATATCCTATACACTCTAGTGGAAACAAATACAAGGTTATAAATAAGGAACATGGATGGTAATTAGTAAGTAGTCAAAGATCTTCCTACCATTACTCCTTCAATATCAAAGTCAAATGAACTTACGACTATTACAAAGGTTCGAACATCTTCAAGGAATCAAAATCAGGGAAATACCTTTGTTCCTCAAATCTCACAAATTCCAAGTATAGTTGTGGCTCCCAAAGAATAACCAAAGGTTAGTGGTATACCCATCAACATTGTAGAATAGATGAAAAAGTCTAATGTGAGCATTCCAATGTGTGACATAATCTCCATGCCTAGATAGATGGACATCCTTTAGGAAGGATTATCAAAGATTGTAAGGTTCCTAAGAAGGAACCAGGCAAAGAAAATGTGATTATTATTAATGTATCCAAATGACCTAGTGAAGGGAAATCAAGTAAGATGGTCAAACCTCCACCCTTCTATATTTAAATGATCATTAGTAATTATTTAGTGCATAGTTGCTTGGTAGACAGTGGGGATAACACTTTAGTAATGCCAAAGTCCATGGTTAATCAACTTGGTCTAAAATATGAACCCCAGTCTAAGGGAGTGATACAACTTGATGGTTCTTCCACCAAGCCACATAGTATTATCAAAGACCTCAACTTGACCTTGCATGCTTATCCTAGTGCCTTAGTGGCTCAAGATATGTTAATCTTAGATGTACCTCCTCATTTTTCCCTATGCCTATCTAGAGAATTCACTACAAATATTTAAGGTTATTTTGTAGTAGATTGGTCATACATGGCATTTAGAACAAGATATGGGACCAAAGTATCAATCAAAGTTGACCCCATTTAATAATTTCACATAGCCTCATGGGATAAATAGCATAAGCATCAATTACACCATCATTGATGAAGATGAATTTATAGTTGGTCAAGAATTAAACACTCATCTTGAGGAGACACCATATATGTTTTTGGATAAATTATGGAATGAAAATTAGTTAGTTGATACTTTATAAGGTGTTGAAGAGAGGGACATGAGTGTTTACTACTTACGTGAAGAGAATAATTCCATGACATCCCTCATTGGACCTAAATAAGATCATAGTGGCTTATGGAAATTATTATTTGATGGTTAAAGAGAAACAATGGAGTGGATGTAGGTGCAATGCTGATATCCCCCTCAAATGATAAGTATTTATCTTCTTATATTTTTCAATTTAGTTGTTATTGTGATGTAATAGGGTATGAGGGCATTATCCATGGAATTCAATGGGCTAGTAAGAGGGATCAAACAATTTCAACTTTATGGGGATGGTGAGCTGATAGTGCACTAGGTTAGAGGCCAAAATACCACTAATAATCCCTTGATGAAGCCTTACAAACATAGAGTGGTGGACCTAAGTGAGTATTTTGAGTCCTTTAACATACAATAAGTACCAATGAATTAAAATGGACATGTTAATAGGTTTGTAGCTTTGAGAGCTCAATTTGATATCCCAAATGAGTTAAAAAAGACCAAGGTGTAGCGGCATGTCAAAATGGTGATAAGACCATCAGTGTTAGACAATGAAACTAATTATCAAGTATTTGAGAATGACAAGCAAATTTATTTTTTTTTGTATTAGGAAATAGAGTTATCCTTCATAAACTAGGAAAATTTTCAACGTCAATATGAGGAGCAAATTTTTTAGTTGAGATCTAACAAGCTTTTTAAAAGGCTTGTCACCCTTGAAGGTCTT
This sequence comes from Torreya grandis, assembly GCA_037957365.1. Taxonomy (NCBI): domain Eukaryota; kingdom Viridiplantae; phylum Streptophyta; class Pinopsida; order Cupressales; family Taxaceae; genus Torreya; species Torreya grandis. Next base: position 1,252,897 of record JARHVA010002470.1, on the reverse strand, counting down.
TTCCATGAGGGAGTTCATATGATTAAAGATAAGGTAGTGATGTCAACAAGTGAAGAGAACTATTAAAGAGTCCTTATCTTCAAATATAATCTCCTCAATCTTGGAAAGGTAATCACTAAAGCTAAAAGGCATGCTTTCATAGAACTTTGTAAAGAATATGCAAACATATTTTATTAGGAACATAGTAATTTGAGAGGCTTTGATTCCAAGATGGCCCAACACACTATAGAAATAGAGGTTAATACCAATACTATCAAGCATAATTAGAGGCCTATAAGCCCCAATATTAAAGAACTTATGAGGAAATAATGGTGAAATACTTGAGTAGTGAATTGCCTTTTTTAGTCAAGGTCTGGAAGGATATGAGGTAAAGTACACTTTTATTGAAAATAAGGTTTTTGAAGCTTTGAGAAGCCTCAAAAAGTTTGGGCCAATGATTTACAATATTAATGTTTATATTATGGTGTCTCATACTAGAGTTAGGGACTTCCTCCTTAATAAAGACTTAAATGAGAAAAGAGCAGGTTGGATTACCAGGGTCATGGAGTTTTATGTGGAGATCAAAGTCACCTAGATGGTAAGAGGCAAAGGATTGTGTGAGCATATGGTAGATGATATTCAAGAAGACAAATAAGTTTATTTGGTAACATAAGATGACTCATAGGTAGATACACCTCTACTTCATAAAAGCTATCTCCAAGACACGACACATTTCTTAATGATAGGATAATGCCCTCAAGGTTTAGATAGATCAAAAATAAGGTGTTTCAAGTTTTATTCCATACCTTATGCATTATTTGATGGTATTATTTTAAAAATGGATCTAAATGGGGTACTTATTAGGTGTATTGATGACAATCAAGTGATAAAGCTCATGGAGTAGTTTTATGATGGACCTATAGGAGGTCATTTTCCTCTAAGAACAAAAGCAATAAAGGTAATGAGATCCAATTATTATAGGCCTAACATCTTCAAGGATGCCTATGTATAGGTCAATAAATGTTATAAGTGTGCTCTATTTATAGGAAAGCAAATATTATCAACTCTTCCACTTAACCCAATCCAGGTAGAGCAACCCTTTATGAAATGGGGGTTAGACTTCATAGGAATGATAAATCCACCTTCAAGTATAGGACATAAATGGGTGCTTATTGTAAATGACTACTTCACCAAGTGAGTGGAAGTAATTGCCTTGAAAAAAGCCAATGAAATAACATTATTTGAATTCTATGATAATGTAGTAACTAGGTTTGGTGTCTTAGCTACTATAATTTTAGATAATGCATTAGAATTTGTTAGTATGAATATAAGTGAATGGGCACTTAAGTTGGGCATCTACCTGAACACATCCTCCAATTACTACCCCAAAGGCAATGGACTGACAGAGTCCACAAACAAGAAATTTCTAAGGATTATCAAGAAAACTATGGAGTAAAATTAGAGAACATGGCATACCAAACTAAGGACAACCCTTTGGGTTGACAAAGTGACTCCCAAATTTGACGTTGGAAATTATCTATATGTCCTTGTAAATGGAAGAGAAGCCAAATTGCACATTTATCTTGAAAAAACTCCATTAGAGTTAGCCCATTAGTTTGAGTTAATGGAGAGTGAGCCTATGAATGTGAGGATGATAGATCTCATGGATTTTAAATAAACCATGGAACTTATAATGAAGCCATTAGAGTCACATCAAGATCAGGTTAAAAAAGCCTTTGATAAGAGAGACACAATAAAGGACTTTAAGGAAGGGGAAATAGTCCTCAAATGGGACTCAAATAAGGAAAATCCAGGCAACCATACCAAGTTTGATGGCCTGTGGAGTGGTCCTTATTTGATTTATGGATGTAAACAACACAATGCTTTTCAACATGTCCAACATGATGGAGAGGTATTACCCATCCCAGTTAATGGAATTCATTTAAAGCCTTGTTATTAGAAGATTTTATAGCTATTATATGATATTATAACATATTAGAGTAGTTTTATATGCTTTCCTCTAAGTGCCTTGTGAAAATTTAATTTTATTTGTGTGTTTCCATTTCAATAAGTGCCTAGGGCATAATTGTTGTTTTTTTCTTTTTTGGTCCTTGTTATTTGAAGAGGAGGTTTTATGGAAAATGGGTGGCCTTGTATCATTTTCATGATCAGCTAAGAGAAAATAATTGAGACTCTAGATGCCTAATGGATCAATTTAAAGCCACTAGTCTTTGCATAGAAGGCATGTAACCCTAGGATGTCACCAAAAATGTTGGCCAATCTTGGCCTACATATGGAAACTTTCCTAGATGGATCAATTTATAGATGTCTTGGTATGGAGTGATCAATTTAACATAGCTCTTAATTAAGTGATCAAATGGATTGAAAGCAGGTCTAGGATTGCAAGGTGAAAAGGATCAGTAGGTTCTCATGGTGATCATGACATTTATTAATATAAAGTAGGTTTCACAAGTCTATGCAACTCATTTTGAGCCTTGAAAGTTCAAGCTCAAGTCTATAATAGCTAGACCATCTCAACACGTCATGTAGAGATGAACATATCAGCCATGTTACACATTTGATAGATGAACTTAAAAAATCAACCAAGGTCAAAGAATTGCATGGACATGGTGTTTTTCATGCCTTGAACATATTTTATAAATTTCATGTCTTGATGAATTTTTTATCTCAAGATATAAGTCCTCAAAGTTGAATAAGTATAATGAAACATGCACGAGGATGTCAAGTTAAAGTTACAATAATTAACTGTTTAGATTTAAAAATCATTAATAAGTAAGACATGCATAGGGACATCAAGTTTAGGCATCATAAAATAGTTATTTGGATTTAAAAGAGGGAAAATAGAGCTGAAAAATGTCTAAATCATAGAATATTAGAGAATATTTAATGGTGCGTGACAATATAATGATGTTAGTGGGTCATGAAGATACAACAAAGCATGCTAGACCATGTAGATTCAAGATCAATAATGAGCTCACAATCAAAAGGTTAGTGTATCCTAAGATTGAACACATGGATGATAAGTGGAAATATGTTGGGTGCCTATATGAAGATCTAATGGCACATTATGATTGATAAAACTAGTGGTCTAAGCTGATCAATAGTGCATGATCCATCATACCAAAGCAAATCAATGGTGAGTGAAAGGTCAACTAGTCAGTGGATTCTAGGAATGAATAAGAAGCTACCAAGTTTCATGAACATAATAATTATTAGGTAAATTAATGGTATGTATTTGATCCATGCAAAGGAAAATTGATAACATATGTTCAATAAAATTGAGGATCCAATGGTGCATGAAAAATTAGATCCAACAGTGCACACAAAAGTTGATCAATGGTCTATATCAAAATTCAAAGCTAGGAGACTTCAAATGGAGGTTGAATGTGACCTAAGGTCAAACTAGGGTAATTTTTTTAAAGGATGCCGTTAAAGCTCAATAAAAACCTTTGTTGAAGGATCTAATACATGTAGACTTAGTTTTGTTTTGGTTTTAACATTATTTCATGAAGGGATAGCCTCATGTGTAGTGGCTTATTTATTCCCACAAGGTTTAGAGGTAAAATAGGTTTGTTTAGACTTAATATAGTTCAAGAACAATGTTATGTAGTCTATAAGATATTCATGGATATTAACTATAGAAAAAATAATAAATGGATTGGTTTTCAATCTAAAATATACTTATGCTCAAGTTTGGAGTAGGATAAGATGTGTTGGAGTGTCTTATCCTTTGACAAAGTTATAGCTTTGATGAATAGGTACCTGTAGCCACTAAAAGTAGACTTAATCATGGCTATATCAAGTCCATGGATATGAGGACTTTTTCATCATAATGAAAGTAAGTAGAGATGGCATAAAATATGAAATCAAAGGTATTTGGGGATTGGCGAGTATAGTAGAGAATTAATTTCTTCTCAAAGCCTTTTAGTCATAATTAGATCAAAGATGGTTCAAAAATCAAGAAGGATGGAAACTCAATTAATGATCTTGGATGGTATGCTCCCACTCTCTCCCCTTTCTCCTATATCTCTTATTCTTTTCCATTTTGTAGCTCTCTCTCACTTTTGATAATAATTTCTCTCTCAATTCTAGAAGAGAAGAGACTCTCATTTGATAAGGCTAGACCTTGTAAAAATTTGTATGAAAGACCTCTTAAAGAAATAAAGGATTTCTTTACCTATCTCTCCCTTTTGAATTTTGTTTAGCAAAGCTTATGCATGATGGCATTGTGAAGGAGAATATTCCATGTCCATTGTCCTTCTTGCTCATTTCTAGGTGTCTTCAAGTTAGTTGTAGGTCTAGGTTAGTGTTATTTTTGTCATCGATGCAAGATATCAGTGAGTCTTAGAACTCCTCTTTGCCTTCATTCATTACTTCCTAAACCTATTTTATGAAACACTTATGCAACTAGATAGTTTTGTGAGATTGTGTGAGCTAGCATTGTATTATGCTTCCTCAATGTTCACTTTATGCTTATGAGTTCTCATTTAAATTGTGTTCATCAACTTTTTAGCTTTCTTATTATCCCTATTTCCCCCTTTTTAACCCTTTTTTTAGTATTAAAACTAGTTTAGGTGATCCATCAAGAGGAAGCTAACCTTTTTCAGAGGTTAAACCCCACCATAGGTGACCTACAACTTGGGGTTATTCCCATAGTGTAGCTCAATTAGAGAGAGCCTAATTAACCCTCTCTAATGGTGAAAATTGATGATATAATAGGAATATTATTAACCCTTCATATTGGAAACAAGATGAAGGGCCTACATTGATTATCCATGTGCTTTCTTGGGAATGATTCTCCACCCTTCATATTAAAAATAATATTAAAGCCCACAATAACACTCACAAAGATATTATGAAGAGAATATTACACCTTTCATCTTGGAAATAATAAGAAGGGCTTATATTAATTATCATTTTATATTTTTAAAGATAATCCTCCACCCTTCATCGTGATTAAGAATAAGTGCTCACATTATTAATCTATGCATTGATCCATGTGCACTATTTTGGACTCTTTTACAATTATTCATATTTATTTTAAGATGAAAGGCCCTCACTGATCCAAGTTCATTATAAATAGACCTCATTGCATTGTAATTATAATACTAAATATATACAAAAAATTACTAAAAATTTATTGATTCCCCTTGTGTGTCATATTTTCTAACTCATCATCAAATTCTACTAATCTATAGCTTCAAGGGAGATGTCTCAACTCAAATTGACATTGACAAAGATCATTTGATGCTACATCTAAGTTGTATCCTATGAAAATATGTTTCTAATGGAGGTTTACATGATTTTTATCTAAATATTATGCATTATTAACCAATATTTATATGCTCATTAGGTCTTAGGCTCAAACATTTTTTCATTTATTTTGTGTTTTTAATTGACTAAAACTAACTTGATGAAAATAGATCTTATGAAGATTCCTAATGACACATATGGTATACCTGGTGGGAATAGAAACTCATATATTTATTTTTAGCCTCTTTAGTAGCCTTATTTTGAAGAATATCTTATTATTTTATCTATTTTCTATTCATATTTTCTACCATTTTTTTTCTATGTTTTGCCAAATTTGTTCATGAAAATAATGAAAATGTTATGTTTTTTTTATAATCAATGAAATCACCCAATAATTGGTGAAATCATCACTATATTATATTTTTCATGCAAAGGTTTGAAAAATTAGTGAAATCATTCAACTATCAATGAAATAAACATATCAATCAGTAAAATTGACTGCTTATCAGTGAAACAGTCCACATAATTATTTTATACATATCCATGAATTTGTCACCATTTTGGTGAAATTGACATTATTATAAATGAAATAGATTTTATTAGTGGAAAAATTATTTATATTACTCTTTTCTCTTCTCTGGTTTATCTATGAGAATTTTTGATTATCAATGAATTTATTTGAATATCAGTGAAATTATTCAGGTAATTAGTGATTTTTTTCAAATATTAGCAAAATTGTCTAAACATTTCATAGTTGTGTTACTAATTATTAGTGAAATGGTTTTATTATCAATGGAATTATTATTTTATTGATGTAATTATTCCTTCTAATTAGTGAAATCATTCTTCTCTATATTTTTCTGTGTTCTATTTTTTGTTCTTTGTAGGTTTTCTAAAATAAGTGAAATCACTCTTGCAAATTGATGAATATGTTTCTGTGTCAAAAACCAAGAGTTGTAAAAACATATAAAATCAACCTCCTTTTATTTTCAATGACCTACCAATAAAAAATAATTACATTATTTACTTGTAGGTTCTAAAAAGGGGTGTGTTGATATATTCAAACAATTACATTTTCTACCCACACTTCATTTTGGTGCTTTAAAATCATTTCACATTTCATTTTGGGTTCTAAGAAAACTTGTTTATTTTCCAAGCTTTTTCACTGTGTATAATTTTTATTGTTGATTATTTTTTCTTGAGTGTTTTATGAGGATTTTTTGTGTGTATTCTCTCCCCTTTTGGGTGACTCAAAAACACAATTTTTTTTTTTTTTTTAATCTTAAATATTTTCCTACTATGTTCTTCATTTGGTCTTAGTGGGAGTTACATGAAGCAAAATGACACTACCTTAATTTTTATTTTGGCTACATGATTGGGGTGCCATTTACTTCTCATTAGTCCTTAGGGAACTATGATTAGGATGTCATTACCTAACATTCATACCAAACCACACTTATCTTGTGGGGTATATAAATTGAGGAATGTTGCCATCGTGAAGACTTGTATTTTTTTTTGCATAAATTCATGTGAAGATTGAACCCCAGGGAGTTATTTATAATATCCTAGGTTAATGTGTGGTACCCTCAAAAGGTGAAATTTTTTAAATGATAATAAAATTATTCATTTACATATTTTACATCTAATTACCTAGAGTTATATAGGGACCATATAGATAACCTAATAAAATAGTAATCAAACCCTAAATCTGGTAACACTTCATTGATATCCTAATGGTTGAAATGTTTGTAAAGGGATAAGATCCTCAAATGAATGGCTAATACTGGATTTATTATTATATACCTCTTTTACCACAAATAATTCATTTATTCAAGGGTTCAAAGGTTAACATCCCCCTTAAAGATTTCCTTGCTTGTACATACCATTTGAGAGAAGGGTGGGATTAAAACACTACTAATAATTACAATAATTTCTTTAATGAACCTTAAATTTTTAATCCTCTCTCAAGGTGAGTATATTAAAGTTTCAATGAATGTTATGTACCTCATTTTTGTATTCTAAAACCAATCCCATAAACTAAAGGTCAAAACCAAGGTTCACGACATTGTCATATTATACCTACATAAAAAGGTGCTACTTTGTCCACATTCCAAGTCAAAATTGTTCCTTTATATAACTTGTGTCCAAAATTTGTCTCAAATCACACCTCTCTTATCTTAAATTATACCATTATGTTGTTCATGTGAATTTGAACCTATTATAGTAAATTTATTATGTTTCTAATTCTAAGGTCATTTCCAAAATTGAGACTTGTTCAAATCATAAAATTCTAATATTGATACTATTTATTTGTGTCCAATCAACTCTATTCAAATCCAAAGTTTTCTCTTGTCATTTTCCAAACATCATATTTCTCTATTCCCATCTAGATCTATTCCAAAGTTCATTTCAAACATGAATTATTACACATAGAGTGGTATGGCTTATAGTGCCACTATGATGATGAGTGGACTCAAGATCAAAATAACCCATTCAAATAAATTAACCCACTTCTCCCCATGATGAATAGGATTCAATTAATCCACATGATATGGAAGTTCACCAACCAATGTATGAAGAAATTCCATTGATATATGATGAATGTAGAACTCAATTTGAGCAACAATTGTTTGATAATAGAGACAAAATATATTTGTGTTTATTATATATGGGTGCCAAATATCCCCCTAATTTTCCCCTGTAAAAATTATGTCATGTTGAAAGATGACCACCACAAAATTTTGTCAAAATTACTGAGTGGAATGATGATATACCCTCTTATAGTCATGATCATCTAAATGTTCAAATGTCCAAAAATTTAAAAATGTCTAGGAAAGGGAAGGAGTTACTTGCAAACCCCCCCCCCCCGCCCCCCAAGTTTCACCTAGTATGGCAACCCAACTACAATAAGATGGTAAAGTGATTAGTGATTTTTCTTCCTTATTACTTAATTTGGTTATTGATCTTCCACTTGAAAACCAAAGAAAGCATTTGTTGGTTGAGACATTACCTAATGTTTAAATAGTTATTTTTCTTGAAGAAAATACACTTTAATATTATTTACAACTAGTTGTAAAAAATATCCAGTAGACATCCCTAAGCCTCACCAAGTTTCTAGCAATCCTACATGTCAAATTCCATTTGAGCAAATTCCCTCTAAACAATTATAGAATTTAAGTCATCTCTAACAAGTTCCTATTGAGACAAAAAATTAATTCTAATTCCTATGTTCCCCAATGAAATTATAATAATGTTCATTCTAATACTCAATAATTAGTTCCTTCTGTCCAATAGGTTGCTTCTACTCAATAACAAATTTCTATCGCTCAACAATAATTCCTTATTAAAAATAATAACATCCTCTTACATAATAACACATTTACATTACACTATCTGATTGTAATTAATACAAATTTATTCCTCCTACACAAAAATAATATCCAATCCCTTTTCCAATCATAATGAATAACAAATTCCCCATAAACAATCTAACCCTAGAAATAGATAAAATGATTCTATTTTGTTAGGGTAAAAAGTTCCCATAAATTTGAAAAACACCCATTTATATTCTTAGTCAAATAATCCCCCACCTACTTAATAAAATACCTTATTTTCCCATGAATTGTAGGTTGCCAAAGAGGTAATATCAAGTTATAATCTGGGAATTAAAAAAAATACAAGTTGGATCATATATGTTCATATCTATTTGATTCAAGTATTTTTCAGATGCCATTTCCATCTCATTTTAATATTCTAAAATTTGACAAATATAAAATAAAAGGTTACCAAAGAGAGATCATAAGCCTATTCTTTGTTTCTTATCAAGATGGAAACTATAAATCCAATTTCCTACTTTTATTTTTCTCATGAAGTTTGGCTAGTCTTGCCTTAAACTAGTTTACACATCTCTAAAAAGGTTCTGTTACAAATTTTGATGAATTTTTAGATAAGTCCATTAAGCACATTTATTATAACATTGACCATGAGTTAACCATGGTTGACATATGTGTTATAAGACAAATAAGAGATGAGATATTTGTTAAATATCATTAAAGATGGTGAGAATTGTCTAGTAGATTTCCAAATGCACTTCCTGACATTGAGTTGGAAAATATATTCATGATAAATTTGAACTTATAACTGACACTTAATCTTAAATTAGTGTCCAATTTTTTTTGATGATGTTATTACCGAGGGTGTTAAAATATATAAATATCTTATTAACAAAGGCTTTATTAAAATTTATTCACAAAATCAATCTCAAAATTAGAACCAAAATCAGATTCAACATTGTACTCCAAATCCAACAAATGTGACAGATAAGCCAAAGAATCTTAACTGTAATAAAAATATGGTTGGAAATGGAGTTATATAAGCTATAAATGTTCAAAAAATATAGTCTCCACTAGTATAAAAGGCTCCTCCATTGTAACCACTAGTTTACAAAGGCAACCTCTTATAAAGAATCAATTTACTTGAAGACCATTTACAAAATTTGGGAGAGTCTATTGAGAATGTATTTTTAAAGTTACTTGATGTGAATGTGATTTTTTTATCCAAACACAAAACCCTTTGATGAAATTAAAAATAATCTAGAGTGGTATAGGGATAATGAATACTATGAGTATCATCAAGTCAAAGGTCATGCAATTCATAGATGTGTAAAAATTTGGCATCTCATTCAAGACATGCTAGAACAAAGAGAAATTGAGTTAAATAATGCATCATCCTCTAATTTTGGTTAGGATGTAGGGATATGTAAAAACCATTTCCATTAGCATAATAACAATCAAAATGAGCAATAGTAACATCAACAAAATAATAATCATAATAAGAATTATGATTCTTAAACTAATAATGTTGATTATCATGATACCCCCTATGATTACAACATAGTGGGATGCATCATGGAACATCATGTAGCCATGACCATAATCAATACCCATTCCTATAATTCCAAACAATCAAATCCCTCTATTATAGGATTATGTCTATATATATTGGTAGTTAATCCTTCCCATGATCCTCATTATTGAGTTATCATTCTAGGTCCTATTTATTCTGCTTCAATTTTTTGTATCTCTATTCCTGATTGATATTATGATATTACAACTCGACATGATAAAATCACTCTTAAGGGGCCTATAACTTCCTCTTCTGATATTAATCCACATTCTCATTCTAATATTGTTTTAGATCAATCCAAACCCAAGTATATGCCTATCAAGAAGTTGTACAATCTTATGGATCAACTGAATAAAACATAGACACAAATTTATATTTTGGGTCTATTGTGTACTTGCCATCTTCACAAGGATGTCTTATATGATATTATGATTCAGTATTAGGTGCCAAGTAATATTACACCAGATACATTTTAGGTATTAGTTAGACAATTTTCTCTTAGCCCATATTTGATATTTGATCAAAGTGATATCTCATCTCTTAGATCTTCCCACACCAATTCCTTGTAGATTGACATCATAGTTACTCACCAAAAATCAAGTGAATACTTATAGATAATGGTTTTAGAATTAACATTATTCCACTAAAGATAATCCAACATCTGGGATGTACTTCAATAGATCTCAAGAATGATACCATCACTATCAAAGGGTATGATAATATTGAGAAACAATTAGTAGGTATAATTTCCTTGCCCATCTAGGTTGGGCTGCTCATCTATAGTACCTTGTGCCATGTCATTGATCTAGACTTAGCATATAATCTCCTTCTTGGTTGTCCATGGATTCATGAGATGCATGAATTTATTTTTACACTCTATCTATGTATCAAGTTTCCTCATTCTATAATGGAGGTTATTATTGGATATTTACAACTATAGCAATACTATAAACATCTAGAAGTTAAAGGTTATCAATTTACCTATTGTCTTAGTGCTTAAAATACCATAAAAAATGAAAATCAAGTAATATCTAAGACATATCAAACTAATCTTATATCCCAATACCATTGCTTCTTATTTAAGAACATTATTCCCCTCATTAAATTTTTCCCATTTTAATATTCATGACAAAGGTCTTGGCATGTACAGTATGGAAGATGACTTTCAAGTTAAGAAATTATCTAGATCACCTGAATCCCATGGCTGACCAAAAATGAAATAGAATAATAATAAGACAAAATATTCTCCTATGAAACCTCTTTTTTTCATTCTAAGAAAATCATTCAGTCAAGAAGATTTGAAGCAAGAAGATGAGTCATGGATATACAATGAGGATTCAGTTCCTTGTTTTTAGAGTAAAAAGTACCCTATCCAAAATAAAAATATGGACCATAATTATTTTAAAAGCAAGGGATTGGGGGAAAAAGAACAAGGTTGATTATACTCTATTATTCCTACAAAGCATTCAAAGAAACAAGGTCTAGGATACAAATTGCCTAGGTTTTTACCCAAACATCTTGAAAGTAGTTTGACCTTTACATTAAATGATGATATTCTCGGCAGTGACACAAAGTAATATTATAGTATCTATGATGAGATTTACAATACTAATCTATTTTATTCTTGTTTTGTTCTCACCATTTTTGTTGTTCCCACCATTCCCCTTACCCTTCATTACCCTAAACTTATTGATTGGGACCATTAAGATAATGACATCATTCTTGATGAATTTTATAATGAAGAATCAATTTTAGAGTTCATGGGCCTATGTGATGGTTTAAAAATAGGTGACCATAAATAGATATTTATATACACTTTAGATCTTATGGCCTATTCTGGGGAGCAAGTGAGCTTCCTTGGTCAAAATAAAAATGAAACATCAAGATACTTAAGTGAAAATCTTTCTGAAGCACTTTTGGATCAGGGAAAAACTAAAGATAAAGATGAGTCCTTTGGTGAAAAACTATTTTAGGCACCATTATATGGGGAAGTTCACTCTCCTTCATAGGAATCCCAAGACTCCACAAGTTGATGCCTATCATATAGTTTTAAAATCAACCCTAAAGATCATGATGAATTTGAGTGTATGGTTCTAAGGAATCCACATTTGGTAATTCATTAGCTATTTCCTAAGGAAAATGATTTTGATTCTTCCTACATCGGTCAATCTAAGAATCCACTTTTAGATATCAATGATCAATTACCTTATTTTACAATGATTATGGTTAATGTTTCCACTCTTCTTGTGGAAGACATGACATAAGTCAATATTAGTACATATGATGATCTTAAGACAATCATGATTGGTGCATCCCTCACTTCATAGGAACATGAATTGATTATTTCCTTTCTCAAATATTTCATTGATATATTTTCTTGGGCCTATTAAGATATGTCTGGTTTAGATCATTCACTAGTAGTTCATTATTTTTTTATAACCCATGATCCTCTTTTCCTTTGATAGGTGTTTTTGGAGATGTATGTTCCCATTTATCATACATTATTTGGTAAAAATATTCTTGTGTATATATTATTAAAAAAACTCCTAAAAATTCCCCATTTTATAAAATTCTTTTGCCTTAAATCCTTCATTTCTAAGAGAAAGGTGAACAAGGTACTTGTGGACAATGCAATTCAATGATCCATTTTTGTAGACACATCAGAAACATATTCCCATTTGAAGCCAACATTATTATCAACATCAACCTTAGAATGAGGTTTTATTGTATAAATAATGGTAGAATTGGGTTATAATCTAAAACCAATATCAAATTTAGCATCAAAATTAGAATCAACAACAGTCTCAACATTGAGTTCATATATTCTTATGTCAAAATCAGCTTTAGAATTGAAATATATTAGTGGATATTATAAAATTGGTTATACACTTCTATCAGATCCACTTAAGTCTAAATAAAATTTAGAATCATAACACCTTAGCAGATGTTAGAACATTTGTTACACACTTCTTATAAATTAGATTAAATATATTTGTGATCCTTTCCTAGTTTTTGAGGATGTTTCCTTCGACATTGACACAAGTTCTCCTAGTAGCCTCTATGAGGACTGTGTTGCATTTTCCCCTTCCATTGGAAATTTACATGCCTTTATAATTAACCATCCTAGACATTATATTGATATTCCACCTACCATAATTTTTATTGGGACAAATAGAATCACACATTGTCAAACTTGTTTCATGGAGACATTTCAGTGGTAGAATCTCTCAAGATCGAATACAACATTTAGGCAAAAGAATAATCTTCTTATGAAACCTTGTTTAAGGTAATAAATGATAAGTAGAATAAAAAATAATAATACTTTAATGAAACCTTACTTAAGGTGTTAAGGGACAATAAAAATGAATTATCAACATCCCTTAGTGATATCTTATTCAAGGTGCTATTGGACAATCAAAATCAGAACAATTAAGAAGACTTTGTTTGGGAAAACCTCTTTGAGGCACCAATAGATGAGCCAATTATTTAATAATTACTCAATGAAGACATTATTGAATTCAATATCAGCCCTACCACAACCAAAATCAAGTTGAATCTAAAATCAACAACACAATGTGTGACTAAAAGTCCCAATTTTCATTTATCCCCTAATCATTAAACATTCAATTGTGATCCTATTATTAATTCATGACCTATTTACCATTATATAATTAGACCATTTATTACATTCATATCCTTATTTAAACTTTTCAGAAACACTCTCTTTCATATAGGCTATGAAGATACCTTGTTTATAGGTTTGGAGGAAACTAAATCAATAATTAATGTTAATCACAAAAACATCAATACAACCTACATCAATAAAAAATTCTAGCATAAAAGCTATTCAGAAGTGGAATGGGTTTGAAATAAAACATTAAACATTATGCATATCATACTCCTCCTTTGAGTTGGGATGCCAAAAATAAAAATAAAATAAAAATTAAAAGAGAAAGATAAATAATTCATCCAATTGTGAAAACCATGTTTGTGACACCTTGGTAAATTACCATAAACCAAGTTTATGATGCCACGTGTAAATAATTTATTATCTAAAAGTACCTTAACACTTGGGGGAATCCTTATCTACATTTAAATATATTACATTCCCATCATATTAACCATTTTACCTTAGCTCAGACCATCTTTTTGTTCATCCTACCCTGGTCTAATATTACTTCCTATCTTGATTATAATAAGCAAGTGGATGTTATTTTGAGCCCTATTTTGGAAAATCTCTTTTCATATCCTCTAAGAGATACTTTGATTACTAGACATTTAGTTCCCACATAACATGGTACTTAGAGATTCCTTATTTGCTTATCATCTATTATTGACCAATCTAACCATTCTGATCCTATCATTTGCTATTAAATCCCATCTTGATGTTAGAACAACTTTTCCCTTTACCAATGATCCTTTGTGGGTATAATGATCCAAACACTCTTAAACATTCCTATTCCATTCTCTCATCATTTTATGAGTTAATATTTCACACTTTCACCATTTTATGAGCTAATCCTATGCTCACCATTTTGAGAGATTTTAATTCCACACTCTCATCATTTTATGAGTTATCAAATTTACACTCTTCCATTTTGAAAGTTCATATTTTAGACCCTCGTTGTTTTGTGATTTTAACCATTCAATCTCACATTGTTTATTTTATTATTCTTGATATAATATCATCTTTTATATTCTTAATTTTTTTTCAAACTACAATGGCTTGAGGTCCAATTGGACTATGTATTCAACGTTCAATTTTCTGAGGTCATCTTGGCCATCCCTTAACCCATGATCTCCATGTTTTTAAAGCATATATATTTCCATTTTTTCAAGCTTGTTCCTTATACTCTTTTATCATTTTACAACTCCCTATTCTTATTTTTCCTCTATAATCTATCTTCTTAACTTTTCATCAATTTCTTCAATCCTAAATCCTTGGGAGAACTACATTTGGCTTGATGTCAATAGGACTATGTACGTAATGTCCAATTTCATGGGGCATTTTGACTTTGCTCGACCATCCATTCATTATTATTCTATTACCTCTTCCCTAGTCATGATTTCTCTATCATACCCTTGGTCTCAAATAGTAATGCATTATTGTCACACACACTCATTTATAAATTGTAATTTTATTTACATTCACTTGTGTGTTGATTGTTTGTTTACTTATTGGTATATTGTTTTTATTACTTGGATGCCTTATTTTATAACATTATGCTTTCCCATTTAGTATTGATTATTAATATCATTATTTTGAGTAGTGAACATTTGTATCTAAATTATAATTGATTTAAGTGCATTATGTTTTACATTTAAATCTTGATTTTGCATATCTTATTTTAAGTTGTATACATATGCATTTTGAATTCAAATTTATGCATTTTTGACAAATGAATGTTATCATGGTCATTTCTAGATTATGATGCATACTGTTAGGTGCAATATAAAAAATCATGTTTCAAAATGGTTTACATGTTAATGCTATAAATAAAATACATCTCTATCTATTTGATCCAATCATCAAAGCTAACAAACATTTGATCATCTCATCACTACTAATAGTAAAATCATTTATAAATCAAAGATATATCAATAATGTCTAATCTAAATAAAAGAGACACAAGGAAATGATATAAACATCACATGAGATAAAAATCATATTCATAGATCTCTCTATGATCATTTCTAATTTTCACGGGTCCACTCATTCAAAATTTTACTGACTTTCCCCTCAAGGGGGCATATAGGGCTTAACAAGCATTGTTTTGGGACACATATGAACATGTTTAATAGTACATTTAGAAAATTTGTCAAAAATAATATTCATTAATTTTATTCTATGATCATTTTAATGATTTTTTCATTATTTTAAAAGTGATTTATCCATATACATATCATAAATCCTTCTCAAATAGGGGAAAATGTATAAATTCCATTTTTATCACTTTCATGTCAAAATTGCAAAATGGAATGACTTCTTGTAATTTCACATAAACTGGTCTAAACTCATCTATTCATCTAATATATGAATTTGAATTCACCTTAGGGCATCTCTAGGTGGGATAGTTCATTGTATTAGATTTATTCAATTATCATTCTAATCATTTTATTTGGTTAATTATTTTACTCTGATCAATTCACTAATTCTTTTTCTTTGGTTTGAATTCATCTATTCATCTAACATACAAGTTTGAATTCACCTTGGGCATCTCTAGGTGGGGTATTTCACCATATTAGATTTATTCAATTATTATTTTATTTATTTTATCTAGTCAATTCTTCTACTTTGATTACTTAGTCTACTTTGATTACTTATTCTAATTTTATCAATTCCCTAATTCCCCTTTATTGAAAATCAATATAATCAATTCCCCTTATCTAAATCATTATTATAATCAAATTCCCCACATTTTATTGATCAAATTGATCTTGATTAATTTAATTAATCATTATTATAATTATAGTTATATGTAAATAGAATTATAATTTCCTTTGAATTGTCAATTCCTCATTTTCCTTCCAAAAGGCATCTTCATTCAAGAAATAATCTTGAGATCTTATGGAATATTCTTTTATGAGCCAAACAATTTACTAAATAAACTAATATGCAAGATTATTCTCCACCTTTCATCTCAGAGACAATATTAAGGTCCCATGATGAATCTTGTGAGATATTTTAGGGGAACATTCTCAACCCTTCATCTTGGAAATAAGATGAAGGGCCGACATTGATTATCTGTGTGATTTCTTGGGAATGATTCTCCACCCTTCATCTTGGAAATAAGATGAAGGTCCCATAATTAATCTCACAAATATATTATGAGGATAATCTTTCACCCTTACTATTAAAAACAAGATTAAGGGCCCACAATGACTCTCATAAATATATTATGAGGAGAATCCTCCACCCTTAATCTTGAAAACAAGATGAAGGGCTTATATTAATTCTAATTTGATATTTTAAAATCCATCCTTCATCTTGATTAAGCTGAGTGGATCACATCAATAATCCATGTGTTGATCCATGTGCATTATTAATGAATTTTTTGTAATTGTTCATCATGATTTCAAGATGAAGGGTCCTTATTGATCCAAGTTAGCTATAAATAGACTAGATTGGATTGTAATTATCATGATCAAGCTATAAAATAAAGTGATGATGATTTCTCGAGTCCCCTTGTGCATCAATTTTTTTGAATTCATCATCAAATTATACTAATCCATAGCTTCAATGAGGATGTCTCAAATTAAATTGGCATTGAAAAATAAAATTTAATGTTACATCTGAGTCTCATCCTATGTATAGACATTTTTAATGGAAGTTTGTAGGCTTTTGATTTGAATATTATGTATTATTAACCAATATTTGTATGCTCATGAGGTCTTAAGCTCAAACATTTTTCATTTGTTTTGTGTTTTTAATTAACTAAAACTAACTTGGTGAAAATATAAATTTTGAATATTCCTAACAACACACTTGGGTAATGAGAATGATATGGATTGGACTAAGAGATAATAATTTAGGAACGGTGAGATGTTGAACGTGAGCCTTTCAACAATAGGGAGGTTTAGAATTGAAGGGTATATATTTGATTGATATTTTCAAATGTAAAAGATTGATATTCTATAAATATTCATTTTTAGTATATATGCCTTTAGTGACTTCTATGAGGAAGTCTGAATAAGGGGAGAGGGATGCAAGACCCCTAATATCATAGTGTTTGTTTTGGACATTTTGTTTTATTGTACACGAGTCCTAATATGACATGAACCTTATATTATCAAGATATGATACATTTGATGTTATGCTGATTGTATGATTATTAAATTATTATTGAGATAATGGGTTATACACTTAATGTTGTTTAATTTTACTTACTTGAGTTTGATTTAAATATTGATGATAGATTATTTCAATTAATTATTGAAATGCACATTATATTACCTTAATGGTATAGCTAGTGAGTCTTTAGCATGTGATTGATTATATCAATTTTACATGTAAGTTACCCCATGATGATTATGGAGATAATGTTATTATTATAATGCTTCTATGTGTACCATGCATGTTTTTACATGTTGAATATGATTTTTTCAAGATCATTTACTTTGACTACCTAGGCTAGTGCAATTTGATGTGCAAAATTATGTGCAGGAAATAAGGGGAGGACAAGTGAGGGAGAGAGAACTATGTGAAACATGAATAAAACATTGGTTTAATCATATTAGAGACTCATAAACCCGCCTTTAGATTATAATCTAACCCTTTTGTTTCATCTAATATAGTGATAAGTTTGAACCTCTTTTATCCTCTTGATACTATTCATTCCCCTAACACTATATTTTCCCTCTTTAATCATACCTTAGATATTTGTTAAAACATATAGAAGGTCTTAAGGTTGAAAAAAATAAAAAAAATTATCACCACTTGAAAAAACTTGAATGGAATGGATAAGACAACTTGTGAGGGAGACATAAAGTGATTTTAGGATATTTTGTGCTAAATTTAGCGTCTCTTGACCAATATGAATGTTTGGGAGTCTTTTTAAGGATAAAAATAAGAATTTTAGGACAGCCCATGTGCCATTTATGTAATGGGGAAAATGTATCATAATTAGGGATACAAAATCCTTAATTTCCCACATGGGTGTGTAAGGAGAGTAAATGCTTGGGAAGACTTTTGGAGAGGGGCCAAGGAATGGGAAGGGACAAGTGTCACCTTACCATTAGACATTATATTATAATGCTTTGGTTATAAATTCATATGAAGCCTTACTTAGAGTAACATTTTATCTCATTTTTAATTTGAGAGTGAAGGAGAGATAGATAAATAAGAGCAAGAAATTAGAGGAAGAGCTTAGAGAAGAGGAGGATAACTAGTTTCCAATGTTGGTAGAAGGTTTCTTGAGTAGGTCTAAGACATGGAGTGAAGGTAGGCTCCCTTGTTAATTAAATGCTGTTAAGTTTATTTATGTTAAAATTAACTTTATCCCTTCCCTTATTTTAAAGTTTTAAATAGGTTTAAGGCCATTTGGATTACCTTATTTGTATGTTTGGTTTTCATGTATTGTTCCAATGGCTTCCATGTAGTTTTATTATCCATTTTGGCTTGGAGATGTAATATCCCTCCTTTAATTTTTGGCTATTTTTACAGCCCTTTTATTGACTAATAATGTCAAAGTTATGATCCAAAAATGGGTTTATTTTTATTTCATTATTTTTACATCTATACATAGGGTTTGGACAAAGAAACAAAGTTCCAAATCCTCTTATAAGGTTCCTAAGATTAGGGTTTGGGCAAGGGGAAAAACATTGTGTTTCAAAAGTCTTCTCCTGGCAAGCGGGAATGGTTTGGGAAAATGAATTTTTCCAAGGTCCTCCTCCCACCCATGTAATATGGAGAGTATATATCCTCATCCACAATGGGTGAATAAGGGACTTGTTATGCTTAGATTATTAGACTATGATTTGAGTGTTGATACTTCTTAGTATGAAAATTGTTCTTTGATGTATTTTGGTTTTTATTTTAGATAAGCTTGGAATCATACTATTATAGGAAGTGTAGTTGAGACTTATAGTCCTCCTATTTGAAGTACATGCCTAACTAGTAACCATCCACTTGTGTAAATTTACCATTGATACTAAAAACTTTGGTGTTATCTATGTTCTACGATGGGAGTCTTAGGATTAGGGGTACATAGGGAAACTACCTGATGGTGAAAATAGGATGGAAGGCAAGCCCCTCCTTGGCTTAGCCTCACAAACACTTGGATCTTACATGAAGACCTTTCTTAACCTTTTGGGCCCTTGATTTTTAAATGAATAAATAATAAGAGATCTTGACCAAACTTAATGCCAATAATTATAATATATGTGAAAGAAAAAGAAAATTAAATTATGATGTAATGAAAAAAGACTTTTATGCTTTTGTTATAATTAAATAATGGATTAACTAAAATGAATGAAATGTAATGAGTATATTAATTTTGAATATCAAAATTTAATTTTTTTTTGTGATATTTTATTCTTTGTGTTTTTATTGTTATCTAAAAATGAAGATTATCTCTTTCCAAAAATATTGTAATGCAAATATTTTGTTACCCATAAAAAAGGGCTAAAAGAATTTGTATAATTTTTATGCACTCTAAAGTATCCTTATATTCATTGTATTGTAAAATAAGGTTAATTAGGAAAATAATAAAATTTAAAGTGTAATTTTAGAACTTATAGTTAATTTTATATGAATTTTTTAAGTTTTAATACTAAAACTCTTTAGACCTCCTTTGTAAATTACCCCAACATCATCTAATTTTATTACACATAAAATGTTGTAGTGGAGTGTGTAAACTAATTTTTAATAAAAAATCATGACTTTTTGAGCTTATTTCCACTCTTTGAATATTTTTTTATCCCCAATTCTCTATTTATGAATTATTGAATATCAGTCCTTTGTAAGGTAATTTTTGAATACACACACCTTTAAAAATGGCACTATACCCTTCTTTGTAGGGTACCCCAACATTACATCAATAGTCACCATGTGACCACATGGCATTGGGTAGAGATCCCTATGGGCTGGCATCTGATTGAATGGATAGTGGTTATGTGTGGCATGTGAGTGCAGTTGATGGTATGGTTGGGGAGAAAGCTACATGGAAAAACCCTAGATGATGTATTATGACCACGAAGGCAACCAAGATATGCTGACTGCACCCCAAAAAACCACACAATTAATCATTATGAAAAAACTCATTTTAAATAATATGATTTTTTTTATTAATGTTTAAATTTAAAAATTTCATTTTATAAAGTTTTGTGATTTTCTTAATCTTTTCAAAATTTGAACTATTGCCTTCGAAATAAACTTATTTTGTGCTATCGATTTTGGAGACATGGTGATCTAGAGGTAAGGGAACCCAAAAGGACTCCCATCAAATTTTTGTCCCTTTCTAAGTGAAAGTGGTTTGAGGACTTGAAATTCATGGTTTTTGAAATTTTACATATTTTTTCCTTAGAGGTCCCTTTTAACATGTTTGGCAGGTACAAGTTCCTAAAAGCCTTAGAATGGGTCAAAAATATATGGGACCTTCATTTATTTTTCCTCCTCTACCATGCAAACCAAAAATATAACACTAAAATTAAGAATTGAAATGTTTCCTTCTAAAAGCTTGTTGGTAGGCCATTAATGGTTAAGGTGGAACTTGAAGTTCCCAAATATATTTTTAAAAATTGTGATAGTTTGAGATCTCCTAGAATCTCTCCAAGAAGATGGGTACTTGTAAAAAAATTCAAGTATGCATGTACCAAACTAGAATTTATAAAATGAAATAAAGTATAAATGGATCAAAATCTTAGAGACTCCATTAACAAAAGTTGTCCAAGGATGAGGAAAGAGAGGAGGGATGACCATGGATAAGTCATCCTCTAACACCTCCTCCCTCCTTTATAAAATCTGAATTTGTGACTTAATGAATATTTTGAATCTTTTATTCAATTCCATAATGATTTATAAGATTTCCTCACTTTTGACTGAATCCAATGGTTGAGGATGAATCGATCCAATGGTTGAGATGGAGTGTTCCATCCCTAAGGGGGTTATTTGGGATATTTTAGACCCATTTAGAGGTATATGAGGAATATAATATCTTTATTAGAGGTTTTCCCTTGAATTTTACTTAAGTCAAAAATTTATTTTAATTATAGCCTAAGTGTTAACCAAACTCTATGATTGGTCAGATTCATTCAGAGATGCTTTTGAGAACCACAAAAATTTATATAGTATAGTTTGATCTAATGGTTACTGAAACCCATCTCACATTAATTGAATGTCCTTTTTGGACCATGGGGTTGTGAGGCCTGCTAGGTCAACTTGGAGAGTTTTATGCTTGTTTGATAGTGTATGGGTCCATTGGAGTAATTAAATAATCAATTTTGAATAACCATTCATGTTATTTGGGAATGTGAGTCTGTTTGGATGCTTTATGCATATTGTACCATGCAGATGGCTAGCCAATGGGAAATATAATTATGTAGAATATGTGTTCTACATTATCAAAAAAACATGTCTTATTTTTTGTTTGGTTTCAATCATGAAATTTTTTGGAATCACAAAATGAAACTATCAAAATCCCTAAAATAAATTAATACTAATAAATTAAAACAAAAAAATATACCTCTTGTTTCAATTAGAGTGGCTATTAACTTTACCTTTTGTTTGTCCACTACTGAATAGACCTTTTGGTTGGCCTTGTTAACATAGTATGGTGGGAAATATTTATTATAATGGACCTTGCCACATATCCAATAGCCTTGATTTGGCCCATGCTGAAATATTGACATATAACTGGATATGGTGGCTAGATTTGAATTGCATTGAGGAGCATGAGGAGGAGGAAGAGTATTCTTTTGGTATCCTTGAGTTTTGAACCTCCTTTTGAATTTCCTTGGAACATTCCAAAACCATTTTAATTTTTTTCTTCTCTTTATGATTTTTCCATTTTAAATCCTTTAAGTGTAAATTTTCTATTTTAGGCTACTTCATTCTTCATTTCCTACCTACATTTAATTTTAATTTTATCTTTTTATTTAGCCAAATTAATTGATTTTATGGAAACAACTCAATTTTTGGGATTTGTGAGGTTTACATCATGGATTATTAAATATTTCATCCTAAATTTAATTTTGGTAACCTTAGTCTCTTGATTCCTCATGTAGTTTACATAATGGAAAAGATCCAAAAATTTAGTCTCATACTTTACCACAAACATGTTGTTATTCTATATTTACTAAAATGTAGATTATTTCCTTTATATAACATTGGATAATACATACCTCCACTTTAAGTGTTTCTCAAAATTTCCCTATGTGATAGTGTAATTATCATAATTTTTCATTTTAGTCAAGTGGGCTTACCATAATAAAGCATCATCTTCTAAGTGACAAATATATAAATGTGGGCCTACATTTTTGAACTAATTTCCTACATTCTAAAATACTATTATACACTAAACAAACATGCCTCAATAGAATCACCAATTTATATCTTGGATGATGAAAATTTTAAAGTTCTCTCAAAATGGGTTTACCTCTTCAATAATAGAGTGTCTTTCTTCTTGCTACACTTGTTTAGTTTTCTTGTTGTCACCAAAGTTTTGATTTTGATGGCCTAAAATACCATCCAAGTGGTTTTTATGCTCTTCCATCCTAGCTTAGAGATATCCTAAGGCTCCTAAGATGTTTTCCAAGAATTTTGTATTATCAATAGGATGGGTTAGAGGAGGGTTTGTTGTTTCCTATGATCTTGATTTTAGTCTAATATTTATCCATGATTCATATTTTGGCCTTATTTACTACCTTAGGATATTTTTCTACCCATAACTTTCCCTCTTCTTTGGACTTCAAGTTACCAACATTAACATATTTTTTTTCTTAGTTTTGTGTCCTCACCATTCCTGGTGAGCACAAAAATAAGAATTAGCTTTCTAACCCAAAGTTCCCTAGTGTTTTATACCTAACATACTAGTAATAAGAATATCTTCATAAAATGACATAGATACTATTATTTTATCAACATTATAATGATTATAAATTATTTAATGCCTTTGTAACTACATATTAAGGTGTATATACTTTATGTAAGTTATTATTTTTAGAGTGACAACACTTGATACCTTTCCCACTAATGGATCTTGTTTCATGTTAGATTATTAAACTTGTTAGCTCATGCACCAAGACTTATTCAAAATTCATGATTTTTATTAAACCTCATGTACTACATTAGAATAAATTAATATAATATACTTAAGTATGTGTATTAACAATTAAATATTATTGATTGACATCATTTAGTTGACATGTATTGACAAGTACATATTAATGACTATTTTTATGCCTTCGAAAGTCAAATCATTCCATTAGTTATGAAAGTAATGAAGTGAATTTATTACTAGTATTAATACTTGGATAAAAAATTTATCAATATTATAACTTATCCACTTTAATTTTTTTACTTAACTACAACAAAAACACCCTTAGAAATACTTGGTATCTTTTCTCTAGTTTGCGCAAGTTTATTAATTTGTCTCTCTAGTACATGCTGGACAAATGATAGCTTTCTTGTAGAAAAAGTATATTTAGAATTAAATACTAAACTATACCTATTTTTTCATAAGTTTGAGGTAATAACATAATTTATTTTTAATTGATAATCCTTTGAATTTATACCATAAAACATATTACTTATTCACCAATACAACTTAGAACTTTATATACAAATCAACTGATATTATTGAATTTAATTTTTTTTTCATAGTTCACTTTAGGTATTGAATGTTTAATATTTGTGCTTATGTCAAATTTTAATGTATATAAAAACCAATTTTTTTATTAAAACCAAATCATAATACACATAATCCTAGTACATAATAGTAACAAAAATCATAAAAACATTCCATACTCATTTTGCACAATTTACTACCACCTTAATTGTTATAGATTAATGAAATTTGGTGCTATAAAATTATAAGTTTAAAACAAAGGGATACAATACAAAAATAATTATTTTGTTCTTAACCAAAATTTAATCATCTAATTAGAACATATTCAAAAATATTGAATGAACATTTGAAGCATAATATATTTGAACTCAGATATAGTCATGATCATAGAAAATGTCAAGTAATAAATTAGATATGAAATGAAATTAAAATGATCAATTTTTTTATTTCACCATATCTTAACCATTTAAAATCATTTATTATTTATTTTTGAGTGTAAAATTAGAACATCCAAGTTATTATGCATGCACGTGCACACACACACACACTCACTTGCTTATGTATTTTATTTAAACTAGACTTAAATAATTAAATTGAAGACTACACATATGACCATATGGTCATTGACATCCTACCTTGAATAATTATAATATGATCCTAATATAATATTAAATAATTCATTGTTTTTAGCTAGTTATAAAGTTATTATAAACTATATGAATAAACTAAATCATATTCCACACTTAAATTTATAACACACCAATCTAGACTTACATTGTTATAGATAATATAATGAGAATTGAAGACACATAACTATAAATAAATAATGTATAGTTAATTAATATATTTACTAATAAATTATTAGTGTGTAATCATATTTATAAATGATATCATCTTAGTTCAAATAATAATAATATTATAGAATTTTAAAAATAAATATCTATGCCTTGAAAGACCTGTAATACTATATCTACAATCACACTAAGGATTGAATATGGTAATAAAACAAAAATTATTCATTAGATAACCAATATTAAAGACATAAAAATGGATTCATTTCTCTTAACCACATGCCAATGAAAGTGAAACCTAGTATATTTTCCATCAAAGCATACAAGATTATCAAAATAATATTCTTTCGATTAAAACAACTGGAAGTTCACATGAACAACATGTACACTTTAATTTTTAGGTATTATCTAGTATGAATTCTCAATAAAAAACTTAATTTACTTTAAAATATTCTTATTGACTAACCATCCCCATACTGGCCAAGATAAGTCTAACCATTGGTGCATTATCTTTTTTCCCTACCCACCCAAGCCATCAGCTTGGGTGTGGACACCACCTTACAACAAGAAAGATAACATGGACAAGTGAGAGAGAGATATATATAAGACTTATGTATTCATTAAATATCAAATAAAACATCATGCTTAATTAAGTTTTTATATAAATGTAACCTAGTTGTTTATAACCAACATTTATTCCTCACTAATAAAAGTCTTACAAGTTAAGATGTTTTATAGGTTATATACAAAATAATATGGTTATCTCACCAATAATTGACTTATTTTTAATACTTAATTACTATACCTTGTGGTTTATTAACTATTCCAATTAGGTCTTAGTTTTTGGTTCTTTGTAACATTTATAATTCCTATAAAACTTGAGTTATTAACTTCATTACCTTGCCTAACTAGTCTTATCACTTTCCATCTATTTAGTTCTTACGAAACACTCTTAGGGTTACTTATTAATCTATATACAACCTTTAATACATGTATTTTACTAACCTTATATATTTACCTTGAAACCTTAATGTAATTCAGATGTTGATTCTCATAACACTTATGATTTAATTGAGGACTAGGTTATTTACAACCTTCTAACCTAGTAATATATTGAACTTATTACTAAGGAGTGGGTATATATCCCATAATAAATCATTGAGAATAATTTTATTTTTTACATAGATAAGGGAAATTAAAAACAAGTAATTAATTTAGGTAACTACCATTAAGTCTCTTAACACATGATACTTAGTTGTATAGACCTTTCCTAATATTTCTCAAGACCTTAGCAAGATTGCAGGATCATGTGGGTCAAGAATAGGTTTTTGTTGGGTGTTAATTCTAAGATTATAATCTGACCACAAAATTTATATTACCATTTTATAAACTTTAATAACCAACCACATATAATAAAACTCAAAGAGTGTTAATAATCTATGTAAGCAGAGGAATACTTAGGCAATACAAAACTACCATAATTTACACAAAATTCTCTCATGCATATATGTAAATACCATGCCCTTATACAAATAAAACCTTTTTTTAAAACATGCTCATAAAAGTTGAAAAAATCCCTTTTTATTAATAAATTAATGAAAAAACCTTGATATATTAAGGGTTATGTTACTTACTTTTTGAATCTATAGGCTTACTCCTTGAAACTAATTATTTCATTTTTCTCTTAATCACCTACTTAGAGAACTATATCATTATACCACCCTTCCTCTCCCCCCCCCCCCCCCCCCCCCCCCCACATACACACACCCCTCTTTAATTCTTTCTTTCATATGCATTTGTATGTTAATATATAAGAGTATAGGTAGTGAAATATACCAATAACTCACATTAACAAGTAAACTTACACTTTCATACAATGTTAATTGCCTTTCCAATACTATGCATGGCCTAACCACTTGAATGCTATGATGACACTTTACATGGTTAATTCATAATAGAAATAGTTGACAATCAACTGTAAATATATCTTACCTTTCTTATTCCTTTCCATGCAAATAAACTCCTCCACACTAAACTTTATGATAACTTACACAATGAAAACTTATTAATGTTGAATGTTTTAACTTCTCTTGGGTTAAAAATAACACAAGTTAAGAATGGGGTCAGTTTAAGGATAAGGTTCATGCCTAAACCCATTTTTTCAATATTATTTTTAACTTCCATTTTACAGCTCGATTAGAAAAAAAATTAAGTCTTAGAGAAATGACTTGTAAGCCTTTCATAATGTTAGTATCTTATTAAATAATATGAAATTTAGTCCCTACTATTTGATAAATGTGTCACTCATATAATGTTATGAGTTTCTTATTGTTATTAAAATAAAAACTTGAATCTTTTGATTTTCATCACTAACCAAGATGTATATTTTAATTTAAATAAGTACATCTAGTAGTGTTTTTATAACTAATTATTTGGTGTAAAATTTATAAATAATGAATTTTACCACTTGAGATCCCTTTCAAGTCTTTATAAATGACATTCCATAAAAATCAATAGTTTTCTACGTGAAGTTCAATTTATAACTTATGATATTTATATTATTTATTAATTCTTCTTCCATAAATTTTAAGGTCCACTATCATATCCACTTCAATGATACTTTAATTTTATGTTGTAATAAATGCCAAGAGGCACACGAATTGTATTGTGAACATCATTGTTTATCACAAGCTTGACTCACTATTATACTCAATTGTGATTTTATGAGATATTTGGTTTACATTTAGTACTTTATTAATATGAATTTATTTATTATTGTATGCTTAAAATTAATTATTGTTTCAAAAAAATTATTATATAATCATTATTTTTAGAATCAAGTATTATTGATGTTTTGTGGTTGTTTACAAGTGCCTGGATTGGCCACTAAAAGCTAGTCTTGGTTGTGGGAATGCATAGTTTAAGAGGCATGGTAAATAGTACAAGAAAAATAAATTATAAATACCATTTAGAACTTATGTAATTTATTAGAGTAAAAATTTATGATACAATAATTATCATTATTCCATTTAATTCTACATTTTATGTGGTATACACAAATTAATAAATTCTTGCAGTGTTAAGAATAATTGACTACACCAAACAATAAATTTTACACTAAATAATTAGTTATAAAAACACTACTAGATGGACTTAGTCAAATTTTAATGTTGGCAAATGTTGTCTCTATAGCTGAGAATCACAAATAATTAGAGCTTAGCTAAATTACTCAAAGTTGAGTCCTTGTTGCTTTACCTCAAAATTGATATATACATCTTGGTTAGTGATGAAAATCAAAAGAGTTGAGTTATTGTTTTAATAATGACAATAAAATCATAACATTGTATGAATGGAACATTTATCAAATAGTAGGGACTAAATTTCATGTTATTTAATAATATACTAACATTATGAAAGGCTTACAAGCCATTTCCCTAAGACTTAATTTTTTGTTAATCAAACTATAAAATGGAAGTTAAAAAGAATATTGAAAAAATGGGTTCAGATATGAACCTTAGACCTAAATTTACCATAGTCTTAACTTATGTTATTATGAACATAGGGGAAGTTAAAATATTCAACACTACTAGGTTATCATTATGTAATTTATTATAAAGTTTAGTGGTGGAAGATTTTAGTTGCATGGAAATGAATAAGAAAGGTAAGAAATATCTACAGTTGACTATCAAATTTTTATATTATTAAATAACCATACAAAGTGCCTTCATGGCATTTAAGTGGTTAGGTCATGCAGAGTATTGTAAAGGCAATTAACTTTATATGAAAGTGGAGGTTTACTTGTTAATATGAGTTATTGGTATATTTCCCTACCTGTACTCCTCTAGATTAACATATATGTGCATATGAAAGAAATAATAAAGGATGGTGGAAACTATGCATTCCCAAAACCAATACTATCTTTTAGTGGCCAATCTAGGCACCTACAAAACAACCATAAAACATCAATAATACTTGATTCTAAAAATAATAAATAAAAAACAATTGTATAATAAAATTATTGAAACAATAATGAATTTTAATCATATAATAATAAATCAATGCATATTAATAAAATAATAAATGTAAACCAAATATCTCATAAAAGCATAATTAAGTATAATACTGAGTCAAGCTTGTGATAAACAATGATGTTCATAATACAATTCTTGTGCCTCTTAGCACTTATTACAACATAAAATTAAAGTATCATTGAAGGGGGTGTGATAGTGGACCTTAAAATTTATGGAAGAATAATTAATAAATAATATAAATAACACAAGGTGTAAATTAAACTTCACATAGGAAACTATTGATTTTTAAGGAATGTCATGTATAAAGACTTAAAATGGGATCTTAGGGGGAAAATATGAATAAAGAGTAGGATTATTACTCATTTTATGGGAGGTCATTTTACATTAACATTCAATACATATATTCATAAAACATTTATAAAAATCCTAATAAGAGTTTAAAATAATAAAATTAGACTCAATTGCACAAATATAAGAGAGGGGTTTAAGAAGAATGATAGTTTTTCATGATTTTGGAGTCAATTTTTAGAAACAAAGAACACATTATTGGTCAAAGTAATGTGGTAAACAAAAACCATAAAAATTGTAGTCCTCAAAACTTTCAGTGTATTCTTCCTATATTATCAATGCATTATTCCAATATTATTAGTGTAACTTTATAGAACCATCATATAATGGTTCTAGAAAATACCATGTAGGTAAAATTTGATTTGGAATAATTATTTGTCAAATTGAGGGATTAATTCCTTGGATATTTATGGGAAAATTAATATCCTTCTTCAAACCCTTAGTAGAGTAACAACATACATAAATAATAGAAAAATGGAGGATTTAATCGACACACGTGTTATTCCTCAATTATTATTATAGACCTAGGATTCTTATACAAGTTTTAAAATCAACAAACTAAGTATATTTAATGTTCAACATGCAATCCAATGACTATAGGGCCCAATATTATATGTATTTTCTTGATAGATTGAATGTGCAACAAGAATATCTATGTGAATTATGCTCTAAATGCTTGAATTAAATAAATTTAAAATTTCAATATACATTTTTCATGTGTGACATTGTTTTACCCTAATTTAGTTTTATAAACCCTAATAGGATATAAACTAACAATTTAGATTAATAGATATGACATTTAAGCATACATATGAATGCAAAGTACTATAATTAAATGCAATGATTTGACAAGTGGCATATGATAAATATAATAATTACAATAAAAGGGATAAGTGATTAACATTTTTGGTTGACTATTTAATTATTATTGTATTTTAATATTGAAAAATAGACTGAAATAGACCTATGATTCATCTAGTTCATGAATTGGGTTTCTATTTATGTAGGGTTGGTTTCATTATATCTGGGTCAATATCAACTGTCAATATTAACCTAAGTGGAGAGTAGTGACCTATGCCAAAATATGGGTATGCGACCATACAGTCACCTCCACATATCTTTGAAATATATTTCTTTGTGATGTTGAACCTTTATGATACACATAATTCTAGAAATAAACCTCCTTCAACTTGAAACCCTAGATATGATTTTAAGGGATAACTCATAAATACTATGAAAGTGTAATGGTTTAAGCTTATCCCAATCACCTCTATTTGAAAATTGACATCTATCTATGTATCTGATACTCCAAAGAGGAAATGAAGCCACAAGTATTTATCACACCTAGTGTGATTTTGAAATTATGCTACTTCATTATATGAATGAAACTAATGATTTGGATTTCATACTTAAAAATCATTTCATTGATATGGATTTAATATGATTTAGACTTGGATTATGATTTATCCTTATGAATTATTTATAATTTAGGATGAATAGGGCATATTTGATTAGTTTGTAGTAGTGTATAGATGTGTACTAGATAAGTGATAAGTCTCCTATCAAGTGAGGCCTTGATTTATGTGTGTGTGTGTGTGTGAGTCTAATTGGGTAATTTACCATGCCATTTAAATGATAGACATATTAGGTTGACACTAAAGATATATTTGATTTTAAAAATTAGCCATTATTTGGAGATGGTTGGTACCATCATACTTGGGTCAGTATTGATTATCGATACTAACCCAGTCTAACATTACTTACCCATGCATAAGAGGAATTTTTTAGAATAATATGTAGGTTTAAAATAGAAAATGAGGTGTAGGTGTGTAAAAATAGAATGTAATAGTTAGACTCATAAGGTAACATGGAGGTGTGAGAGAATAGTGGATTAGGACCATATTTGTGTGAAAAATTCATGTGTGGTAAATATATGTAAATCTTGTCATTCTCAAGTACTTGATACCATATTTTTGTATTTATAGGCACATAGTCTTTCATGTCTTATAATTAGTAATGTAATTGTATATTTATATAATTATCAAATTAAAATTAGAACTATATTAATATGCAAATTGAAACACAAAAAAGAGAAAATATGACAAATCAAGAACATAAGGCATGAGAAATCCAAACCTTATTACCCAACCCATTTTTGATCCATGTAAAAATTCCATACACTTCTCCTCTATGTACTTGTGTAATGTGCATAACTATCACCTTAAAGTTTAAAACATAGTTTTTCACAACACTCTCACACTTTTACTTGTCTATATTCCTATGAATTACACTCATGCTTATTCAAATTCATACACAACACACTCATATTTATTTTCAATCCTACATTCCTCACTCCCACTTTCTTGTAGTCCCACCCACTCTACTCACACTTGATCGTAATCTTACATGCTTCTCATTTGTGCCAAGCCTATCATCACCTATGTATGACTACATCTACCTAAATTTAGTGTATCCATATATCATCTTGATTTAAACATGTAGATTTATAAGTGATGCTTCTTAGACTAGAACCTATCAGTTATCAAGATGGGTAATTTTCTACCACGTACCTAGAAGGTCAACCATAAATCAATAAGGAAGATGAAATGAATTATAAATATCTTATTTATAACCAATAATATTTGTAACTACTAATTGTATTACATGTATAAATATGTATGATATGCATCCAGATAAGGGTCAATGCCATACACAATCATAGTGATAGATAATATGATCTACATATATATTATGTCATAACAAATTGTACATCACTATATAATTTTTCATATTCATTTGCATTTATGTAAGCATCATAATTCTCATACCATTGAGTTTATGTTATCTATCTTAATTATTTTATGTATTAACTCTTTATAATTATGAGTTATCTATAAGATTGGTTGTCTTCTGTGCACTTAGTCATAGGCCCTCACAATGTGTATCTTTGATATCAAATAATAACTCTCTTTCTATGCTTGTAAACACATGAACACAATGAGATAAATAAGGTATATCAGTTGGTTAAAACTTAGAATACCTAGAATAATTTCATAATGGAAGTAAGATGGTTGACATGATAGTGTTTATCAAAGTCTTCATAAAACTACCTCATATACTATATAATAAAACCAATCACAGAGACAAAATTTTAAATGCAATATAATATTATTCTGATTTTGTATTACCAACCATATGATAATTTATGAGGCCACCGATTTCTTACTTTTATAGCCTCATCTATGATTAGTCTGTCTTTTTCCATGTAAATCCCATAACTACCATCACTAATGCAAGTGAATGAATGAAGTTATGATTTTGTATATATATATATATATATATATATATATATATATATATATATATATATATATATATGTTATGTTATGTTATGAATTATTGATGCTTTTTCATTGATTAAATTATATTGGTATGAGTTTATCTAAAAAGCATTTGAAGGGTCATGAAATGATACATAATCTTGCTAAGCCATAGCTACTATAGGCTGCCTATAGCAATTATAGGTTTCACCTACAAGTTGCCCATAGCCATTGTAGAGTGTATGCAACAACTGTAGGCTTCACTTATAGGTTTCCTATAGCCACTATAGAGTGCATGTAGCAACTATAGGTTTCACCTACATGTTGCTTTTAGCCACTATAGAATGCCTAAAACAAATGTAGGCTCACCTATAGGTTGCCTAAAGCCACTTTAGAACTCCCATAGTAAATATAGGCTTCAATTATAGGTTACCTATAACCACTATGCAAAATAGAGATATTATTGAGGAGATCTCAAAGACACATCCAGTTGTCTTGGGAACTGAACAGATGATTGGAAAGAATCATAGTTGTATGGATTCCTTAATTCAAGGAAATATTGGATGTGTTGCCAAAGATGGGAAAGACAAGGATAATGAGAAAATATAAAAGGAAATAAAATAAAAAAATAGTATGCCTTGTGTCTAACCTAGTCAAACCTAAAAAAAGTAACTTTGGTTACTAACCACTTGAAGGTTGACTAGGGTAATTTCTAAGTATTTGTATTTTTCCTAGTTTGGTGTTTTTGGTTAAGAACTAATAAACTACCTTTTGTATTTAATGGTAGAACCTATATCATATTAGGATTTAATTAATATGAATAGATAATAATAGAAGTATTGGAATTACAACATTGCACTCTAAATATTGTAACTTCCTATAGCAATCTTTAATTGCTATAGAATTGAATAATGAGGAGATTGATTTTGTGAGAAGTTTGTGAATTATCTTAGACAAGGATTAGAAATTAGTTTTGAATGAGGAATGCCCCCCTCAAAAAGAGTTGTAGTGAAGATCCTAACTCTCTTTATACTTAATTGTGTTGTGTAAGTTGATTTTAATTAGTTTGATTATATAAGTGTGATGCATGTGTGACTCATAAGTGTGATGTAATTCTATAGTTTTGTCATAATAATTTCATAGGATATCTATTTGGTGAATTCTACATAAATTCATTATACTACAACTAAAAAAGTAAGATGATTTCTAAATCAATAATGCATATATAGTGCTAACATCTTTGAAAAGTGTACGCACCCTGGGTTGATAATTAATGTTAATTAGAATTAAGAATCTGGTATTCACTTTTTAATTATTCTACACAACAAGAATATTATAAATTATATAGGAAAGTTATTTCCTATATTTGGGGAGATCAAATCTCCATGAAAATATCAAGAAATACCTATTAAAACTCAACCTAACAAACTCCTAACAACATACTAAAATATGAATATATTGTGACTCATAATATATTTAGTAAACTAACATATAGACTATTAATGTAATATTGTTAACAACAATATTTACGTTGGTCATTAATAATGTGAACACATAAATATACCTCAACCTTCACCTCTTTGTGAACATTATTAATCCTATCATGCACCCCCTTAATGTGAACATGGAGAAACAACTCTCCCATATCTATACCTATACTCATGACTTGGTGATTTTTAAGGGATAATCAAAAACCTAACATGATGGTTTTACAAATGGTTAACCAACAAACAAAATAATATTTTTACAAGTGGTTAACCAAAAATCACAAACAATACCTAATGGTTTTACAAATGGTTAAACAACAATGAAAATAGTCATTTTACAAGTGGTTTACCATAAACCACATCATGATGTGTAGTATAGATTCTATCTCTCATCATTTTCACATTTTGGAGAAGTGATATAGGAATATACAGTTCACTTATGAAAAATGTGAATAGGTATACAACATCTATTCTTATTTTAAAAATACAGTGGAAAAAAGCACACCACATAAAATGTCACCAAAAAATTTGGGCCCCATTGTTGGTGACTAACAAGAGGCTTTGGAACCTCTAGCCTCCATTTCCTCCTTCCTCTAGTAGGTGAAGCTTCTTAGTAAAAATGGCTTTGAACATTAACCCTTGCATGCTAGTTTTGAAGATAAAATTCTCCCACACAAATAACTAACACATATGACTAAGGACATTAGGTTCATCCGATAATGCATCTATACATGAGAGATTTTTTGACTTTGAAAATATTTACACACTTTATAAACTTGATGAAACCTAAAAATATTAAAATACTTTATTGATGCAAAAAATGAATTTTTGACCCATTTTGATGACACATGACTAATTTTTGACACTTTTAAAAATAAAATATAATAAGATAATAAACCTCTAATATAAAACATGGACCATTGACTAAAAAAATAAGACTATTTACAATTTTGATAACATATATATAATTTATTTAGTTAGAATTATTTACTATAAATGTGAATAATAATAAGTTTAATCCTATTGACTAAACCTCTATTTGATAATACTAATGTTGATACAAGTTTTTTCAATAACTAAAATCTAATATAATAATGTATAGATAATAAAACAAAATATTAAACTATAAATTCATTAATAAAAACACTGACACAAACTTTAAATTTAAAATTATAGATACTAGACTCTCACATGTTAATAAAGAAAAGAACTTAAAGGTTAATAAAAAAAGAGGATTTCTCAACTCAAAGCTCATAATAAAAGATTGTGCATAAAACACATGATAAAGTCTCAAATGCAAAACTACATGCTTGAGAGAGTCATGTATTTGGGGAGGAAAGCTATGTTGGGTCACCGTGGATGAATTGACCATGCTTTACCATGTTGTGGATCTCACAATGCTGTGTATTTTGACCAGCATAAAATCTTGATATTTTGAATGCAAAAAATCAATTTGGATGAATGCATGAGTTGGAAAGGATTGACAAGATTATGGAAATAGAATATGGTAGGCAACATGAAGTTAGGGATGACTCACTCTAGAATCCGTAGTCTTTTATTCAGTTCAATCAAGTTTGAGAGTACAAGATATTGGAGAATACATCTTACATAATTTGAAATTGTAGATTTGGAATGCCATATATCTAATTTTAGACTGAGGTGAGTTAAATAACAACTATATTTTCATGGTAGATCTTTGATCCTTTTATAGGTATATAGGCAACTAGGGGCTAGTGAAAACCTATATAAAATGAACAATAGGACAATATTTAATGGCTAAGAAGGGTTTATCATTTAGCATGGTCGTGTAGAATCACAAAAGATTGATCCAAATCTAAGATGATTATATTAATTGGTATGGAGATAGATATAAAAATGATGACACTATAGAATAGCTTGAATGTGAGAAAAAGGCAACATGTTTGATAATTGAACTTTTACAAATATCAAACTAAATGATTTACTCGACATTCATGATTGTTGACATTCCATTATCAAAACATTTTGAGATTATTCTTGTCTCATACCTTAGGTATTAGAAGAGATACAATGATAAATCTAATAAAATATAAATTCATTCATCCCAAGGCTCTCATTGTTCACAAGAATGAAATCATATCCTTCTCTGATACCAGATGATAGTGTTTATTAGAGTCTTTAAAAAACTATCTCATACACTATATAATAAAACCCATCATAGAGACAAAAGTTTAGATACAATATAATATTATTTTTATTCTATATTACCAACCATATGGGAATATTAAAAATTATATATGAAAGTTATTTATTATATTTATAGAGATCAAATCTCCATGGAAATCTCCAAAACTCCCTATTAAAACTCAACCTAAAAAATCCTAACAACATACTAAAATATGAATATATTATGACTCACAATATATTAGGTAAACTAACATATATAATATTAATGTAATATTGTTAACAACAATGTTTAAATTGGTCATTAATAATTTGAACACATAACTATACCTCAACATGACACAAAGAAGTAACCTAAGATAGTCCTAGATGTTGAATGGCTCATTACCTATGCAATAAAGGCACACCACATTAATTTTTTTTATAAATACATGATTTGATAATGTAGCTCAACTTGACACCTTCCAAACCTCCTCCATATTTTTATCCATAGTGGTTTCAATAACAAACCCCCTTCAAAGTTAAAGTCAATCTTGACATTCATTTGTTCAAAGGAAAAATCAATGCCATATCATTGGATGCTTGAATTCAATAACTTGAGGTATACTTATTAATAAATCATTTAAATGATGTAGATAATATCATATTTATAGTGTTGAAGATGTCCATTCATTTCATTTATGCTAAGAATATCATATTTTTAGTGTTGACTATGTCCATTATTGTGGTCCACTAGCAGGAAAACTTTAATGCATGGCATGTGTAAGAGTGTGTTCCACTTGAGTCTTAAAATACCTTTGTCACCATTAAATAAGGATTATTATCTCTACATCACTTTGAGGATGAATAAATCAAATTAAAAAAATTATGCCAGCATAAGGAAAAATTAGTGGAAGAATACACTAACATATTCTATGACTACTCTATGTGCTTGCAAGAGAACTTGAGTGAGAAACATAAGTTGATAAATTACATTAGCATAATCTCACCTTATATTTGTATGAAGATGGAATTTTTTACTTATTAACACTCTAAAGAACACCTATCACAAAACCACCAATAGTAAATCCAAGGCACATATGAATCAATGTCTCATCTCCTCATACAACATTGTGTATAATATTCATCTTTCACATAATTCTTCATCGTAGCCTTCTACATATAAGTAGATCACTTATCATAAAGTAGATTAGTCTAAAAATAATTCAACTAAATATAATGATCATGTGACTTCTAATTTAAACTAAAAAAATAATAAGTCAGGTGAAAATTGGTATCATTTTCATCATGTACACACCCATGATGATTATGAATGCCACACTCAATAATATTTGATTACCTAGTCTAAACGAGGTCCTAGGTTGACAAATGATAATAATATAGATGTGAATTATCTAATAACTAACTCCACTATAATAGACACCTATAAGGATCATGAATACCTATTTTACACTAAGTTTTGGGTAAATGGCCAGACTCTTCATATGTGATCATTAACAATGGCATCCAAAAGAACATCATCATGCAAGACACAACATAATGCCTTGGAATTGATATTGTTATATATTACAATCCATACTCATTAGGGTGGATTTATCATAGAAAGGATATACAGGTCCAAATGTAATGCATATTCCAATATAAAGTTAATCTTATGGAAGACATAACCAATTATGACATTACATCTTTAGAGGTTTACAACATCTTGCTAGGAAGGTTGTATTTGTATCACTGTGAAGCTACATATGAATACAAGACATAATTATAGATTTTCCATGTAACATATAATTTATTCAACCTCTTTGAGTCAACACCAATAACCAAAGTCACCTTGGTATCTGATAAATAATGCCATGAACTCATTTGACATGTGTATACATTTGTGTTTCTCATGGTTTGTCTTGACACACCTACACAGGAGAGAGAAAAATATTTAGAAGCACACACCACATAATAAACATCACAACATAAGTATCTTAAAAAGATCTTGAAGTAACATGATGAATTATTCATAGAGCACAAAGGCCTTCCAACACACTACATAATAAAGAACCACATTGATTTGGTCCATGTATCTCCTTTGAAAAAAACCCTCTATATCAAGATAAGTTTGGGATAAAGATGAAATTTGACACCAAATATGAGAGCTCCTTAATCAAGGAAAGATTACTCTTATATATTTTCCTTATAGGAGTTTAATAGTCCTCATGTCTAAAAAGGATTAGTCCTA
This sequence comes from Torreya grandis, assembly GCA_037957365.1. Classification (NCBI taxonomy): domain Eukaryota; kingdom Viridiplantae; phylum Streptophyta; class Pinopsida; order Cupressales; family Taxaceae; genus Torreya; species Torreya grandis. The sequence continues at coordinate 1,214,084 of JARHVA010002470.1, read as the reverse complement.
GAGTCTCTACATATACTATCACACACTCCATAATTTCAAGGTGAAGAATCAGTACTCACTACTATGAATTGATGACCTTTTGGACTAGCTCAAAGGTACACAATACTTCACTAAGATCAACTTGAAGTCATGTTACCATCAGGTACCAATCCTTCTTGAGGATATATAGAAGACAACCTTAAAGATAAAGGAAGGATTTTATGAGTGTCTGATCATGAATTTCAATTTAATCAATGCACCAAAAAAATTCCTGCACTTGATGGTTGATATACTTAGTACATTCCTCAAATCCTTTGTTATCATCAATTTAGATGACATTCTCATCTTTAGTGAGACTTTGGAGGAGAATGTAGAACATATCATGTGCATATTATACACACTACATCAACATAAGTTATAGGCTAACTTAATAAAGTGTACATTTTGAATTGCATAGATACAATAGTTTGGATACATCATTAACTATTTAGTAATACATGTAGACCCAAAAAATATTAAAGTGATCAAGGATCAACCAACTCTATGCAATCTCATAAAATTAAGGATTTTTTTGGACTCAAAAAATTCTACTGTAGGTTCATCCTTGGTTTTTTAACATCTCTTGGCCAATCAACTAAATAACACATGCAAAAGCCAAGTTTGAATGGACTCATGTAAAAATTCACTTTTAAGATACTCAATAAATACATATGCATAAAATTTATCCTCATAATTCCTGACATTGTGTATTCTTTTTGAATTCACACTGATGAATTTGACTTTATGCTTAGTGTAACACTCATGCAATGTGGACATCTAGTTGCATACTAATCAATATGTTCATTGACCTAGTGCAAAGTTAATCTACCTATGAAACAAAGTTGTATGTGATTGTAAAAGAAATTAAGAAATAATGTCACTATATCTTGGGGAAGGAGACAATTTTTCATTTTGATTTTATGCCACTTCAGTTCCTACAGACACAAAGAAAACTGTATAATATGTGCTACATAAAATGGATGATTTACCCACAACATTTATATCTCATGATCAATTTAAAAAAGGGAAGCACAAGGTATAATATTTCCTTAGTAGACAAATAATTCATGCACTCATCATAGTGTTGGACACGTATGACCAAAACATTGAATACTAGGTATCCATCTACTCAGTTGATTAAAATTTGACAAAGAATTACACCAACCTTGCATAAGGTAAACAAGTTGTGGAGTTATACTTGTCCAACTAGATTATCTACAAGCTTAGACATGTTTGTGTTCCTGGTGGTTCATCTCACCAATGAATCATATGGGAGGCACACTATGCCAAGACTTCAAGACACTTCAATATGATAAATACTCTAACCACATTATAGTCACACTTATACTAACTCCAAATGCACATAAAAGTGGAACACCACATCAATTCTTGCATTCTTTGTTGTATTGATAAGATTACACATTGGAATCTAGGACATTAAAAACCTTTGTTGATTCCATCAACACCACATGAATCTATTAACATGAATTTCATGACTAGGTTACCTATGAAAAGATGCCAACACGATTCTATGTTTTTCATAGTGGATAGGTTTTCAAAGATGGATATCATGGTCACTTACAAGAAATAAATTGATACAACTAAAAATATGCAAACCTTATTCAACCATGTTTGGGTTCACTTTGGACTCCCAACATCCATCATCTCTAATTGATATCTATACTTTATGAGTCACTTTTGGTAATCATTATGGAACTTAATGGACACATAACTAGATTGATCAATGGAATTTCATCAACATATAGATGAGAAAATTGAAGTGTTTACTCAAAAACTTGTTCATATAATGTGAATGTACAACTACATGCATGCTCACACTTGGGATGAAAATATTTTTTACATTTAACATGCTTATAACAAAGTGCTTCACAACTCTATTATTGGATGGTGGAGCCTGATCTTATCAAAATGCCCATTTCCTAATAGGGGGTACGGGGGGGGGGGAAATACCCCCCCACTATGGTCACCATGGAGGTATAAGGGGGGAAACAACTAGACTTGGAGCCCCCTTGGTGGGGGTTCAGGGGTAATGCCCCTGAAATGAAATTTTGTGAAAATGCAATGTAGAATATTGTAATTTCATAGTAAATCTAGAATGTTCACTATTAGGTCATATATTTATTGGTAGAAATTATTTTGGTATATTTTTTGCCCTAATATGTAACCCTCCTTTGATATGAGGGTATTTTAATCATGGAAGAACACTATGTGTGAGTGAAGAGGAGATTTTAATGGATGTATTACAAGTTTATCCCTTCATTTATTGGATTGAATAAGAGAAAAACTAACTATTTATGTGTGGATGTAGCCCATATTGGGTGGACCACGTTAAGTATGTGTCTCTCTTATATTGTGTTTTATTCATTTTATTTCCATCTTTATTTAATTAATATTTCTCTATGTTATATATTCCTAACATCTATGAATCTTATTCCACTTTAGAAATTTCTTGGGTTTTAACCTACAACACCTCTAGACATCTCCTACAATTCACTAGTCTTCATTGAGTTGCTTGCACAAGAATGAAAAATGAACAAAACTAAAAATTATATGAACCACATAAAAATATATTCACCAATAGGTTTAACCAATCCTTTCTCACACCTAATAAAAGTATAAGGAGTTCCATGATACACATATCACACCTCATGTAATCTAATTTGGTGATAAATTCTGGTTTCAACTTCAAAAGGATCAATTCAAAGGTCCAAATTGAAAGATAGAGTCCATGTGATATGGTCCTTACACCATTCTATGTAAAGCTAGTGAGAATGCCTTCATTGTTTATTTTACTCCATACTTGGGCATGCATGTAATTTTTAACATAGAGATTCTCCAACATTATGTTCCTCCACTTATTGATATAGTGGTGACACATCTTTCTGATCCTTATCTCAAACACTTGTGTCCAATAGATAAGGACAAGATAATTCAAGTGATAGGCACATGCACCTACCATGGACACATCAAAATTTTCAAAGTGGTCAAAGTGGGGAAATATTATGATCAATATAAATGGTACAACTTGAAACAAATTTAAGTTTAGTTTTTTGTAGCTACACAAGGATGCAATGGAGACCATTACTCTTCAAGAAAGGGCTAATGATCCTTACACATCTTCTATTTTATGTACACTTCTCCACTATGAATTTACATAACAAACATGATTCTCACCTTATATTTCAACTCTTAGTCCTATATATCACTCTCACACTTGTAATTATATGTAGTCCTACACAACACACTCTCACTTGTTTGTAGTCTGACATAATGCACTCATAGTTTTTCATAGTCTCATGTACCTCACTCACTTTTTCTCACAATCCTAGGTGCCTTAATCATAGTCATTCATGATTCTCCTTCACACCAAGACTATCATCACCCATTCATGCCTACACCTACTTTCGTTTAGTGCATCCACATATTAATTTTCTCTAAATGCATATATTTCTAAGTGGAACTTCTCAACTTGAAACCTATTACTTATCTAATTGGGTAGTTATCTGCCACATACTTGTAAGGTCAATCATCACTCAACAATGAAGATGAAATGATTTGTAACCATTTTATTTTTAACCAACAACAATTTTAACTTATCAGTAGTGAATGTATAAATATGTATTCAGCCAAGGGTCGATTACATACACAATCATAGTGATATATAGCATAACTAATCTATCATAAAAAATTGTACATCCCTATATTATCTTCCCCATTCATTCAAATTGAATATAATTTGAAATTATACAAGCATTATACTTTCACTACCATTAAATGTGTGTTATTATTTATATTTGAATTTTATACACATTTGATATTTACAACTGATTTATGTCTAATGAGCGGATGTCCTCCGCATGCTTTATCCTAAGTTACCACAACAAGATCAATTTTATTTTAAATTTATTACACTCTAAACCCAAAATACTTAGGGGTATCATGTTTTTATTTTCTCTCATTTTTAAATCATAATTGAAGGGAAGATAACTTTTATTATTTTAGACACCAAGTCAATCCGCTACATGCTTCTTATGAATAAATTGAAAAGTTAATGTTATCAAAACTAGTGTGTTAGATTGTAATTGGATTGTGATAATTACAATTATTATATCTTATATCATTCCATATCTTTCACTGATGGATTCATTATTTCCTTAAATACCTTATATTATTGATCCATAATGTGTACACACACACACACACACACACACACACACACACACACACACACACACACACACACACACACACACACACACACACACACACACACACACACACACACACACACACACACACACACACACACACACACACACACACACACACACACACACACATTAATGGATGATTGATGAATGGTTTATGTGCTGAAAGAGAAGATAATAATGTCTCAATTCCACTTAAACCTAACATTTTGGTATTAGGTTCATTTATGAAATGAATAGACTTCATGTAAACTTGGTTTCATGATCTACAAGAAATCATAGATATTTGACATAAGATTTAGATGTAGTTATACAATTTTTCAAAAGGGAAGATAGTCTTGTGTAATCCTTTTCAATATGAGTTTCCCTATAAGTATAGGAATTTTTAAGATATATTTTTCATAATAAAACAAGAATAGATGGTAATGTGAAATAATAAGAATTTACAAGATCATACAACTTTATCTCTTTATTATGTATTATTATGTGTATACTTATCCTACCTAATTTATAATTTGTTATTATAAAATCCAAATTCATGTAATATATGTTAAAATTTGTGATTCATTATAGTGTAAATAATCCATAATTTTTATTCCTCCCTCACATCTATACATTACTAGGAAATGTTATGTTTATACCAATAAATTATACTATTTGTCTATGTAATAACATTATTTGGATCTCTAGATATGAATGACTTAGTGAGGCCATATAATAACTTAATTATTTGGAACCTTTGGGATTTTATAGATTGAAAAAATATTAGTTATAAAACATGTTGAATAAATTTCTTGGTATTCTATATATAATAAATCTATGATTGCTACAAAATATTGATAGTCCTATTTTGGTATCTAGGGGGCCTACATATTGTATTTCCTCAAAAATTGACATATTTGAATTATTAATTGTTATATCTTGAGTGGAGTGTTTTTAATCCATTTTTTATATATATTAACACACAAATACACATACATATACATGAAAATGTTAATGGTGTCAAATGGTTCTTTCATAAAAGTTTCCTCTGATGTCTATTTTGGACAAACTTAGAGTTATCTTTTAAGTTTCATTAGATTCATTGGGAGAGTCATTAAGGACCTTAGAGTGACTAATACTTATTTTTTAAATTTTATTTATTAGAGATAATTATGGTCTATTGGATCTAGGATCACAACTTTAATTATGTTGAAACATGTTAGTATTAGATATAAGTATGCATGTGTCTATATAACTAGTTTATTAAATATGACGATTAATTTTTAAAAAAAAATTAGTGATATTTAGTGTATTTTTTAAGTAATAATAATATGTTTACTAAAAGTTGGTATCAAATAATGGTTTGAATCTCTATAGGGCTAATGGAAAAACCTCGTAAATAAAGACATTTATATTAAAAGTTTGAGTTCATTATTATGATGACTTTGTGGAGAAACCTTGAGGACATGTTGACACATTAAGTGAATTGACACAAAGAAGATGGGATGCCTTGGGATATATGAATAAATGATATAATAAATTCATTTAGCTCTAAACTTCAACCAATACTAATATAAGTGGTAAGTATAACCATGAAGATGATGTACCTTTGTAAGGGTGTCAAGATATGATGGTAATTTTACAACTATTTGAGCAAACCTAGCTTCAGTATTAACAAGATTTTAACATTCTTAATTATAAATTAGATTGTGTCCAACATTTATTTACTCTAAATTTCTCAACCACTAAAGTACATGTTGTGTTTATATTATAAATTACCTAATAAAAGACATAAGACAAAGGATTATAACACTCATATCATTCTCATTGTGATTAAATCATGTTCATCATAACATATTGGTATCTAGGTTAGGATTAGTGTGCACATTAACAAAATCACCCATTTTTTTCATATTCATTTAACAAGTCTTAATTATAGGGTTTTATAGCCATGGTATGGTAAGTGAATAAAAAATATTAGGAGTATAATGGAACATATTTGAATTGATGAGAATATAAATATCCCTGATTGTAATGTTTTTTGTTGTAAAAATTCTAAGGGAAACATCTTGGTTGATACCATATTTTCATTGATAATATTACCATGATTTTAATAGAGTAAACACTATAAATTGATTAGTGCCTTGAAGGTTTTTTTAAAAAATAAAATGGCCATCTGAATCAATTATCTTTGAAAATAATAACTTAAGTAATGATTGAGTTTAATTCTCCTCCTTATGGTGACATGGAAGAAAAAGCTAATGATGATAGACTGAAAATTTGGAGAAATCCAAACTTCCAACAAGAATTATTGATCATGTATATGCTAAAAATTTATAACTTATTCCATAATGAGCATTTAAGTCACTTGTATACCTTTTAAAACAAGGATACTAATGATAGGCATTGATTCAACTTACATAAAATATTATAGTAAAATGGATAGCTAAATTGACAAATTTATTAGGGGAAATATGGGTTTTAAAGGGCCTTCTAAGAAATATATGAATAAGGAAGTTATCTCCTTTGTATAATGTAAATCACTTATAATGATAACATCATCATGTTAATGTCAACTCTCTACATAAGATGATGCCATCATTATAAGTGATTTACATTGGAATGATGACATGATCATGTATAGATATTGTTGACTTTAACATGTTGATGTTGTCATTAGGATTGGATCACATTAGATAAAGGAAGAAACTCCTTATTTCATAAATTTATTAGAATTACATTATTAACCCCACATATCCATTAATTATACGACATACCTAGTCATGTGAGAACAAGGATATGATGATATTTGAAGTAACCACATTCTTAGCCTAAAAAATAAGGATTTTTTGGCAGTGAGTGACTTAAGATAAAAATCTTGAGAAAAATATAAGTTTCTTAGAATATTTTTCACTTACCACAAATGGGGTGAATCCCTAGATATGAAATGAAAATTGAGCATCGAATTATAGCATTACATGTTACAATTATTTTATTCTTCCATGTGTATACATTTACCTCAAACCATAGATGTCTCCTTCAATATACTTAACCATTGTTAAGAAGTTAGTGTGAAACTAAGAGTAATAAATTATATTATATAATCATATTATCACATTATGTTGGAAGTAATTAACCCCTCATGAAAAAATATAAGTATGGATGTGATTCCAACCACCTCATGCATTTTTGAGAATTAAAAATACTTCCATGTGTTTTCAAGTATGAAAAAGAATCATGTCTTGGAAAAACCCTATGTTTAATAATCCACTTGTGTGACTACCTTGGTGAGATAAGTTGAGCACATTAGCTATATTAAATATTGATTTTTAATTAAATCTTATTTATTGACATTGGCTATATTATAGGAGTGTTAGTTGAATAATGGTATTGGTTTTGTGAAATATGAAGAACAAATTGAGGATTATTCTTTTACCTCTTATGGACTCGAAGTAATTTTTATGAAGGTGGACAAAAAGGATCATAAAACACCACTCTTATCTTCTCCATAGGTATGGATTAAAAACTATGGAAAATAAAATTTGATACCTAGGTTGAACACATTCCTTATAATATCTTATAAACATATATAATTTGATGTTTGATAAGATGATGAATCTGATAAATATATTAATGGATTATTGATAATTGGTTTATATGTCAAAAGAGAATATAATAATGTTTCATTTACACTCAAAACTAGCCTTATGGTACTATGTTCATTTATGAAATGGATAGCCTTCATATAAAATTGATTTCATGATCTATAAAAAATCATGGATGTTTGACATAGGATATAGAATCTAGATGTAGTTGTGAAAATTTTAGAAAGGGGAGATAGGATTGTGTACTCCTTTTCAGTATGAGTTTACCTATAAGTATATGGATTTTCAAGATAAATTGTCATAATAAAATAAGAATGAATAATGATAACATTAATTAATAAGGATTTAGGCATGACGAGATCATCAAATTTTATCTCTCTTTCTTATGACCTATTATGTGTATAATTATCCTACCTAATTTATAATTTGTTATTAAAAAATCCATTTCATGAAATATAGGTTAAGCTTTGTGATTCACTATAGTGTGAAGATCCATTGATTTTTATTTTTACAAACCCCTCCAATCTATACATTATTGGTAAATGCTATGTTTATACCTTACAATTACTATTTATTTATGTAATAACATTGTTTGAATCTCAAGCTATGAATAGCTTAGTGAGGCTGCCTAATAACTTTATTGGTTATAACCTCTATGGTTTCATATATTAAAAAACTATGGGATATTAAATGTTCCAAAAAACATTCCTAGTTTATATATATATATATATATATATATATATATATATATATATATATATATATATATATATATATATATATATATATATATATATATATATATATAAAAATAAATCTCTGATTGTGAAAAAATATGGATAGTCCAGTGAGCTTGCATATTAAATTGCCTAAACAATTGAGATATTTGAATTCTTAATTGCTATATCTTGAGTGTTACACACACACACACAAACACAAACACACACACACACACACACACACACACACACACACACACACACACACACACACACACACACACACACACACACACACACACACACACACACACACACACACACACACACACACACAAATGCATGCACACATGCACGCACATGTGAACACACACACATACATAAAAGTGTTAATGGCTCAAAATGGTGGTTTAATAAAATTTTCCTTTGATGTTTATTCTAAGTTTCATATATTATTTGGTGGGGTCATTAACGACCATAGGGTAAATTGGAATTATTCTTTCAATTTGGTATTTATTATAGCCAATTATGGTCTTATGGATCTAGGATCACAACCTGAATCATCTCAAAACATAATAGTATCAAATATATGTATGCATGTATATATGTAACTAGTTAATTGCATATAAATATCTAATTTTTAATAGTTATATTTAGTTTATTTTTTCAATAATACTAAGGGGGTGTTACACATTGTTATCAAAGTATGGTTTGAAACTTAATAGGGCTAATTGAAAAAGCTCGTAAGTAAAAATATTTGTATTAAAAGCTTGAGTTTAGTATTATAATTAATTTTTGGAGAACCCTTGAGGACATGTTGATGTATTTAAGTGAATTGATATAAGAAAGGAAGATGGGATGCCTTGGGATAAATGATTAAATGATATATGTAATTTCATTCACCTTTCAACTTCAATAAAGACTAATATAACTAGTAAGTATAACCATGAGTAAAATAGAACTTTGTAAGGGTGTCAAGATATGATGGTAGTTTTATGGTTGTTTGAGCTTAACTATGAAACCTAAATTTAATATTAGAAGGGTTTTAGCATCATTAAGTATGAATTAGATTGTGTCCAACATCTAGTGACATATTAAATATTTAATCACTAAAGTACATATCATGTATATGTGTGCATGTTAGAAATGCCCCCAAAAAAGACATAATAGAAAGGATTATAACTATCATATCATTCTCATTATAATTAAATCATGTTCATTATAACATATTGGTATCTAGGTTGGGATTAGTGTGCACAGTAGCATAATCACCCATTTTTTAGGTATTTGTTTAATAAGTCCTAATTATAAGGTGTTATAACCATGGAATGGTAAGTGAATAAAAATGATTAGGAGTACAATAGAAAATATTTATAATTATTAGAATGTAAATATCCATGACTATAGTGTTTTTTGTTGAAAACTTTAAAAGGAGAGATGTTATTTGAAACCTTATTTTCATTGATAATAGCCAAATGCATTTGATAGAGTCAACACTATAAATTGATTAGTACCTTTAAGGTTGTTCAAAAATAAAATTACCATATGAATCAATTAGCTTTGCAAAGAATAACTTAAATAATAATTGAGTTAATTCTCCTCCTCATGGTGACATGGAAGAAAGATGTAATGATGATAGAGTGAAATTTTGGAAAAAGCCACAATTTCAACATGAAATATTAATCATGCAGCTGTTAATAATTTAGAATTATTCCATGATGAATGTTTAACTCACTTTGCTACCTAGTGAAATGAGGATACTAATGATATGTGTTGATTCACCTTTCATAAAATCTTATAGTAAAATGGATATCTAAATTGACAAAATTATTAAGGGAAATATGGGGTTTAAAGGGCATTCTAAGAAATATGTGAATAAGGAAGTTGTCTCCTTTATCTAATGTAAGGGTAAGTGCATGAAATTGGGGGGTTAAAAGGGAGTCTTAAGTGCACATGTTTTTCCTAAAAATTAATAAAACTTAACTTGAACTAATTATTTGAGACATTTTCACTCAAAATTTGAAGATGTTATAATAACATGAATTATCAAATTTCTAGTCTAGTTTATAAACTAATTTTTTACTTAAATGGTCAAGTATAAGTAGGTCAAACATCAAAAATTCAAAAAGACACTATGATTTTTTTATAAAAATCATATTAGATAGCCTTTCATGTTGCACCCCATAATTTTTTGAGCATCATTTACTTTTTTTACACCCTTTGGTGGGAAGTTGATAAGATTATCTAGTTTGTCACCTATATATTTTTAAAATTTTAAAATGAATATTTATTTTTTTACTAATTTCACAAATCAAATAGATCTTGAAATATGATCAATAATGCATAGCCAACCATGTGCCCCCTAACTAGCTCAAAAAATATTAAAAATTAGTTTTTTTTTGAATTTGTATTAAATTAGGTCTAATTTGTAACCCTATAATGTTTTTTCTAATTTGAACTAATGAAATAAAAGATACATAAACAAAGATAAACATGTAGAGTTACAACTTATAACACTATAAAAAGACATACATAGAAATAAATATAGATAAAAAATTTAAATTAATAAAAATATAAAAAATATATATTTAGAAAGAGTCTTGAGAGTGTGTTAAATGTTTTAGTCATATTTTGGAGAAGTTTTTGATAAAACTCACAGTGTTTATTATGGAAAAAGTTGCATTTTGTTATTTTTAGTCAAAACACACATTCATTTATGTGTTTATAGGTGCATGCCTTAGCCTTGGGAATCCAATCCATTATTGAGACTTGAGGCATGTGTTTGAAATGTCAAACATAATAAGAACATAGGTAGAATAACCATGTACATGAAAAAATTGCATACAAAGAGTAGTTTACTATTACATTTACATGCTTTTGGCCATTTTATTGATTTTATTATAGTTTATTTTTTAATGTCAAATTTTATGCATGACCTTAATCGATGTTAGTTGTTAAAATTGAAGGATTTTACATAAAAAAATGTAAACCTAATTTTGACTATAATATTTATGTCATTTTCCCATCTAAATATATTTGCAACTACAAAATGTGATTTTGGGATTAATTAGCCCTAGTGTCATCACATATTAAGCCAATTAGTAAATTAGGGTAATAAGTGATGCAATTTGGGATGTTTGAGCCCTATGAACATAATTATTACTCAAAATGATGTTAATTGGGGCTAAATTGATTGTTTTATGGTTTATGTTCCAATCACGAGGGTAATTGGGGCCAATTTTAGCTTGTTAAACCTATTTGTGACTATAAAATGCATTTTTGAACTCAATTAGCCTTAATGTCATTATAGATTAAGCCAATTAGCTAATTGGGGAAATAAATGATGTAATTTGTGCCAAATTAATCCATGTGAACTTAATTATTACTCTAAATGATGTTAATTGGGGTCTAAATCAATGGTTTAGGGTTTACAATTTACAATTTAGGGTTTATGGTTATAGGTTTAAGGTTTAGAGTAGAAGGTTTAGGGTATAAGGTCCAATCATGGAAGAAATTGAGGATAATTTGATCTTATTTAACCTATTTATGACTATATAATGTTATTTAGGGTTAAATTATCCCCAATGTCATCACATATTAAGCCAGTTAGTCAATTACGGGAATAAATGATGCAACTGAGGGATAATTTTACTATGTGAGCCTAACTCTTACACTAATGATGTTAGTTGGGGATAAATTGATTTGTTTAGGGTTTAAAGTTTATGATTTAGTGTTTAGGGATTAGGTTTTATGGTTTAGGATTTACAGCCCAATCATGAATGTAATTAGGGATAATTTGAGCTCATTGAAACTATTTATGACTATAAAATGTGATTTTGGTCTCAATTTACCCCAATGTCATCATAGATTGAGCCAATTAGTCAATTGGGGTAATTAATGATATTATTTAATCCAAATTGAGCCATATGAACCTATCACAAAATAAATTAGGGATATTTTAAGCTCGTTAAACCTATTTGTGACTACATGTGATTTTGGGCTCAATTAACCCTAATGTCATCATAGATTGAGTTAATTAGTTAATTAGGGTAATTAAAAATGTGATTTGTGATAAATTAATCCCTATGAATTTAATTCTCAGTCTAAAGGATGTTTATTAGGGCTAAATTGATATGTTTATTTTTAGGACTTAGGGTATATGGTCTACTTATGAAGGTAGTAGTGGCCAATTTGAACTTGTTAAACCTAATTGTGACTATAAAATGTGATTTTTGGCTTAATTATCTCTAATATCATCATAGATTGAGCCAATTAGTCATTTGGGGTAATCAGTGATGTAATTTGGGCCAAATTGAACCTTGTAAACCTAATTCTTACTCTAAAATATGCTAATTAGGGTTAAATAGATTTATTTAGGGTTTAAGGTTTATGATTTAGGGTTTAAGTCTTAGGGTTCAATAATGAATGTACTGGGACTAATATGAGTTTGTTGAACTTATTTTTGACTAAAAAATCTAAGTTTTGGCTCAATTATCCCCAATGTCATCACAAATTGATCCAATCAGTCAATTAGGCTAATTAGTGATGTGATTTAGGCCAAATTGATCCATGTAAACCTACTTATTACTTTAAAATATGTTAATTGGGGCTAAATTGATTTGTTTAGGGTTTAGGTTTTACAATTTAGATTTTAGGGATTAGGTCTTAGGGTTTAGGGTCCAATTATTAATGTAATTGGGACTAATTTGAGCTTGTTGAACCTATTTGTGACTACATAATGTGAATTTGGGATCAATTTTCCTCAATGCAATCATAGATAGAGCCAATTAGTCAATTGTAGAAATCAATGATGATTTGTGCCATATTGAGGCCTTTAAAACTATCAAAAATGTAATTGGGGATAATTTGAGCTCATTAAACCTATTTGTGACTACAAAATATGATTTTGGACTCACTTAGCCCCAATGTCATCATAGATTGAGTCAATTAGTTAATTGGGGTACTTAGTGATGTGATTTGGACCAAATTGAGCCACATTAAGCTAATTATTAATGTAAAATATGTTTATTGGGCTTAAATCAATTAGTTTATGGATTAGAGCTTAGGGCTTAGGATATATGGTCTAATTGTGAAGGTAATTATGGATAATTTGAGATTATTTAACCTATTTGTGACTGCAAAATGTGATTTTTTGTTCAATTAGCCCCAATGTCATCATAGATTAAGCTAAATAGTCAATTGGGGTAATAAATGATGTGACTCAAGTCAAATTGACCCTTGTGAACCTAATGCTTACTCTAAAGGATATTAATTGGGGCTAAATAGATTTGTTTAGGGTTTATGGTTTACAATCTAGGGTATAATCATGACTAAAATCAAGACCAATTTGAGCTTGTTGAACCTATTTGTGACTATATAATGTGATTTTGGGCTCAATTTTCACCAATGTCATCACATATTGAGCCAATTAGTGATATGATTTTGGCCTAATTAAGCATTATGAACCTATTAAAAAGGTAATTAGGGATAATTTGAGCTCATTGAACATATTTGTGACTACAAAACGTGATTTAGGTTTAATTAACCCCAATGTCATCACATTTTGAGTTAATTAGTTAATTATGGTAATTAGTGATGTGATTTGGGCTAAATTAATCCATGTGAACCTAATTATTGCTCTAAAGGATGTTTATTGGGGTTAACTTGATTGGTTTAATGTTTAGAGTTTAAAATTTAAGGCTTAGGGATTAGGGATTAGGGTTTGGGTTTTAGGGCTTAGGGTCCAATCATGAAGGAAATTGGGGTTAATTTGAGCTCATTAAACCTGTTTATGACTACAAAATGTGATTTTTGTCTTAAATAACCTCAATGTCTTCATATATTGAGCTAATTAATAAATTGGGATAATTAGTGATGTGATTTGGGCCAAATTAAACCTTATGAACCTAATTCTTAGTCTAAAGGATGTTAATTGAGGATAAGTTTATTTGTTTAGGGTTTATGATTTAGGGCTTAGGTATTAAGGTTTAGGGTCCAATCTAAATTAAATTAGGAATAATTTAATCTTGTTGAATCTATTTATGACTATGAAATATTATTTTGGGCTCAATTTACCCCAATATCATCACATATTGAGCTAATTAGTCAACTAGGGAAACCAATAGTATAATTTGGGCTAAATTGAGCCCTGTAAACCTAATTTGGTTAGGGTTTATAGTTTAAGGTTTTAGTATTTAAGGTTTAAGATAATTTTTTCAAGCAATCTACACATTAAATAATGAATACATGGTTTTAACATGTACATGATTTTATTGATTATGTAGTTTCAACACGTACACAATCATATGGGTAGTAAAATAGTAAAAAGTACAATAGGTCAATGCATTTTTTTCACATCAAGAATTCTATCCCATTTTTAATATCCTATATTTAATTATACATAGTGAAATCTATTTTTTAATGATTTGATCATTATCCCCACACTTAAAAGTAGACAAATTTTTGTGTAATCATGGTTGACTACATAGTGCAAGCCTATTTTTTAATAATTTGATCACTATCCCCACTTGGTAATACATAATTTAGGTCTATTTTTTAATGATTTAATAATTTTATCCACCCTCAAAATTAAGGAAATTTATGTAATCATGGTTGAGTACATAGTGCATGTCCATTTTTTAATAATTTGATCATTATCCCTAATTAAATACTACACAACATGTATGCCTATTTTTTAATAATTTTATCATTGTACCCACCATCTAAAATTTAAAAATCTATGTAATCATGGGTGATGTAAATCCTACTAGTGAGAAGAATAAGCTAAATCAAAAACTGATAGATGAATTATAAATGATGAGATAAAAAAAGGCAATGAATGAGTATATTATCCCTAATGAATTGAATTCCACAAATAATGATGAAATGAATAATGATAGTATATTAAATTTTGAAAGTCCAATTATCATATTTGATAGTATACCAAATTATAATGCAAATCCACATTTGATTTTATGGTTTTTAGTTTTGGTGATGATGATAAGATGCATGATGATTTACCATCTGACAATGAATAAGATTAAATGGAATCATAGATTGGAAAAAGTACCAATGAATAAAATAATATGGTAATACCATTCAATGAAAAAATTACTAATGAAGAAAATAATATGGGAACACCATTCAATGCAGAAACTACTAATGAAGATAACAATATGGAAATAACAAATTAAATAATTTTAGCACTAAAAACACCTCCTAGGATTTTCAAAATAATACCCATGTATTTAATTGAAATTGATGAAAACATTTTGAAATCATTGTATGAAAAAATGTCTAACTACCATATGAGAAGAAAAGTTGAAAGAATTTGGGACTGACACTTTAAAAAACTAAATGAGTCTCAAAGATGTCAATTATTTGTTACAATAATGAAAGTGAGTAAAATGAGACATAAAATGAATGCCCTAAGACTAAGAACACCTAATATTGATGGTCAAAATGAGGTATTTTTTGAAAATGTACATAGTGCATACCATAAATTAGGTGTGAATAAAGCACCAAAGATGGTAACATTACCTGATGCATTATTACAACTTTTATTGTAAGTTGTCAAAAAAGGAACAAACACTTGAATATAAAAATAAGTAAAGCATTGAAAATAAATTAAAAAACACTAATGAAAGAAATTGAAAGATATAGAAGAATAAATTTTGTTGATAATAATAACTTGTTGGAATTCTTTGGTAGACTCCCATAGAACGGCAAGGCTATAGCTGATGCCCTATAAGATTTACTTGCACAATTTTAGAAATATAACACAAGGGTATCACCTAATATAAGAGATGTAGTGAAAATAAGAGTTGGTTCTCATAACCATGAACCACATCCAAAACAATTTTTGGATATGAATCAAACATAATTATACTCTATTTTTTTTAAATATCCACAAATTTATATTAGTCAAAGATATTTTGAAATGGACAAACCCTTCTATGTGAAAATCAATCACACATGCACCTCTTGTTGTTGTAGGTAACTTATTGAATTTTTGATGCATTATGATGTTTCTTGTCATGTTCATTGTAATTTGCATACTAAAAACATTTTGTAGGAGTGCATAATGGAATCTCTACCAAAATCAGTGACGGAATTTATTCTAACCATTTTTGTGAGACCATATGGATAATGTTTTTAATAACAAAGCATGTTTGGATGGAACTTGTAGAATCTGTGTTGGATTGCCAAAATTGAAAAAAAATTACCTATTAGGAGAGTACATATAGAATTATAAAATAATTAATTGGATTTAGTAAATATAAATCTATGACATATCAATTAAAATATAAAAAGGAATCTAAAATGTGTGAGCATATTACAAAGTAAATACTAGCTTTTGAATTTATGCTTGAATTTAGGGAAGAAATTATTTATGACTATACAAGGCCCACACATAGAGATCAATGGATAGATGAAAAATTAAAGTTAATAAAGGACACATTTCCAATTTTTACTTTTTTTTTAGTATTTGAATTTGTAGAGAATTAAAAATTGTAACAAAAAAGGAAGGTTTAGTCAAAATACTACAATTTAATATAACTTTCCATTTTCATGCATATAGCATTCATACATACACCTAATAGTACCAAACATGATCATAAAATATTAAGGGAGTACCACTCTATGTCAGTGATGATCGAATACATTATACAGAGTATGTACAAGGTTGCTTTCATATGTTCTATAGTAAGTTGTGTGAAAAGAACATTACTTTTAATCAACATTATATTTGGTCAAATAACTGTACATCACAATTTAAAAATGCACAGATGTTCTACTAGCTAAGAAGGATGCATGAGACCACTTGCATACACCATATTTATAGTTTCACTAAAATCGGCCATGAAAAATGGGAGCATGAGGGTGTAGGAGCATGTGCAAAAAGAGTGCTTGTAAGAAAGGATTTGAAGTTTGAAGATGCTATTGATTTGATAGATGTTAAAAACATAGTGGAATTGTGTAATGAGAAAATAACCCATGATTCTCAATAAAAAATACTATTCATAGATATTTCTAGTTTATTGAGAAAGAACAATTGGTAAGCTATGGATATTATATGACAATAATAGGATATAGTGATTTCCACTTAGTTTGTAGCTCAAATGCATGTTTTTGGATAATTCATATGAGATAGATGGCATGATTTTATTATGTATACATGGAATTTTTTTGGAATGAGTGAGAGTCAAAAGAGTGGGTGGATGAATGGAGATGTATACCTATAAGTCCAATTAACACATATAAGGTTCCACCAACATCACAAATGATAGATATGACATCATCACATAACTTTGACCATATATATGATCTAATGTAACAAGGTAGGAAATCATTTTTACATTTAAAATATATATGAGATTAAATTGAAAACATCTATTATGTAATAAATTTGGTATATATATCAAAAAATCATTTTTATCATGCAAGCCATGATTATGTAGTTATTATAGATGAGGATAATTAGGAGGGGATAAATTATTACTTGTGCCAATGTATAAGAAATTAAATTATGATGTCATAGATAAGGAAAGATTTTACTATACCATTGGATATGTGGTAGTTATTGGAAATTAGATTCAATGATATCCTATCAAAAATTTAGATTATAGTTTTTTGAAAACTATGAAATACACAAGATACTCTAATATTCAAATTTGGGTTTCACAACAAATTCTCAATTACATAAATATCAAACAGAGGCCATTAAATAGGACTCTATGGAAGGTTATTGAGTTTGAACATGAAGTAATTCTTGATACTATAAATATTATAACCAATCCTAGTGGTTTTTTTTATTAAAGTCCCAAGGTATGTTGAGTTCTCAAATGTAAATGTGTTTAATTTTATCAAATTTTATTGATTTTTTAGGTAATACATATAAGTTTTAGTTTAATTAAATATTAACATAATTTTTTTAGGTAAGTGGTGAAAAATTAGCTTCCACTTTCATGTGGTTGGCACTGGTAGTAGATAATTCCATATTATCAAATCTAAGAGAAGATTTCAATTCATGTAGATGGATGATGGTTTTATCATAGAGTGAAGAACCTTATTGAGGAAAAAATGAGTGATTTGTATCCTAACTAGAAATACCCAAAGACAAATAACTTGGTCTTAGAGGTTATTTAAAACCCCTAATATGGTGGCAATGCCATTTGTTAGCCATGAGGTCTTGAAGGTGGAGATCTCTAGCTACGGCTTGAATGTTGACAACATTTCTTGTCAATGTTTCCTAATGCTAGAATTGTTACAAAAACACATATCCATGTGGATTTAGAGGTCATGTTCAAGGGTACATATGTTATATTCATATCTTGATGTGTTATAATTAAGGGATTTGTAAATGGAGGTCCTAAAAGTGGAGATATCTACTGGAGGCAAAGACTTTGTCTTTTAACTACATAAAAGTAGCATTTCAAGACTGATCATGGAATCATTAGCCACATATTTATCTCTTATGTTTGATCTAAGTAATCTAGGGTGAAATTAAAGGGATTCCACACACACATGATGGTTCTTTTATTTCATGTAGAGGACTTATGATTTTTATTTGATGTATGTCCAAAGTTTCCCTTAAGAAGTACAATTTTACCATAGAGGGAAGGACCTTATTGAGGCTAGAATGAGTGCTTTGTCTCCTAATCAGGTAATATATATATATAGGCAAATAACTTGGTACTATAATTTATTCAACACCCCTAATATGGTGAAAATGTTATTTTTCAACCACAAGGCCCTGAAAGTGGAGATTTCCAATTATTTCCTAACACTATAATCGTTGTAAAAATATGTATTTTTATGTATTCAGAGGTTGTGGTAGTGGGAACATATGTAATTTTCATATCCTAACATGTTGGAAGTAACATATTTGCAAATGAAGGTCTTATAAGTGGAAATGTCTATTGGAGGTAAATAACCTATCTATTAACTACATAAAAGTAGCATTTCAAGATTAATCATTAGCCATAGATTCATATATTATGTTCAATTTAAGTGATCTAGTGTGAAATTAAAAGGATTACACATATACATAATGGTTATTTTGGATCACGTAGATGAATTATGGTTTTTATTTGATGCATGTCCAAATTTTTCCTTTAAAAGTGTAATTTTACCCTAGAGGTGGAGATCTCTATCTGTGGCTTGAATGCTGACAACATTTCTTGTCAATGTTTCCTTACACTAGAATTATTGAAAAAACATGTTACCCATGGATTTAGAGATCATGATGGTGGGAACATACATAATTTTCATATCTCAATGTGTTGGAAGTGATGGATTTGAAAATGGAGGTTCCAAAAGTGGAAATGTGTCCTGGAGGCAAAGAACCCATGTCTTAACTACATAAAATTAGCATTTTAGGACTTATTATGGAATCATCAGTCACATATTCATCTCTTATGTTTGATAGAAGTGATCCAAGGTGAAAATAGAGGGATTACATATGATAGTTATGGTTATTTTGATTCATGTATATTAAATATGATTTTCATTTGATGCATGTCCAAAGTTTGCTTAAAAGTGAAATTTTACTACAGAGGGAAGGACCTTCTTGAGGCTAGAATGGGTGCTCCATCTCCTAAATAGACATACCCATAGGAAAATAATGTGGTATTAAAGTTTATTTAACATATATGACATGGTGATGATGTAATTTTTCAGCCATGAGGCCTTAGAGATGGATATATTTAGTTGTGGCTTGAATGTTGATAATATTTCTTGTCGATGTTCCCTGATGCCAGAATTATTTCAAAAATGCATATTTGTATATCTTCCTAAAATATATATATTTGAAATTGTTTATTTATTATATTTACTCCCTATGGAATCCTTATTTTCTTCTAACTTTTAAAAATTCTCTTCAATCCATGATTTATTAGACTATTGCATGTTTCTTGCATTCAAAAGTGTCATGCTAAGAAGATTATAAATGCTTAAAGCCTATAATTTTCATCTCTAATCATAAAAAACCTTGAAGTAATTATATTTTTACCAATACATAGTCTTTAAGGTTTGTAACCTTGTGTCATAGCCTCTATACCATTGTGAAGACCTTCTAATTTATACATGCATAATTATATGAAGGTTTATGCCATGGAAACATGTGATTCATCTCTTTAGTAAGCCTGCAATAATCATAGAAACATATAAATTGTATAAATATTCTTAAAAAATAGTAAAAGCCTATATATTAGCCTTGATATTCATGAAAACCTCTCTTACCTTTATTATTTCATAAATCCTTACTAAATCCTTGAAATCTACATACTTGTAGACCTGTAAGTGTCTCACTCTATATTCTTCAAAACATTGCTTTTCCTCTTATAAGGTCATGCTTAGACACTTTACTAACTCTACCTACCTACTATATACCTCATAATGATATTTATATCATGACACCCTTGAAACATCTTATAAAATGATAAACATATTTGGAAATTTGAAAAAGACTTGTGAGGGCTTTTAATTTATGCTTGAGACTATATTCAAACCTAATAGCTTACATTTATAACTCTAAAAAATTGTTTCTCCATTACATAAATACTTAATGTAGGTTTTATAAATCTCTTTTAAGCCATGAAAAGTTATAAATATACTTAACACCTTGGTAATAGACTTGTAAAATAGGCCTACAACTTTGTTTATGACTTCTTGTCATGTTTTGGCTTGTGAAAACTACCTTTGAGTCTTAAAACTTGTAAAAACACCCTGGAAACATGATAAGAAACTTGTAAACTTGTATATTATTATTGGATCATGTTTGGGATGGTGAAAACCTATGGTATTTTCCTTATGTTATCGAATAACATTATAAAAACTCCACTATTGACCTACAAACATGTTAACTAGGTCTTTATAGGTTGAAACTCATTTTTACCCTATAATAAATCATGGAGGAATTTGAAACCCTAACCAATCCTTTTGAAACCAATATGAAAGTATTATAAACCATGTTTAGATCATATAAACCTATTTTAAATGTTACAATCTTGTTTTTAAGCTTTGGAGGCTTTAAAATCTTGATAATAGTCCTTGGGGTTTATCATTATCTTCTAAAAAATGTTGTAGGCTCTTCTAAACAAGGTTTAATAAGCCATAAAATGTGAATACATAATAATATTCTTGATTATTAGGTTTTGGGATATAAAAACCTTGTTTTCTTTGTCCTTTAACATCACAGAAACTCATAAACAATGTTTCTATATCTTATAAATCCCATAGTAACATCAAGAAAGGTTGGAAACCTATGATCAGGAATGTAAGAAGGTTTTATGAGATCTAAAACCTTTTTGAATATTTTCATAACCTTGAAATTGAAAACTATATCCTATAAACTTATGTCTTCTTACTTCTTATTCAAGACTTTCTTGAGAACCCTCTACATGTAAACTAGTCTTAGATAGTCTAGGGACCATAAAACCTTGGTATAGTCCTACACCAACATGGAAGTCTTCAAAATAGGTCCAGGTATATATGTTAAGATTCAAGGTTATTTTACCCTATCTAAGTTTCTTTTAGACCAATAGGTTTCCTTTTTCATGTTTTTAAAAATTAATTACCCTTACAAACCTTGTATTTCCTACCTTGCAGGCTCATTATCAAGTATTGATACTTGGAAGGAGCTTGAAGATTGTTTTTAGTATTGTAGCTATTTTAAAGATGATAAAATATTTCTTTAAGAACCTATGAAACCTTTAAAATATGTTTAAATCTAAAAATTTCATGTCGTGTCACTTTAGATGCAAGAAAAGAGTTTGTAAACCTTTTTGTGGCATTTAGAAGCCTAGAGAGCCATCAAAATGTATGCTCATGGGTTTAGGGGTTTTAGAAGTTTTAAATACTATCTGTAAATTTTTTTGTGGATCCATGGATTTTATCCATCTTCATAGAGTCTAAAGGCCATCATAAGGTGAATTTAAACTTATCACGAACTTTGACAAACCTTATAATCACCATGCATACCAAGAAATGAAATAGGATATGAATGGTATTTTGTGACAACCCTACAAATCTAGTGTTTTGGATATTTTCAAAGGATTCAACCTTAATTTCTTATTTTGAATGATAATAAACAATCATGGATTGAATTTTTGTCTCTTTTGACCTTAATCTCATGCTTGAAAACCTCAACAAGAGTCTCTAACCTCTAATAGACCCATAACTTTACTTTTTTAACTTTCTATATAGGTCGTAAATCTTGTTTTGAAGCTAGCGTTTGGTCTACAAACCCTCTCTTATTATATTAAAATATTCCACAACTTAATTTGTGGTCCTTTTGACCATTAAAACTCATCTCAGCTATATTTCCTACTCTTTAACCCTATTGACAGGCTTCATAAACCTCATACATTCTTGTGAACTAGTTTTGGACTTGTGAAATAGCTTGTAAATCCTTGAAACCATTGGAAATATACCTAGATCTTGGTGAAAAATATTGATGTTTTACCTTTGTATGCTCTTTTTGAAGGATTTTAGTCTATTAAATACCTAAATATATGCATAATAGTCTCATGAAACTTGGGTAACTATGCCTGTAATAGTCCTATTTGAAATTCCATATATTGAGATCCTACTTAGACCATGGTGAAAACCCTGATTACAATGATATTAATCTTGAAACCCCCTCCAAAAAACCTAAAACCTTATAAAAATTTGATTTTATTCTTGTGAAATATCCTTTTCTATGTTGGAAGCTTGGAGGAGTTCACAAGGAGGCATAATAGGAGGGAAACAAGGTCAAAATACCTTTTGAATAAGATGTATGGATTCTAATGAGTTTTAAGCCTTCCATATGACCTATATGATTTGATATAAAACCTTTTTGATATATTTTTTCATTGAGAAAGACTTTTGAATACCTTATGTGATTAAATAGGTCTTTACAAGGATGATATGACATCATGTCATTAAATATGCCTAATATTCCTTATGAAACATAAAAAGGTATAACAAAACATTAATACTCACTCTTGGTCTAAGGTGATAAACATAAAGTAATACTAGTCAAGTTTAATTTATCTTGGCATCCATCATGTGAGGTGATGAGAGATCAAGGTACTTGAAAATTAAATAATTGTAAAATCCAAGCATGGTTCCTAAAACCTTCATACAAGGTTCAAAAGACCTAAAAATGGTTTTAAATTATTTCATAATGATATTAACATGTTACATAGGCTTAAGCTCCAAAGAACATTCATTTAAACTATAAACAAAGTTTTAATCATGTCTATAGGTCATATCAAGAAGTTACGAGGCCTTCTCATGGTTATTATAGAAGTTATTACAAGATTTTATAAGCTTCTAAACCTACCCACAAGTTACAACATTATTTTGAATATTTCCATGGTGTTCAAAACTTCAAAACAACCTCTATGATTCTTATCAAGTTTCAAAAAAACATAAATAAGTATTAAGGTCTATCTATAGTAGGGTTCTCAAGACCTCAATAAAAGTTTTAAAGATTTTTCTCAAGCACTATAGGCATGTAAGGCAATGTTTCACATTTATAGGATTGATCAAGAAGAAAAAACACATAATTTTAAAGCTTCCTAGGTCCAACATGCAAGTCTATAGTAGGATTTTCGTGTCCTTAAGCATTGTTTCAAGCATGATACAATAATAATAATGATTTTTATAGGAAATAAACATGGCTTCAATTCCAAAACACTCACTCATAAGCTCTATAAGGTCTAAAAAATAGGTTGCAAGCATTCTATTAGACTCTACAAAATTGTAGGATTATTACAAGGATCCCTTAACTATGTAGATGGTGACTCAAAAGATTTTTAGAGCCTCAAAGGCCTCATAAAAGATAAAAATCAATACATTTGGGTTTTCACCATGATATTAATAAGGTTTTCAATATTTTAGAATATGTTTTGAAGGTTGTAGGCTTATTACCAAGGTTTTACATGGGTTTAAAGCATGCATAAGGAAATTACAAGTCTATAGACCTTTTAAAATATTTTATGACCACTCTAAAAGATTTTAAGATATAATATAACTTAACTACAAGTCTGAGCATGGTCTCAAACATCCTCTAAAATCACTTATAGGTCAATAGGCAAATTTTGAAGGGTTTTCATGATTTTAAGGCTTCTAACAGGTCCATGACCAAGTTTTCAATGTTTTCATGATAATTTAATGCTATAATGAGATTGAGAAGGTTGTGTATGGTAAAAAACAATCCTACAACATGGATTTTTTAGGTCTAAGAGAGGTTTCATGATCTTTATATCACATCATCAGGATAATGCAAGTTTATTCTACTTTCTCAAGCATCCATAAAGCATGGAAATGGTTGGAAATATGATCTTTATTAGGTGAAAAAATAGTGATAGGTATTCACATGACAATAATTTTCACAAATAAAAAATGAGTGCAAGATTTAGGTGAGAACAACTATCATAACTAATAAATGGGATCATTGCAAGATTGAACCTATGTTTGCTCATATGACCAAAGTTTTCATGTCTCCATCAACTACCTAGACAATAATAGTGATAGGAAATGGAGATGATAATTTAATGATACATCATATATGTTTCATATAATACCTCATTTCAATTTAAAAAAATATTTTCCTGGCAATGTGAAACCACTAGCAATTCAAACTAAATTTTATCCTTTTGAACATTGCTTCTTAAGTAAAATAGTTTTGGAGATATGCCAAACATTTCTTGATGGAATTATAATTAGATCAGTGCATGTTATAAAATTATTTTTATATAATAGGTATCATTTTTAATGATGTGCACATATCTTAAATTAATATTATAGTTCATCTTTATAAGATTATAAACACAATATTGACAAGGATAAAAAATAGTATGAGATATACAATTATTGGAATGCAAAAATTGGCTACCTAATATGTTCCATCCATTCATTAAGAACAATCCAAATATTTAAATCATGTTCTCAATATAAATATAGGCAAAAAAATAAATGAAATAAACTCTTATACATTATTATGATCTAAGTTGATCTAGACTATTGCTATTATGATCTACATCATCTGTGTCAAATTATAGGTAGAGTTTTATGTATTAAATTTTTGAATTATGTTTGGTTTCAAAAATATATAAGTGGGGGGTGAGAGAGTGGAGATCCCATTGGTGTTAATAGGCCCTTATACATATTTTACAAGAAATAAAAGTCATAAATGCATATAAAACATGAACATAATAGAATATTTAATAAATTACAACAAAATCCATAAGGTGAAATCAAAAGGAATATTTAAGGTGAAATTTTTACACATACACATCCATAAAATTATTAAAGGCATACAAAATGTGAACATAATAGAATATCCTAGGTTAATGTTGTATAGGTATACAATGCCAAAAAACCATACATCAAGCTATATAGGCATACAAAAAATGTCACAATACATGATTCTAATCATCAAAATGCATCACTCTCTTTTCTTACTTGTAGAAGGCTCTCCCTTGGATGCCTTACTCATAGATGGAGGTCTCTAGGATGAAAGAATATGGTTCCTCTTTTTCTCAAAATTTCCTATAGCTCAACATGTTCATATAAAAATATTATAAAAAACTTTACATACTAGAATAAGATACTTAAAAATTAACAAGTTATTTTTAAAATGATACAAAAATTATTCAAAGGCACACTTACCATAATCTGGTTCTCATGGTCAATTTGCACCTATCGCTTAATAAGGTCAATGATAAGTTGAGGATAGCAAACAAGAGTGTAAAACAGAGAACCAACAATAGTATTACCTTGAAAATATATATATACATATACAAAATAAGGATTCAAAATTAGGTCATAAAAATTTAAAGCAACTGACCAAATCATTAAAATAAAATATCTATAATAAAAAATTAAATTATCTTGTACCATGTCATGCCTTCTAATCATTTTAACAAAAGTATAATACATCATCGTAGGGGTACACATAGATAATTTTTTCATGCATTAGTTATTTGCATAATTATAAATGAAAATTAAAAAAACATAAATCCATATTTACACTTAAACATTAAAATAACTCTGATACCTTGATCATTTGTTGAGTAGATGCAATTGCAACAACAATGCCTACATTTTATCTCACCCAAATAGATGGTAGAGTGTATAGTGTGGTCATCAACTAAACAAAAAAATATCATTATTAAATTATTTATACAAACTTATATACATGTCATGAACCATAAAATTAATTAATCCTTAAAAATTATCTCTTTATATGTGTATATGGGCATAATATTAGCAACATATGTGCTCGTGTAGTTTCCACAATCCTCCTACAACAAAAAAATTACATATACATTATTGAGATTTATATGAAAAATAATTATCACCTTTTAAATTATACAAATATTTTAAAATTAACATGGACCTAAATTTTTTATTTATAACATATAAAATATATAAGATACTTAGGAAGTTGTAGGCAATGGGTCCAAACCAAATGTAGATGACTGAAACACATCAGTGAGATCAATATCATCTAGGCCCCCAAAAATATTTTTGAGAGGGATGCATGAAATAATCCTCATCCTCATTAGATAAAATTCATGTAACATCACATGATCTAAAATGATGAGGTTAGTTAGTAGTGATAGATGAAGCCTCCCCATGTCCACACTTGCTAGCAATAATATGAGAAACTAGTTCTTATGTTGAATGAGTGTGTCAATAAGCACCTTAAGTGAATGAAAAGTATAAATATCTATAGTATCCTTGAATATAGAGTGTAGTGTCTTAGGAGGATGTGGTTTTTGGATAGATTCTCTCCCAAGTTGATTAGGTGCATGATGTGCACCTAGCCTATATTGTGTAAAGCCTTTTACTCTATCATGAAACTTTGAGAAATCAAAATAATTTGGAAATTAATTAAAGATAAACTCAAATTAGAGTTTTATAAAAAAATATATGGGGATATTATTATTTTTCAAGGTGGGTGATCAAAGACCATCCACCACCACTCCTAATTTTTTTGTTTGATCAACTAGTGGGTGCACCACTAGATTGGAATACATTTGGGTGTCACATCTAGTGGCATGTTGGTTCTTTCATCACTTAATAGTGCAAATAATTGAGTTTTGGTCATTTTTTCTCTCTCATATCAGATTGTAATGTCCCCTTTTTAGGATTAATGAGGTTGGATCCATTAGATGACTCTTTTGTTTCTCATTGGCTAAGTGAAGGGTTTTAAAAAGGGAAACTATGTTTCTTTTTACTAAAAGGGTGATTTTGTCAGCAACTTTGGTTATTTGAATCTTAAATAAGGAAGGGGACTTTTTTTTTAATTTAAGTCAGCTATTATTGATCTTTTATAAAGGGGTACTTTTTGAATATTGTCTTCCCCTCCCTTTATGGGATGTCGCCCTTGGGGGGAAGTTTGGAGGGAAAAAGAGGGTATATAAGGAAGGGGTGATTGATAATTTTGGATCCATGATAATTTATATAATATTATCTCTAATGTTTGGCACACTTTATTATATTTATAGCTTTTGAGGATGGAAACCCTCATTGGTCTTATCATATAAGGATGAAAACCCTTGATAGGTAGTTGGTGGCCTTATTTATAGGTCACATTTGGATCTAAACTCTTATTCAAATGAATTTCTCATGCCCTTCGGTGTTGGGTGAACTATTTGGAAACTTGGGAAAGGTTTTACTATAGTAAGATAGTTTTTTGAAGCTTGTGGAAGGGTTTGGTGAACAAAAAATTAATACAGACCACTTAGAAAGATTAGTAAACCAATTTGGGAACTATTAGAGGTTGAGAAAAGTAGTGGAGGGATTTGGGGGATAGATTATATGTTTGGATGCTAAAAAATATGTTTTGGGGTATCTTGAAGGGGGTTTAGACCAATTTTGGGCAGCCTTGGGTAGTGGTGATTTTAGCTAGGTTTGATAATTCAATATCGATAGGATTTGGTGGAAGGAAAGTCAATTTAATCTTGTATTAGCCTTGTAATATAATATATTTTTTTGTTTGAAAGTGGATGTAAAAATTAGGATTTTGGATATAAATAATGTATATAATTTATCCATATTTTTGGGAAGGTTTCTATTTGTTCTTATGCTAACTTACATACTTGAATATATAAATTTTCAAAATTTTGTATTTTACTACTAGGGTTTCATAGTAAAAATCCAAGTTTTTACTTTTAGTTTTAAGAGTTTATGTATAATTATAAAATTATATAAATATGTACAAAAAGGGGCATTAAAATGGTATTAGAGTTTGTTTCTTGCCATCCTATGATTTAAAAAGAGAAGATAAAATGGCCATCAAATTTTTTGATGATGTTAGGTTTTAGAGATTTGCCCAAGGGAAAGAGATATTGGATAATAGGATGGCATAGTTGATCCATTCCATGTAAAATATGAATAGGGAAATAATATCTTCAATGGAAAATAATAGTATTCAACCATCAAGGACCATGAGTGATTCTTCATTTAGTTCATTCAGGCCTACTTTCCTTCCAAGAGAAGAAACCATTCTGATGATGTAAACTCAGGCTTCCAAAGTTGATGATAATGATTCCATCTACGTGAAGTATATAACCCTTCCAATTAATATATGGGAATAACTATCACACACAAAATTCATTGAATTGGAGAAAAATTGAATTAGAATTGGACCAAGATCAAAA
Source organism: Torreya grandis (assembly GCA_037957365.1). NCBI lineage: Eukaryota > Viridiplantae > Streptophyta > Pinopsida > Cupressales > Taxaceae > Torreya > Torreya grandis. Next base: position 1,184,868 of record JARHVA010002470.1, on the reverse strand, counting down.
TCATGAGCTATACAAGGAGACTTGTAACATGCCTTAATAAAGGAAGAGGAAAATAATTTATGAATTATAATGGTAGAGCATGAATAAAAATCAATACTATAAAGATGGGAGAATTAAATATTGTACTCAAAATTCTTGATTCTTTAATTTTTGAATAGGTACCCAATGTAGTCAAAAAATCCCAGGTCTATTTTGATAATATTTTTTCATTGGCATTTGTATGCACACCTAGCTAAGTTCAAAATTTAAAAAGTCCTTATTTTTCATGTAGATTATTTTCATTTTTTGTTTATCATGTATAAATTCAATTGGAATTACATCATTATCTAGGTTTTCACTATATTATTTATTCAAACTAATGTATTAATGGTCTTTATGAGTTTTGCATATATATAGGTTTTTTGAGTATGTGTATGAACTATAGAACTAAAATCCTAAGTTTCAAACTTCACATATTTTTCACTTCATGAGTTATGAATTTCACATATTTTGGTACTTCATAAATTTTGTTTATAAACTTTGTCTTTAAAAACTCTATTCATAAGATTTGTTCTTAACAATTTTTTGTTGTTAGAACTTTTTTATGGGATTTGGTCATCAGATTTTTTAATCACAATACTTATAACGAATGACCTTAGACATATCCAAACTTATTGGTCTTCATTTTTTTGGCCTATGTATATTTGGCCTTCACATATATCACACTTCAAAAACTTTATTTAGAAACTATGTCTTCATAGGATGGGTTCACAACTCTTGGTTTTCACAAGTCACATACTTTAGCAATTTTGGTCTTCATAATAAATGTTTTTCAGAACCTGTGTTCATCATAATTTTTGGATTTTTCATGTTTTACACTTCATATATTTTGGCATTTTATATATTTTTTTAAAATGCAACTTTTGGGTCTTCAAAACTTTTGTTTGTAGGATTTAGTCTTCAAAACTTTTGTTCATGAAGTGTGATCAATATTTTTATTCTTAGGTTTTTTTATTTGTATCTTTTGTATTTTCATTCCATGTATTTTAGGTGTCATGACAAATTGTTAATCCAGTCTCAAAAAAAGTTATGACACCTAACTTATGAAGGCATGCCACAAGGGACACACAACTTTGTGTGGAATTAACGATAGGGTGACATGTGTCTAAATATACAAAATGACATAACTAGAATGCAAATAAAGTATACCTAGCATACCCACCAAATTAAAGTGGTAATTTTTGAATTGAATAATTCAAACAATCTTGGAGATGTTAGGCATTAATAGTGCATGGATTGGAATTAAAATATTATACTCAAAATCTATATCAATAAATTTGGAAGATACATCGTGCCTATTGATTGTTAATGAGATTGAGTGAATTTTCACTCCAAAGATAATTTTAAGCCCTAGATCTTTATTTTTAGTTGAAAATTACTTCTATTAAAGAGATAACATAGTCAAACTTTACATAATCAAATAGGTTAACAATGGCATCATCATCTAAGGTGTTCAAAGGAGTATTTTCACCATCAAGGACTCCATGGAATACATAGACACTAGCTTTGATTCAATAGTGTTCAATGATGAATTTTCCAACTATACAAATCTATGAGATGTAATGGAAAACATAGGCAACCAATATCATGGATAAAATATAAAGACTAAAAAGAATCAATTGATAGCTAATTTACTAACAATAAAATGCCAAAAACTACACTTTATAGCTACCAAGTACAAAGTGATGCCCTATATAGACCTACTTTGGGGCTTATTCTTCACAAAGAAGGTGATTAATGACATCTTCCTACACCACCTAAACTACAAGATAATTGTTAGATGCATCTCTGAGGATGCATTCCAAAGATACCTATGACTACCCATTATAGATGCCACATTTGATGGACACAAATTCAAATTATGGAAGAAAACTAGCACAATAGAGAATACATTAAGAAAATGGATTGATCCTACTAGACAGGTGGTAACTCTCAAGGTAAAAGAGCCTATGATAATAACCATTTTTAGGATGGGAATCTCCACTGGGATGGCCTAGTTAAATAGGTTGTATGGTTTCAAAAATATTCACTTCCTCCACTAGGAATGGGTTTCACTACTGGACTTATTAATGAACTCAAATATCACTTTCACCCTAGGAAAAAATAATCAATTCCAAACTCTAGGAATAAATGTTTAAGAAAGATAAAACACCCATGGGTGACCACTTCTACATGATGTAATATCTATTAAATGTATTCATTTCCACCATCTGCATTCATAGTGGAGCATTCTTTAACCTTCCCCCAAATAATCAAGTATGTAACTTTTATTCATTCCTTTACATGTATTATTACATGAGGAACATCATACATATAATTGATAATGTAT